>CM032877.1:42570132-42805132 GCA_019176425.1 Megalops atlanticus
AACTTGGCAGATGGCACGCGTGCCATCCTAATACAGATATAGTCATATAAATATAGATATGTATATCTTTTGGATCAGTGAATGCTGAATTCTAGGTGCTGGTATGGGAAGCTTTGTGTTTATAGCGTCTGACATTGGGAGGCTTGGGGTAAAGCATGAGTCATACCAAAGTGGCTGTGGGTGCCATTTATAATAGTACGGCATCTCTGTTAGGCACTGAGCATTAAAAAGATATGAATTGGGGTTAATGGCCCTGCGACAGATTGCCGTGCTGTCCAGAGGGCGAGTGTAGTCTTTGCTGGCTCATGCCACAGAGAGCAGGTTAAGCTTGGGTGCTATGAGTCACGCATCTCTTTGCTGAACTTTTCAGGATGCCTGAGAGCCAGAATCTAATACTTGGTTGAAACAATTACTCAGCGTTTAGGACAAAGCACTGCCGTGGTTAGATTGAAAACTCCTCCTTGCCCAGTGCAGCTTTTGCTATATTAGTAACCAATCATGGGAAAAATGATTCATAAACAGGGGAAAATATGTTTTACTGCATCCTTTTGGGGTGGGGAGGAGGGATGCATCTACTGTAATTACCCTGCTTAAGATTTTTCCTTTTCTATTTATGACAATATGCATTTTGAGGCACCTTCAATGAGATTGAACCATTAACCACTGTGCCGATGCTGAACACATGATAGCTTAAAAAGGCTACAGGAAACAGAAAAATGCAATGATGGAAATAATTTTGTGATGAGTCTGCATGTCCCCTGTTATACTCAGCACTCTTTGAAGGTCCCTTAGATGTTTATAACACATATGCATAGGAAGTCAAAAAAAATGTGATGGAATCTGATGTGACTGTGCAGATGTTACATCACAGTTCATATGGCAAGAATGGGTTCTTTCCTTTCTCTTTTGAGACATTTCAGGCTGTTTTCCTTAAGTGGTATCACTTTAAGTTAACAAAATCATCTCACCCAGAACTCTGCCGCCTCCAAAAAAAAAAAAAAAAAAAGAAAAGGATGTGGATTTCTGTTCATCACCCATAAACACATGGACTGCTTTCTTTCTGAGTCTCGGGACAAGAAAGAATTCAGGGGTTTTACTGAGAAAGACACTCGACAAAGAGCATTACGTGCTATGGCCAACATTGTTTGCATTAATGTACAATGCAAAGAAGGGTTTGTCCATAGTGGAGCAGCTGATGAATGAAGGGAAGACGAGGAAAGGGAGGAATAGATATCTGGGGAAACGCTTACGTTGTGTCACACATTTGGTGGCTTTTTTGTCTTTGCTTGTGCACAAATGAAGACCTGAGCCACCAGTATCCCAAGCGAATGAAATTAAAAAAAGGAATGTAGGATTCTCCCATACAATCAGTTCCTGAGAGTGTTACCTGGATGGAATGCATAGGTCCCTACCTTTGGCACTTTTTACTGATGAAGGGTGCTGGCACTTTAATGAATCACCTGTTGAATCTTACACATAACTGATATTTTACTTCCTTCCTCAAAACCCTTCTCACATGTCTTGCTTGGTAAAATCTGGTACAGTATGGCCACTGGGCATTATTTTTCCATTGAAAAAAATTAATATTTTTTATTCACATCTCTACTGCATTTTAATTTTTAGTTCTAAGCCACCGAGGCAATCGCTATTGTAGACAGTAAAACTTTATAAATTAAAAATAAGCAGTTAAAGGGTCTGTTTTTTTGTAATTATTATTATTTATTTCTTACATCAGTCTGTATCTCGCCACTAACGTATCTCGATTAATGTTGACCGGTATTATTTTATCATTTCAAGAAACCCAGTAAACCTGGCAGTGTTAAAACTGAACGAGCAGGGCCTCTTGGACAAATTGAAAAACAAATGGTGGTACGACAAGGGAGAGTGCGGCAGCGGGGGAGGTGATTCCAAGGTCAGCCCCAAAATGAGCCACCCAGCGGTAACCACGCCAACCCGGGGAGGGTAACCGGCAACCACACCACGCAAACACATCGGCCCCAAACCCCTCCCACGTTGACCCAGTTTTACGTGGTGGGGGGAAGAATGGCAGTAACATGAAGCATTCTGAAGCTTTTTCTTTTTTTAATTTAACTGTACAACTGTCTAGATGAACAGGTTTGGAATACAAAAAACAGATAAATGAATCAATGAAGAGATCGTACTCTGCAGAACAAATTCAGTTCTGCGTTTATCATGTTTGGATGTTCTTAGATTTTTTTTTCTCTGTCTGTTTCAATATGATTAATAATCCATAAGCATTTTTGTCATGGCTGCTTTATTGGGAATATGAAAGAGATTTTGCTCCTAAAACCGAGTGTTTACAGTTTGCCGGTTACCCAAAGTGATATAGTAATACACATCTTGCAGTAGGGAGAAAGGAAACATTGGCTAGATGGAGTATTAATGCATATCACTTTGATGATGTATCAAACTATGATTCTGTTTTTTTTTCTTTCTTTCTCTCTATTTATATACATGTAGAGTACCTAAATACATTTTCATGGGTTTTATGTTTTACTCTGTTGCTGAATAACATAAAATAACATAAAAATAATGTTATTTATGTTATTTCCCCTTGACTGAAGAATCCCTGTAAACCTAGCGGTGTTGAAACTCAATGAGCAAGCCGTCTTAGACAAACTGAAAAACAAGTGGTGGTACGATAAGGGGGAATGTGGAAGCAAGGACTCAGCGAGAAAGGTCAGTTCACGACTCGGTCCGTACCTGCCGCCGAGCTCAGTCGCTCTGTCTCTCAGGCTCCCTGCCCCCACTGTGGCCTGTCCCCCCCTCTCTCTCCAACCTGCCATTTACCTGAACAGGTGTCACTCCTTTTGGGCTACGGACCGAGTTGTTGCATTGTGGTTTGGGCGCTGATGAATTGCAGGTGCTTCTGGAACTTGATACGGTGAATGCAAATCAATCATCCAGTCAATTGACCAGTTAATCAGTCAATGCATGAATCAATCACTGACTCAAACAGTCAGTAATTGAAGCAAGCAATCAGTCAATTAGTCTAATCGATCGGTCAAAATCAGGGAATCAACTCAAATGTCTGTAACTAAGCATTCAAATTAGTTTGTTACAAAGGACTTCAGAGAGTCCATTACATAAGAAAGTGACTCTGCATGGACGGAGAATAAAAATGAGATATGTTCAAATTGTGCTGTTTTGTCTATAAAGCAAAATGCAACCCCTTATAGAAACAGCCTACACAGTGGGGTGTCATATATGATATTCTCTCAGAAGTGGATGAGAATCCACAAAGAGGACCTCATATGCTATCGAGGAAAAGTCTTTGGTCCCATAAGCAAACCTCAAAAGAAAATCAGCCTTGTCTTTTTCTGCAGATCAAAGAAATGACGATCGCCTTGAACAAAACACGTGCAAACAAACCACAGCGGAATTACTTATTCACAGCTGAAGGAAACAGCCGCGGGTTCCATAGAATAATGCCGCCGTGCGCCGACGCGATCAATCGTGCCGAGAGCGTTGTTCTCTCGTCTCGCACAGCCTGTCTGTCCTCCGTGGGAGATGGGCTCAGCATTCGCACTATGACAGGGACTCTGTGCCGACTGCAGGACAGGAGCTGCTGAGGAAGATGGGTTCTCAGCAGCAGACAACAGTACTGTATGCATTCTGTATCTGATAGTACTGGTGCAGTGCGATAGCTCCACAGTCAGTTTTCAGCCCACACCACAAACACAGCCTAAATGATAGCACAGATCTGGGTATATACAGTGTGAATTACCCAGAGGAAAAATGTTTAAGTGTAAAGATGGCTACTGCAAGCATGTTTTTAATGTGGAGTTACATGGGAAGTATCCCAGCTTGCATTATTTGATAATGCTGAATGTCTTTTGGATTTATTTGGATGATTAACAAGAAAAAATCCTATTTAAATTAAAACCCCAGATTAGCCACCGATGTCATTTTAATGTAATTGCATTGAATGTGATTACCTTAGCGCATTTTAATGAAAGTATTGGAGCAAAACAAAACAAGCAAGGAAGTGAACAAAACTAAACTGTGGGGTTTGAATTAAAACTGAACAAGCTATGTTCCTTTTCTTACAGCTGAAATGCTTTAACGTGAGGTACAGCACAAAGACACTGTAATGCTACAGCATTAGGCTCATTTAAGTTAAGAAACAGGAGTCTGCTGCTGATAGCTGAGCCTCATTTAAACCAGCAGGCTTGTTAATCATGAAATAAACAGGCTAAGGATCAGAACCAGTCTCAGGACAGTTATGTTTTCAGAGGCAGTTTCTCTGCCTTGGCTGTGTCCCGCCCATAGGCTGACATGGAAGACGGGGCATATGTGCAGACAAGTCATCAAGTGATGCATTCTGCTCTGTACCCAAAACATTGTACCATAAGGTCCCCCCATTTCCTGCACAACAGGGAACCTTTTTAATGAGAAAAACTACTTTGTCATACAGCACTTGCTGACTAACAGTGGTATTTTTAGAGAGTTCAAGGCAATGTAAAATAATGAGTAAGCACAGAAATGAGCTGGGTGGTCATTTGTCTACATTACAAGCCGTTTCACCTTTTAAAAAAATAGGAACCCCCACTTACCCTGAGAGAAAACAAAGAAGGTCTTTAACTCTGGATACTTATTCTGAAGTCCAAGCCATAATGCAATTTTACCCTGTTCGTTCTGTTAAGATTTTAATTTTAACGCTTTGCAAAAACACGGCGGTAAATGGCAGTTTGGAGAGAGCTGTACTCATGGGACAGCTGTTTATGACTGGGTAGCCCAGCCTTCACCACCCCAGTACTGTTTCCCTCTCTTTGTTGGAACTTGCATGCTATTGGATGAGAACCATGTGGAATCTGATGACCGTCCATTGAGGTCACCAAACCCCAAAATGCATGCAACTGAGAACCACTGTCCTTCTCTTGTGATGTCATAATTACATGGCCGTGCCTACAGTGAACACAAGCTGAAGTACGGTGTCCATTTTAGGACATAAATGCCTCTTCCTACCTTCCTCCATTGTAAAACCCCACCTCTTTGTAGTTTACAACAATGGAAATTTCAACGAGGGAGCTCAGAAGGAAGGAGTTTTAAAGGAAACTGTAGGAACTCTAAATGTCCTAAAATGGGCATTGTATAGAAGAGCCCCCTCTTATCTTTGGTAAAAAATGTTTCAGATAATTTTACCCTGAACCCTGACCACGGTTCGAACAACAATCAAAATGAACTATTTTTGTCACCTCCTGCATGGTACCATCCACTGAAAACTCGAAACGTCCTGTGACCACAACCCCAACTTATGATAGCTCATAATATTAATATATGTTTTTTTATTATTATAAGTTTATTTTATTGATTGGGGGTTTATCACTTTAAGGGAGATCCAGGACACACTAACTAGCCAGTTATAACCTGTATATTAATGCATTGACCCAAAGCTTGTGAACTGTGCATGATTACGTGCATGTTTCTGTCAGTGTTGATTATGTGCGTCTTTTGATTGTTGATAGGGTTTTCAAGTATATATTGTGGATAATTATACATTGACTGTCGATTAATCAAGTTGCAAGTATATTTACGGATAATTATACATTGACTATTGATCAAGTAGTATGCATATACATTAATTACGTAGTATGCATATAAACAACAGGACCTAAAACTGACTAGGCCACATTTGGATCTGTTTATTCTTTAATTTTGTTCAGACTGTGATTATCATTAAGTCAGTATTTCACATTTAAGTGCTCTATTTCTGAAAGCATGCAAGTATATATATCATTATGACTCCCAATTAGCAGCAGTGGTGGTGGTGCTGTGTGTGTGTGTGTGTGTGTGTGTGTGTGTGTGTGTGTGTGTGTGTGTGTGTGTGTGTGTGTGTGTGTGTGTGTGTGTGTGCATGCGTGTTTTTTTTTGTGTATGTGTCTCTGATCTCATGTATCTCTGCTCGCAGGACAAGACCAGCGCTCTGAGCCTCAGTAATGTGGCCGGAGTTTTCTACATCCTGATTGGAGGACTGGGTCTGGCCATGCTAGTGGCCCTTGTTGAATTCTGTTACAAGTCCAGAACTGAGTCCATGCGAATGAAGGTGTCCGTCTGCTTCACTCAATCCTTGTGCTGCACAGCCACGCCACCAGGGGGCACTGCACATCCCTTTAACAGACTTGAAGGCGTATAGGATACAGGCTGTATAGGATAAAACTATTGACCTGTAGATCCATTTCTGCATTTCTCTGAAAAGCTGCCATTACTTGTACTTTCATATGCAATTGATCCCTGTCCTCCCATACACTTTATAATATATATGATGCTATAGAAATGCAAAGGAAACTTAGTAATTGTAGAATAAGTAGATGCTATTTATATAAATCATCCATGTGACAGAGGGATTGCACTACTGTCCACTGTTTGGGATATCACAACATAAATCGCCACCAGTGTTCGAAATGAATTAGCCTGTTTCAGCTGAAGACCATAATCCTTTACTTTCATTAGAGTGTTCCGGAATGGAATCATTTATACACTGAAGATGCTCTGCATACAGATCATTAGCTACAGTTTCAAGCCCAGCGGCTTTCATTATAATATACTAATGCACAGTGTCAACTGTAAGCAATGAGAGCGCCGCATTGCTTTCATTATTTTGGGGAGCTAGGTCCATGCTTTTACACTTATGAAATAATTGCGTAGCTCTCCACATTGTGTAAAGTTATCTGAGAGCACTTACAAAAAGGTGAAGATTACCGTCATAGAAAATAGAAAACGGGGCCAAAGGTAATGAAGAGAGAAAACCTGCTAATGTGCAGTACTGAATATAGTGAGAATACTGAGTAGGAAAGTTAATGTTTTTTTAACTAATATACAACATATATATATGTGTGTGTGTGTGTGTGTGTGTGTGTGTGTGTGTGTGTATATATATATAAATAGAGAGAGAGAGAGAGAGAGAGAGGGGGAGAGAGGGAGTAGAGATCTTCATATTGTACACATTAATATGTATGTTATGAAGAGAGACTCACGACACTTCAGTCTTCAGTCTCAGGAAAAGGAGGAGGTTTTTACATTTTTAAAAGGGATTAATAAGGAAGCTATTTCAAGATCAGTCCGTTGAACAAGACGACACAGGTGGAAACTACATCAAGTGAAATTTCACACTGACACTAGGAAGTCGTTTTTCACTCAGAGAGTTATAAATACATGAAATAGCTCACCAGGATTCATAGCGGAAGCAGAAATGTTTAGGGTGGATTGACAGTCCTAGTTATGCTCTATATAGGTATAATGACCCATTACACCTTATATAGGCAGAATGACCTTTTACACTTTATATAGGCAGAGTGACCCTTTACACCTTATATAGGCATAATGACCTGTTACATTTTATATATACAGGATGAGGCATTATACTGTATATAGTCAGATTGATGCGTTACACTGTATATAAGCAGATTGACCCATGTTCTCGTGTTCTTATGTAGCAGACACAGTTGTGGTATTGTGCTTCGTTCTGATTTGTTGTCCCTTTCCCCTCCCCCTCCTTTCAGCAAATCATCAACGAAGCCATGATGAGCTCCACCCTGAACCGTGTGAGCGGGAATGGCAGCGGGGGCGAGAACGGCCGCGTGGTGACGCACGACTTCCCCAAAGCGGCACAGACTCTGCCCTGCATGAGCCACACGGGTGACATGGGCTTGGGCGCCTCCGGCATGTGACGGGGCACGCCCCCGCACCACAACCCCCTTCCACCGCCGCGAAAAAACACACAACAGAGCCACAGCGACGCCAACGACAACCACCACCACCGCGACGATCATGACCACAGCGAAAGGAAGCGTCGCACCGCGGCGAGCTGCCCAGCCATCTCGCACCTACTGCCAAAACAGACTCATTGACTCTACTGCAGACTATGAACTATGGATGCTACAAAAACAAAAAAGGATTAAAAAAAACACTTTTCTAAAGAGAATTTGTTTGTTTAAAGACTATGATCTGCTGCAATAAAGAAGCCGTCTGAACTTTGAGAAGTGTACATTTTGTGACAAAAAAGGAAAATTTTCTCCCCCCACCCTCAAAAAGTGACACTTTTTTCCCCTGTGCCAGTTCTTTTGTCCTGTTTATTTTATCCTCCATATGCAATATTTTGATTATGATCGATGTTGAACTCTCTTGTCTGTCTATACTCTTCCTTAAGATGGAATCACAAAAATTATATGAGAGTATGAAAATGCCCCAACCCCATACCCCCATAACTGGGGAATTTCTTTTAGAGAATACACAGGCAGAATTGGCAGGGCACAGCACACTGCAGTGGTGTAGGGGAAAATCTCTTCACTCTTCACAAACTCAAATAAGCTGTTTTCTTTGTACTCATCCTCTCATTTTCCTTTGTATTCATATTCATATATTCAAGTGTCTACTCATTCCGTGGCCAGAGGAATGGTAGCGTATATCTGCTCTCTCTCCTGTTGGTACAAAAGCTTCTTCGCAGCATCATCAGGGATGAAATACAGGAGGAGAAAGACACATTTTTTTCTTGTTTGTGCTGTAGAATAAGGTTTTGGGGACTCTGTCAGTAGCAGGATGTGCACAAGATCATCAAGGAAAGATGATTTGCTTTCTGAAAGATTACAGTCAGCAGCATGCTTTCAGCAACACTTTTTGCCCAATAATGAAATGATTAACAGGGTAAAATTGGGTCAGGGGTGTAATTAGCTGTCAGATTTGTTTTCCATATCTTTAAAGCACAGCTGGGCTAAAATTTTTGTGTTTCCTTGTAAAGCAATATTAGCTTGCACAAGGTCAGGGAGGACCATGCAATCTGAAGTGCTGCAGAAATGTGAGAGAGGGCAAGTGAAATTGCCTTGGATGTATGTGGGAGGTCATTTAAAGTGTTTGGCATATGTAACTGAGCCATTTCTGACACATGTTTATTTTCTGGCTTACTGACATGCCCAAGGGTGTGTGACATGTAGACAGAGGCGTAAATGTCTTTGTAAAAGCACCCAGCCATTCATACTTTCCAGAGAGGGGGCCAAGCAGCAGCACAGAGGTGACCTTTCACATGGAATTTTGGGGGGATGTGGGGTAAGAGAGTTTAGGAAATGTTGTGTTTGAGACGAGAAGCTGGAAGAAAGCTGGAAGAAGTATCCCATAGTGCATTGTGCAGATATCCACAGTCAAAGCGAGATTTTTGCTTATCAGCCATCTGTTTTTATTTATTTTTCTATTTTATCTATTCTCTCACCTGAAATCTAAAACTGCATGAATTTTATCACCAGCCAATCAATGACTTGGAACCTGATGTTAAGGTCAACAGTTGTGGGTGTGGCACAGTGTCTGGGGCAGCTGATCCAGCACTCGCCTTGCTTCTAAGGATCTGACATTTGATCTCTGCCCAAATTATGGGCCAGGGAACCACGCAGGGCCTCCTGCCTTGATTGATGCTCACACAGGAACCTGTGGGTTTGTTTTTTTTTCCCCACAGAGTTTGGAGAAATCCATGGACGTAGCATAAAAACACAGAAAATGGTGCATTATTTTCTGCTCAGAGAGATTTGCATACATTTACATTACAGCCTTGCAGTCCATGCAGTTCCACATTGTAATATCCCTTCATATTAAAGCATGTATGATAGCAGCTGGTTGTCAGCAAGCCTCCATCTCTCTAAAAAATATTTTGCAGTGCTAGCAGAACGTTTTCACCCACTGCACCTAAAATGCTGCATTGCGTGCAGGAAGGGGGTATGCTTTGACTCCAGATAGCTTTGCAGACATAATCCTCCCCTTGTCATGCGTTTGCAACAGGAAAGAATGAACAAATCACAAGACTGTCTGCTGCTTAACTGCTTCACAAGCATAGCATCCCTGTGTGTTCTGGACACCTGACACGCAGGGAAATAGCACAGTAACATGTCATGGGAAATTTACACAAACACGCATCTAAATATGTGCCCCATTTATTTATTAATTATTATTCCATAAGTCATGAGTCGGGACACAAAAACAGTATTGTGTAATGAGAAGATCTCTCTGTTCCTCCATGCTTTCCAGGCCACACCCACTCTGTGCTTCTTACTGATTGGCTGGGTGAGAATAACCATTTTCATATTTAATTAGTAAGGCACAGCACAATAAAGAGAGCCCTCCATAAAAGAAAGAAAAAAGCATATTCTTCTTCAGTTTGAAAGACATTTTTATACTTTATTATATTTGTAAAAAAAAAAAAAAACATTCAAAATTTGTATTGTTTGAAGAACATGTAAGAGTCAGTATTACACACATGGAAAAATTTGGTGAAATGGTGTTGAATTAGTAGACATGGTTATTGATTTTACCACTTTAGTTGGATTTAAGGTCAGTCTCGTTGATTTTGTGCAATTTTTGTGGAAATTTTCCAAAACATGACCTTTCTTTTTTAAAAAAATGTTCCGTCTGACACTAATTTTCTCCTTTATTTACTTATGAGGACAGCTATGAAATCTTATCTCAATGTGTTCACATCAGCTTCACAATATTGTTCATTTTTCTACCATGACAGCGAGATGTGACTTGAATTACCAAGTATGTTAATTATGGTTCGTAAATGAATTAAACTTTTTTCTAATCAATTGCTTTAAGAGGTGGAACTTTCTTGTGTTTTAGTTTAGAGGGGGTGTGAGGAGCACAGGGTCAGGCATAAGGGGGGTGATGTATGAACAGATTGAAATGTGTATGATATTGATTCCCTCTAAGAAGCATGAAGATAAATTGCACTCTGATGCACTTTCACAAACAAACTCAGCTTAAGGAAGGAATGCAATTATATAACATTATTGTGATAAATATACTGTGAAAGTTATATATTTTACAGACACATATTACACTATTTATGTGTGTGCATTTTGGGGAAACAATCAAGCAAATGGATTTTGCATATTGATTGCATGATTTTGGCTGGTAAACTGAATCTTTCATGACACTGATGATATGGATGATACGCTCAAAGAGACCGACAGCTGCATAAGCATACAGTAATGCCACCCTAGGGTAGAGATACAGTGGCACTCATTTGAAACCATCAGCCTGGATGCAGAAATAAAACAGGGAAAGGAAAGAATACGCCCCACTTACCAAGAGAACAACTGTGTATCACTACAACAGCAAACAATAGACAGATAAAAAACACATTCAGGACTGTGTTATCGACCCATCCGCAGGCATTCACAATAGTCTAAACACTCCACTTGATGGATGTGCGGGCTGAAATACTTACATCCAGTCAAAAATATATTTCATTCTAAATTCGACTGTATTCAGGTGACATTTGTAGGTGGTGAGAGCCACCGAGACTGCTTTCACTCATTATCGGGTCATGAGTTTGGAAAGTTTGGAACTCTTGATGCAGATGACACTGGTTATGTGTGATAAATTCCATTTACTAGGACAGCATTCCTCTGAATGAGAAATAGCATAGCTCTAGGGTGAAGTCATTTTTTGCACTAGGAAAGGCATGGATGGCAGAAGGATGCCCTAGGCACCTATCTTTTAATATTTAATGACCAAGTGCTTCTGCAGTTTTTGGTGCTCCGCACTCCACAACTCAGCACAAAGAGAAAATTTAATCAATGATTAAATAAAAAAGCACAAGTAAAACAACAAATTGAATTAAAGAATGAGAACGTTAGCTCTTTGTCTGTGCCACTTGGGTAGAACCCATTGAATGTTTACAAACGCAAATGTGACACAAGCAGACAATAATCTGCCAATAGGAGGTGCTGTTTCTTAATCTGATTAATCAAGATGCTTGCACAGTTTCAGGCTATGGCTTTCTGTATTGGGAAATGTCACAGTCAGGACTGGTGTAATGAGCAATAGAACACAGAAACATACACACCTAAACCAGTTCTCAATGTTTTCAGATTTGCTGTGAGCTTTATAATGTAATTTGTACTACTGGTGATATTTTTTGACAGCGTAAAATTATACTTACAGTTAGTGGCTCACCCCTGTTTTGCGTCCATTTTGTTTTGTGAAATCTGACAGCGTACCTCTGCCATCTTTCATGAGGACACCTTTAGGTTAAAGAAAGAAAGAAACCTCCTTTAGTCTGAACTGTTGAGTCACAGATTTAAAAATTCATTGCCATAACATCCAGGCTCATTTCTCTGGAACAGACTCAGAAACGTTGAGCGGAACAATGTCAAGATGTTTGACCTGGTTAGCATCAAATTCTCATTAAAAAAAATTGGCACTGTCTCACAGGTCTATCAAGGTTCACTGAAAATCTTTGATGTAATCATTAGCATCAATGGGATTTCAGCACCTTTTGGAGAAGTAATGTAGGAAAATGTTGCTTTTGTTGGCCTTGTATATACACTTTATGAAATGCTGGAAAATGCACTTAGATTTACAATATAAACATGATGACACATTTCAACAGTGTGGTCTTTCAGGGTTGTGAAATCTGTAGGCTATTAAAAAGGCAGGCAGTTGATAAAATTACCATCAGTGGCAGTATTATGTTCATATGTTATTGCTATTTTCATAAAAGGCTGTCTCACTCAGGTTGTCAACTATACCCTGGCAAATCAGCAAGCTAGAGTTTGCAAAGCATTTTCAAAATATTCATTTCAACTTGCTGTGCATTTTCAGACTATAGGGACATCATTTTGTTTAAAAAAATCTATTTGCCTGTTTCATAGCATGCTGCCCTTGAGTATCCCTGGATCACCCCTCTTATTACAGTAATGTTAATCACTTTGTTGCTGTTTGTGCCCATGTTTTTACTCAATCCAGTGCATACCCCTTATGCTAAATTACAAAAATCATAAATAACCTAACTAGTTTGGCAGTCAAACACAAAGCAGTTGAGAATTCTTCTATGAGCAACAGAAGTAATCCTAAAGTTTACCATTTTGCTGCCTTTTTCAAATGAAATAAACTAGTTGAATCTTTTTTTTCTGCTATTTTTTTTCCTGCTAGGAATTTTCAAGACATTGTTGTCTTTTCTGAGTTGAGGAGGACTTGTGACAAGTGACAAGTCATAGCCTTAAGTATGACATGTATTCATTGCACAAAGTGACTCTGGGATATATTCTCCAATTAACAATTAAGCTAAATTAGATTTACATCACAGTTGCTTAGCAGACACATATTAGCTGTTTACACAGCAGCATATACACCGTGGCAATTCAGGTAAAGTACCCTGCCCAAGGGTGCAACAGCAGTGGGACCAGCAACCTTCATGTCTCAAAACGCATTTGTTCTCATGTGTGACTAAATAAAAAAGCAGACATTAAAAGAGAGAAATCATGATGTCTACTGGGCTTGTCATCGTGACTGTCTTTCATGATCCAGGTATTCAGCCTGAATTGCTTCAGTAAATATCCAGTGGTACAAATGGGGTTGAAAGGATGGGTGCATCTGTTGAGCCAGTGTTTCCTGCTCCTTGAGTGTTCCAATGTATGCTGCCTTTGGACCCTGAGCCTACGTGTTTAACTTACATACTATCTGTTCACAAAGCTGTTTACAATTAAGTACAAGCATTACTTATTTTTGCACTACCGGGTCATATGTATGTAGTTGTAATTTACAATGATTTTTTTTATAAGTAATTTGGATAAGGCCTAAAAAATTCATTGACTAGTGAATTGAGTACAAATATGTGGAAGAAATCATTTTACTTTTATCTCTTCATGAGTGCAACAATCCTTTCAACAGCACATTTCTACCACAGTGCATTCACAGCCCCATTAAAGCTTTGTTCTTTCTTGGTTTGTTTTTTTCTTTTTTCAATTTGTTCATGCATCGAGCCATCTGTGTGGAGAAGTCTGTCGCTTCCAAGAGGGAGAGAAGAAAGGAGAGATGAAACAAAGACGTTTATTCAGAGCAAAATGAGCCCGTCCCCGTCCCCCGACAACAGGCTAACGGTGGGCAGGAGGCGGCGCGGCTCTTTTTCTGACTGACGAAACCCACTGAGCTGCAGATGACAAACGCCGAGGCGCAGTGTCCCAGCTGTACCCAGGCTGTTCTTCCCTGTTTTCTCTTTTTTTTTCATTTTATTTCAGCGTGTCATGAAGTGGGCGTCTTGTACGTTGCACAGCTCCCTATAATCACTGTCATCGCAGACCGGAAAGAGGCGATGAATAGCATCTGACACCCCGTTAAGGGACCTATCATTACCAGTGATTTCCACATTGTATTTATAATTACCTCATTAAAACTTCAAGGAGCACTCCTGTAGAGTCGCTGGTCTACAGGGATTTTCGGACCGCTTTGAAAAAAAAAGTTCTGATTTTTTTTTTTCATTTTAAACTCCTCACAGAATCCACAAAGGCTTACAGCTACCCGATGATATCATTTAATTTGACATTTTGAAGGCTCTTTGAGGGCGGTGAACAGTCTTTAAACTGTCAATACGGGCTGCCCTAAGATCTCTTTGTGAGTCCACTGCACTGACAGAATGGCACAATTTAAACACAACACTGGAAAGTGACTGCAGTGTATTGCAGTCCTTTTTACGTGAGGTCAAAGATGTTTATAGAGTGCGATATGATCTCAGGTTCCTGTTTTTTTGGCAGGGAATTGTTGGGGTGGTGAACCAGTCCAAACAAGTCGGCAGAAGCAGTGATGTGCAGGGACAGGAAATTCAGGGAAGAAGACGTCCTCAGTCAAAGGCCTTGAGTCATGCCCTCCCCCCTGACTCCTCGTCAGACACCGGTACACCTCCTCTCCTTTTCATGCCAGATTCATTCCCAGGGATGAACCATTCCGGAATAACCAAAGGCTAATTACCCGTCCATAGAGGAGTGATCATTCGGCACCACGGAGCTCAGGAGAGCGAGAGAGTCTGTGGAGGATCAGAGCCTGTTATGAGGAACCGAAGAGCCCTGTGTTTGTGTGGAGGGAGGCCTGAACCCCGCAGAGGAAGATCAGGATCCAACCAGCTCCTCTCAGCTACAGCACAGTCACCTGGGATGGGGGTAGATAGGAAAGGGGTGGGGCAGTGTACAGGGAAGAACATGCATAGATGAGGAAGGCGGGGTGGGGAGGTAGAAAAGGAAGAAAAGGAGAGGAAATCTAGTAAAATCTAGGCAGTTCAAAGTCATTTTGTTTTTGTTATTGTGTTTTTGCTCCCTGTGGTTTAAAATAGATTATTTCCTCTTTACAGTGTTTATGATGTCATTGACTACAGTGCATTATCTGGCAGCATAATGTGGCTGAGATTTTTATATGATTCCTGAGAAATTGTCACTCCCATGCTTTTTAGGTTTGCCTTCCTCTGACCTAAAGGGAGCAATGAAGGAGTATTACGGGTAAGAACATTTGAATTCAACATTACAAGCAAGAAAGAACAACAGGGAGTACCGTCTTTCTTTTGTTTGTAGCCATGTTTTTTGTGCCTGCCTTTTTCAATGGCTTCACTGCAGTTGCTGTGCCTGTACTTGGTAAGGATCTGTCTCTGTCTCTGGATCTGTCTCTCATCTCAGTAATGAGATATTTACCCAATCTGTAATCTCTTTTTAGGGCCAGATTGCAAATAATCTTGCTCTGTATTCTTGTTCAGTTATTCCAGTGTTGCAGATAAGTAATTTTAGTTTGCTTTACAATTTGGTTCAATCTAATCTGTGATTGTAAAACAGTTTGCTCTCTCTCTCTCTCTCTCTCTCTCTCTCTCTCTCTCTCTCTCTCTATCTATCTATCTCTCTCTCTCTCTCTCTCTCTGTGCTGGACCAGCACAGTGGAAGCGATGATTACAAATTTCCATCTCTCTCTAACACCAGAATGCTGGAGCTGGGGGTTTTCAGAGAGGCCATCAGATAGGCAATATATCACATATGTGTAAAAGTCAGATACCAGACCTCTCTGAAGGGGGCCACAAAGCCTCCATTTGTGCAGAACTGTTTGAACCAGACTACCCTCTGAGGGGACGCTGGACGCCCCTGTATCAACCCCCTATAGGGAAGTATGTGGGAGATCTGTAGTGGAGGGTTATTCGGGGGGCCATAGCTACTAACAGACTAACATGTCACACCTGGATCCAGTAGTGGGGAGGGGATTGTTCTTAAGACACCATGAAACATTTATCTGTGCAGTGCGCTTGTTGTTCTGAAAGTCTTCCAAGGTGGACTAAGAAAGGGGTTCTCTGAATGACATTTTTCCTGGGGGGGTAAATACGTCTTTTCACAAAGGAGGAAGCTCTGTTTACTTAATTACCTACTGGGTCTGGTCAGGCAGCAGCTGAAACCCAGAAAATCAAATCCCTTATCTATGCAAGATGAAGATGTTGTAATCGTCTATTTATTTGCTTGGGTCTTTTAATTTTAATTATAATTTTTTTTTTTTTCTAATTTTAATTCTTTTTGTATTTTAACCAGGGAATGACTATTGGGTGGTTTAAATAATTTGCGAACAGGCTTGTCTGACTTTCTTGAATGGTTTTATGTTTTCTCTCAAGACGTAGCAATAAAGATGAGTTAAAATTCAAATTCTCCCTCTCTTTCTCTGACTCCCTCATTTGATTGCATCATATTCTTCCAGCTACCATACAGTGACACTGTATGTACGCACAGCAAACTGGGCATGTGCCTCCCTTCCCTGACAGCCAGAACAGAGAGAGAACACCCATGCTGCAGCGACTGGGAGTGATGTATGCAGCAAAATCCACTGTAGCACATACCAGCCCTTCCCATTGGTCCCCTGAACCTGTCTGACATTAAATCTCCCATGATTCAAACCCTCCCACCACTGAGACGTTAGATTTAAATCTTAGGTGACACGTTCCTTTGGGGGAGGATAACCTCGGCAAAGTCTCCACAATGCGAACCTTGAATGGCGGATATTTACGGAGGGGGGTGCCCGCATCAGAGGTGATGAACGTCTCAGTGTCCGCCCTCCCTGATGCCCCCTTTAACCCGAGCGTGGGTTCTGCTTTATCGTTACTGTTTGTGTGAAGAATGGCATTTCTAACAACTGGGATCCTTCAGTATTTTGTGTTTTGAGAATGTAGGTATGTTTTTGTGTTGACTTCATTAAATAAATTGTATTGCCTTTTATTGTTCAGAAAATAAAACCCCTACAACTCAACCCAACCATTTTATACTGTTACTGATTTTTTTTTCCATTTAGTTTTAGATAAAAAATACTAAGTGTCTTTTATCAGTTTTTTGCAGTTGTGTTCACTGAGATCAGCACTGAAGAGCTTATGAATGATCAACTTTGCCTGGCAACCTTTGCTTTCATTCATTTGCTTTCAATTTTAATTTAACCCTAAATTTAACAATGAGCTCTTCAATCACTTCAAAAGCTGTCTACAGTATTAATATCATCTCCAGCAAAATATAATGGGAAAAATGAAAGAGAGGGTGAATCTGTCTGCATAGTTTTCTGTCCATCCATGACCTTTGATGCCGCTCATGTAAATGTAACCTTTGAGTCATTGCTAACTGGGATGAGTGAAGACGCAAGCACTGACAGTGACTTCACAGATGCATATACAAACAGCCCTCGCTGTGACTGTTGTGCAGACAGTCCTGGAACAGATGCAAGTGAACTCCAGTTTCAGACACACAACTGGTCCTAGACTATGACTCAGCAGCTTTGACTGAACTTTTCAATATCATTACTGGAGCAGTAATCTGTTGGGCACTTACCCCTAGATTCAATCAATATTTAAAATTAATGGAAGTGCTTCTTTTTTCAATACCAACCAATCCACTTTTTTTCCATTTGTTTTTCATTCGGTCTGGGATCACTGAATTTATCAAACTGTTTACAGAGAAAAGGAAAAGCGACATTTGCATTTAATTGTAAGGCAAAGACGAACATCGACCAAACCCATGGGTTAGTGTGGCTGTGGCAAAGCAGGCACAATTTAAGACTCAATACTTTCTGTGGGGAAAGCCAATTCCTGTGAATGTCGATGTGCTCTGTCAAAAAAACTGTTTGTGTATAGGAACTGCACCAAAACTAAAAGGCAGTCTCAGACAGAAGGGAAAGCTAATCAAAGAGCAACAAATCAGTGAGATATCTTACATGGACTCGTAGTGACAGCAGATTGGATTGCTCAATACGAGGGTATGACACAGTGCTAGATGCACTGTAGTGTGCAGGCAAAAATGAGAAACTTAGTTGAGCAGAACAGGCTGCTACACTCTGTACACTTATTAATGTACTTATTGTATGTTCCTATGAAAAGTCAACCTGAGGATATGGAGTCAGGTGCATTAAAAATAGTAAAGCAGTAGCAGCCCAGGTACCAGCTTGATACATTAGTGACACACCTCAGATGACCTTCACAAGACTACCTGACACCTGTGTCGTGCCGATGGAGAAGAAGCATCCTCCGATCAGGGATGTCATTTCATGGAATTCAGAGAACATTTCATGAAAAGCTTAAAAAAAAGCCTATTACTTCACAATCTTGCCGTGCCATTCTTGAATGAGGGTTGTTTCTGCTTCGCCTGGGGAGTGCATGTGATAACCCTGACAGTACAGATCGATCCAAAATATCCTTACAGGGGTGAGGTCAGATGGAAAATAGTACATGATTTATGCATGATTTGATTTGTCATTCTCAATAAACAGAGAACTGATGCATATTAATTAATGAAAAAAATATGTTATCTGTCCCTCTCTTTCTCTATAAACACACACACAGTTGTAGTACTCAATTAGTCGAAGTTTAATTGACAACTTTTTTTTTAATGGATGCAATTTTTTTTAAGTTACTATAATATCTTTAATATAAAATACTATAGTATCACACAAATCCACATAGCCATCACAGCTGCAACCCTCTTCAGACCCTGTGCACTTAGCTTGGCAAATCCTTGATAAAAATTTCTCTGTCAAAATGGCTGGGGATGGGATTGGTGGTGGGCATCCCATCCTGACCTTAGATCTGATTTCAAGAGCAGAGAGGAGCTTGCAGTTGTCTATTGTCATTGTCCCTTGTCCCCTCCAGCCCGTTTTATGCCATGGTTTTGGGGAGGAGATAAGTAGGGCGTAGACTATTCAGCCTGAGAGACAGACTGTTCAAAATTTTAAAAAGGCTGATTGAATTGAAGGCGGACTATTACTGAACTGAAAATATTTATTTCATTTGGAAAGAGGCTAATAGAGCTATGAACAACACATTTCGCTTTGTGCTTCGTCAGGGCCCCGCAGTAATGGTAACAAATGCTTAAAGCTTAAACACACCCATTGCACAGGTGTTGCTAATCATTTTCAATTAAATCATTAACAGGAAACTGTCAGCAGCATCTTTACAAATTACTAATCAGGATCAACTTTAAATCTAATTTAAGGCAAATAATTCCATTGACACATCATAGGGTGAAATAAATTAAATTAGTGTATACAATCAACAAGCAGCAAGCATTCAATGGGTAGAAAGACGTGGGATTTTGAATTGACTACTTCCTGCTATTAGCACCTCATACACACAATGCACAAGGTTCTCACCATTTTTTCGTGTATGGAGTGTATTACTGAATAAACTTGTCAAAACTGTCTGTAATTTACCTCCATGTGGCCGAGTTCATGCATACATCATTGACTTGACTTTTATATGTCACCTCATGCATACATAATAACATGACATATAAAAAATTGATATACTCTGAAACTTGCTCTATGCGTTTGAAGGTGTATTACAAATATTTTGGATTTCATATATTATCATACGTTGGCATACATTACTTTTTCATAAGGACATTACTAATGCATTACAATTGGGTACACCTCATATTGTATGCACTGAATCTTTATTCTTGCAAGCAAGGCAAGTAACCTTGCATAATGTCTCAGCCAAACTAGTACACATCCTCAAACCTTGGGTCTGCTTAAGTTTAATCGTGAAGCATAATCTTTTCTCCCTGAAGAGACCGAAAATGAAGACACATTTCAAACATTTCAAACTGTAGCCCATTCTATTCATGCTCATTTAAATCAATTAAATCAAATTATTGATTTAGCATTTAAATCAAACTAAATAATGAATACTTTATGGTTTCAGATGAACTGAGGGGTATTTATCCTTCAGTGACACAGCTCAGGTGACCTTCGCAAGGTCACTGTTTTTTTTGTGGAAGTGATGGTGGAGAAAATATTCACTCATTAAAGCAGAAAGACACAATGACATAATCTAACGAATCCTTTCCCTACCATTCCATACACAACTTTAAAGCCAAATTTACATGTGGTATATTTTACCTTGAGTTATCAAATGATTTCTCAGTATTAAAGCCTTCGTGTCTCTACAATTAATTGAAATGGTGAAGTCACATGACGGTCACGCAAACTTTTATTTTGCACCTCTAAATAAAAGGCTAAATATTGCATGTCAAACTGGCTTTCCAGTAAGTAAAGTTCGGCACTACTCCTGCAGTTATTGAAAATCAATATTTCAGTGCACATTTCAGTGCTCAGATAAACTCCACATGCCAGCTTAGAGTTTGTTTTTGGCCATTTGAAAATGGAGGCCATTTGAGGCCAGTGGGCGGGGTAGCTGTGATTCTCCTGTCAGGTGAAACCACAGAGCAAGTTGGGATGAAGGTAGGAACCTTGATGCACAACAAAGTGCCTATATGCATCATCCTGCTAAGAGTGTATGGTACATTAGGCCCCCATTAGAAACCATTGTAAAATAAGTATACTTTACTTCAGTTGACTTTGAGCAGAGGTAATCGACTATTAGCAATGATGCAGGCTGGTGCCTGGCAACTCAATGAGTTCCCTGCCTGAATTAGCTTCCCTCAATTTTTGAACAGTAACAGCTCAGACTGTTGCACTGTGCATTCTAAACTGGAATTCAGCATGCAAGACAGTTGATCTGTGCATTGGAACACCTAAAAGTTCAATGAGCAGGAAATACTTGCACCCTGATTTATTGCATTTGAACTGAAGGGTTAAGGAGCTGCAACTGTTTCTGTAAAGTTTACCCCTGGAAAAACGATTCAGTCATTTGTGTATCTCTGGTAATACGGGGGAAGGTGAAACTTCTGGCACACTATGTCCCTGCTTCCTGTTGCATCTATTAACATCTTTCTGTGGGTAGTAAGACGAATGACAGAATGTTTTAGAGTAGATTTACTTTATTGTTTCTCTGCTGTGTAATGAACAAATGTTGGTAATGTTTATAATGTTTTGGTGTATTAATTTCATTGAACTGATATTTAGTGTAACAAAAAAACTGTAGCTGGCATTTTAAAATGTTGTGACTCAGTACAACCAATCTCTTCCTTCACAGGTCAGTGAATTTCAGCTTTGGGCAAAATCTGCTCCCCAGGAAAAGATAATTAACTCCGACCTGGCTCCTGTAACAGCAGTACAATCTAATTATTTCCATCTGTGACTATGGTATTTGTATTATAATTATATTTTTACATGACACAGTACACCTTTTTTCAAATGGCAGAAGTTTCAGAAGTGTTAATTCAAAATCATCCAGAAAACCCTTAACAGGAAACCTAATCTGAGGGAATATGGAGAGCAGTGATGTTCCATTATGATTTTTTTAAATACACAACATTTTTATGATTATTCTAATCTTGCCAATGACCTTTTATTTTAAACATACCCTTATCTCCTCATCACAGTAATTTTCTCAGTAATATGGCAATCGCAGGAAATGACCTGAAACTGAGGCAGGGGAGAAAGAAAGAAGGAGGTTAGAGTTGAATGGTAGGGTCTGTAAAAAGCGACACCGTGAGAAGAATGTTTTATTGTGTTTCATTTGAAATGCATTTGGGGAAAGTATGTATAATTTTGCTGTCTACAATTTCTCATCATCTCATGTTCTGTCAGTTTTAATGAATGGTCTGAAATAATAGGAATAAAATATGTCTCTACTAACAAAGGTCCCCATGTGAAAAAGTAAAATATGAAAAATAAGTAAAGTAATACTCATTAAAATGTTAGAGATGCTTTTGTTATCATATTTCATACTGCAATGTATGTTTGTAAGCATCATACCACCAAGTAGCTTCCACATTCCAAACATTAATATGGCTACAAATAGTAATAATAAATACTATTAAGATTAGTCTCACTAAGATAAGTGTAGTCTGATGAAGTGGTGTTTTAGTTTATTTTCATAATTCACCATTCACTGCTCCTTATTTGTTTTATTTCCAAAATGGAGGTTGCACTCCATGCAGATATTTCTGCAAGAAGTGGAAAGGTTAGAGAAAGAAGTGATTTTGGTTATTGTTTTCATTTTTTTATTTTTTTTTTATGTACTGTTATTTTGGTTTTCATTTCAACAATAACTAATGATATGAAAAAAGACCGTAAGAACCAAATTCTTTCTACAAGAAAACGGAAAGACAGCTGTGCAAATCTCTCCACAGTGCTTAATCTACAGAGGAACACTCACTTTCTAATTGACTGAGCTTTCTAACTGACTGTACTTTGGTGACGATTGACATTGTGTGACATTAAAATTATTGCCAGCAATATGCCTTTCCACAGGCCACACTCAGGCCACTGGCTCCAACACATCAAATGAATTTCCTTTTTTTTGTCATGCCATTATCATCAATTCAGCACAAGACTGCAGTTTAAGTTCTGGCAAGTCTGTGTGCTGTGTTGTCGCAACTAGCAATTCGTATCCACGGTTTCTAATTATCCGATTACCGTCAAGGGGCACGGCTATGCTATCCAAATGGCTCATGCCTGCTGTGTGTGATTGCTTCACTTCTCAACACCCTCTCCCTGCTATTACACAAAACATTTACACATTTTTTGGCATGTTATTTTCTTTCCTTTTGTCTTTCCTGTAAATGTTTCTAAATATTGCCTCGCAAACAGTATCCATAAACGGCATTGTTTTCCGGCCTGTTGATGAAGCTGAATTCAGTTAATTTTGCTGTTATTTCATTTGTCAATATTATCATTTAAATATTTCTAAATGGGCAGCAGTGTGGTGAAGTGGTAAGGCATAGGGTTTGTAACTAAAAGGTTGCTAGTTTAAGTCCCTGCTGGGGCACTGTCGTTGTATCCTCAGCCTACTTAACCCACAATTGCCTCAGTTAATATCAAGCTGTATAAATGGTTAAAACAGCCTCACCTGTGTAAGTTGCTCTGGATAAGAGTGTCTGCTAAATGACAGTAATGTGAAGCAAATGGCTTCATGCTGTCTAACTTGAGAGGTATTTTCTATAATTTGACTAGCTGTGGTGTGTATAAGAGCCACACCCAAAACCAGACCCAGCTGTACATATATATATGATTATCTCTGTGTGAATCCTATCAACAAGCATTCTTATTTACCTGTATTTGCTTATGGATCTTTCATTTCTCCTTTTAGTAGACTGCATAATGATGAAACTTATTATGTATTTCCAGTAAGTGTAAAGATCAAAATATAAAGTAAAAATCCATTTTACTTTTGTCAGTCCATGTTATTTATAAACAAAAATAAACTGTTTCAGCACTACAAGTTTACAATCAAGATTTTGTTGATTTTGTCAAATATATTATTGTTCACAGGAATTCATTGATACTACCACTATACGATGAGTAAATTGCTAAGGGATTGTTACCATAAAATGATATGCAGGATTTTCTTTTAAATGTTTCCTCAGTCTGGGAAGGAGAAATCAGCACATTCCCATTACATATTTAAGAGAATGATCAGCCCCTGAAGGAGTCAACATTTCTGTGACCTCAGGTCCACCCTTCAACTTGTTATTCCGTATGAAGTGTTAAGGATGATAGTGGCCATCCCCCCCCCCCCGTCCTGCTCTCACTCAGCTTCAGGTGGGAGAGTTTCTAATTAGATTTTCTGAAGGTCTCAATCTCTTTCTGGCAGATTCAAAGCTCCATTGATAGCCCCTTTAAAGACAGTAACTGTTTTGCCCTGAACACAAGGCTAATGGTGGATCCATAACAAATGAGAGTGTGCTGTGAAATAAAGCACCATGAACTGGCACACAAAGCCAGTGCTATTACAGTTTCAAGCATGCTGTCGGGTAATGGAAAAATGGGTTCCCTTCTCCTCCTTCTTCTTCTTTTAATTTCTGTATCATAAAAGAGAAGAAGAAATGACCTGTGAGTACGCATTGAGGATTAAAAGTGTCTCTCACCTCATGTGTCTTTGAGAAGACAATGAAACTGTCCACTGCCTTCACATTGCTGGTCAGCTACTTGTGAAGGACTTCAGCAAATGATATCAAAGGAACAGACTTGAATTAGTACAATATTGCCAAAATGTTGATTGAGCTTTTTTCATGTATGTATTTCAGTGGATTATGAATCTTTTCAAATGCAAATGTTCTGCCTGCAAAAACAAGCAATTTCACAGAGTCCATCAATATTCAGTCTTTCCGTCTGAGCCCCTGTGAACTTGGCTATTATCACCACAAGCTAATATGAAGAAACATCAAAGATTTCACAGTAGCACATTTGTTTTAAAATAACCTCTCAGGACAGTTTTACATGCATTGCCTTCACCCTAGCGTTCTCGAGAATTTTGGAAAATAGAATTGTTTAACAGTGCAGCTTCCTGAACTCAAAAATGGGTAGAGCTAGCACAGATTCACCAAATGAAAATTTTCACAGTACTTTGCCAAAGCTAGTGCTTTGCTTTGGATTGACTCTTAGGAGTCTGTGATTGACAGCACATGCTGTGGGGTCAAAACTGTCTCACATTTGCATTCAGCCAAAATTTGTCCTTAACTGTCCCTTATAAGTGTTACTTTTATGCTTCACAAGCACAGTTTGGAGACTTAATTCTGCTTAAATTGCAAAATGTACAGGCTGTATTTAAACAGGAGGACAAATGTTGATTGAATTCAGGGTATGGTGTTGTACCCTGACAAACAGCTGTTCAAAATGAATTTTAGCAGCCCCTGAGCGATCAGGGTAATTTCTCAACGCTATTGAGCCAACAAGCTGTTGGTTCACAAGGCCCCTTTACTCCTGGTGGAAACAGCGAGAAGGAAGCATGTCAGAGCCCAGTCTTTTACAGTCAGGAGCAGGATTACATCACATCCAGTACCTTACCAATCAGCTACTGATAAAACATTCCTGAGTGGGAGCTACCTGTGTGCCATTACAGTTGTGGCTTTTTCCTGGGGCTCCATTCAATGCATCTCAAATAGTTTCCCATCACTGGTGACAACTGGAGGTTTTTGCATCACCCACAGAGGCAATGCAAAGCAGCTCTCATTACCTGACACTGAACAGGCTGCCATTCAATTCAATGTCCCTACAATGTCTCATAGTGATGCAGTATTACACAGAATTTCCCATCACTGCTTTCCTTCAGCACCAAAAACAGGATGCATATTCCATCTGGAAAAGAGAGAATGTTAGGAATTTGCATATTTTGTGTTGTGGTTTTTATTATGCAAACAAGTACAAGTTGTCTGAATAAAGTCATTTTTTGCTCGACGTACTTTTGATAGTGATCTAGCTTTCATTCATAAGGTTTATCATTGCTGGGACTGTGCAGATATTTGGATTTAATGCCTTGCAGCTCAGATGTTTCAGTCAGTCGTGCGTTGATCTTGTAAATCAGTTTTTAACAATGCATTGTGGCCATCATGAAACATGACAGGAAATTTACGTGAACATTATGTATTTAAAAAGGTCTGACAGGTGTCAGGGACAGCAGCTGTGTTGCTCTCATATTATGCGATGTACAAAACCCTGCTTGAGTTCTTTAATTATGCATACAATCTGTCCGTGTTGAGTTGCAGGCAGCTTTTTTTCTTTCAGTTGCATGTAGCCACGAATGACAGCTCTGGGTTCTCGCATCAACCCCAACCAATACTCCCATAATCCCCCACATGGGAGAAATTTGCCTTAATGAGGCTCCTTCCCGGGCTGTGGGATGCATGCGAAACGACGCAGTTACGCATCTGATTAACGACGCTCTTGCACATATTTCCCAGAATTCATTGCCCCGCGTGCGCCTTGTGATCTCTCTGGCACATGCATCACTGGCGAAAACCGTCCTCCTCTGGGTCCCAGTGCGGAATATCTCCTGGTGAAGAGCCATGTGAAGCCCATTCCCTTCTGCTGGCGTATAAAAAGACAGATTTCCTCAGATGTTTCATAACATGCATTATTGATATGTTTCCAAGCACAGTCTCAAAGCTCCAAGCACCATCCTGGCAGTAGATGAAATGTATGATGTTGTTGTTCTTCTTTGTTTCCCACAGTCATCAGACAAAGCACCTGTAACTAAAAATCAACAATGTTTAAATACCTGTTGGGCAGCACCTGTTATGGAAATGCAATTTCGCTTCATTCAGAGTTATGCGTATGTTGAGAGGCATTAGCAAAACAGCCAGGGTGCCAGAACAACTAGTCCTAGCAGTCACTCACCATGAGATGTGAAATCTCAAGTGGTACCAGGATCACTGCATTCAGTGTGACTGCTGTGCCGCTTTGACACACTTAATCAGGTTTTTAGTTTTTCACAGTATGTGTCTTTATTTCTGTAACCCCTGAACTGAACTCATGATGAAATGTGTTACTCAAATTTAAGGACAAAGTAACTCCCCAACACATTCCACCAAATTAGCAAAGGGAGTATTGGGGAAATTGCTAAATTTAATCATGGTTTAATTAATTATTGCTATGTTTCTAAGATTTTTTTTGGCTGAAGGCACTAATTTCCAGAATTTAGGTCATTAAAATTGCTCAAGGCTGCATCATCTGGGTCTTACCCAGAGTTCCAAAATCCTCAGCTTTGGAGTGTTAACCTATGCAGTGCAATAGTGCTGCCACTGTTACAGGACATAAAGCACTGTGTGAATATGAGTACAAGGAAAAGGGACTGGATATATCTTAATTAAGGCCAATTTGACTCAAACCAGTGCACGGGTAACAACTTTACCCTAATGGTAAAGTTTATTCTAATGGTGCTAGTATTCAGATAAGTGCTCTAGTGGTATTAATTTATCCCTAAGGGCAACCGTCATTTCTCCATCATTTCCCACAATCACTGTTGCATCACCAAGTTTACAAACACCTAAACAGTGAAGGAACATATTAAAGAATTTTTTTTTAAATAATTTAAATCTCCTTGAGAAAAAGAGGAATTCCACTTGAATTCCCACTCCTTTGTTCTCTTACAGGTCTCTGTCTGAGGTTTCCTTTAATGCTTTTTCCTGTTCTAGCAGGAAGTTGTCACTGTATGCCAGAGCCACCCTGGCCGGGGATAGCGTCCTCTACACAGGCAGATCTGCTGACATGTTGATACAGTCTGTGTTTCACCACCGTCTCCTGGCAATTCAACTACAGCAAAGCCAGACATTTAAAAAAAGACGTTAATATCCAGCATCTAATTAATTAGATTATGATGTGGAATGATACTTGTTCTTTTTTTTCACACCAGTCTCGCAACAACATGGCTTTATTATAGACTTTCCCCTTTGCAGAGGCAGTCAGATGAACATGCAGGAACTGAGAGTCGTTTTGTCAGAGCACCACCCTTTGATGTACTTCTTCACAAGGTTGACTCAAAAATCAGGAAGCTGATTAATAATATTAATAAAAAAAAGTTTTAGAGAGCTTTCCTAACGCAATGGTTCTGGGCTTTACTTATCTTCTCAGCCCACCTTAGCATCTGGAAGACTTAATTCTCAAATCACAAACTCAAGCGTTGTAATAACACTCTCCAGACGAGCACAGTAATAGCTGGCTGATTCCTTGCAGAATCGTAGAAACTGTGAGCTCAAATGAAAAGCATTCTTATCAAGAATATTTTTTCAACCATTTCTCAAAATTGCAACGTTCTGATGTGCTTGCTTAAAATGCTCCCTGGGGGAAAAAAGCAAAAAAAAAAAATCACCTCATTCTCTCCCTCACAGAGACGATGATTATTAACTCAGGATTTTAAAGACATAAAGAAGCACTTGTGTGAATGTTCTGACACATACGGCAGTGTCTGAGTTTGAAATGGGGGATGTGAAGGCAGGGACTGATACCAAACTTACATTTACATTTACATTTATTCATTTAGCAGACACTATTATCCAAAGTGACTTACAAGTGAGTACAACACAAGCCATATAGGAGAATCAACAATATTAGACATTTACATAAAGTATGAAATTTAAGCATACACTTATGTCATTCAGCTGTTGGGATCTCATTGTAACAGATTTAAAACAAGTGCTGACTGATTTCCATCAACAGGAGCTATATAATATAATATAATATAATATAATATAATATAATATAATATAATATAATATAATATAATATAATATAATACATTTAAAGCTGCTGTGGAGTCAGTGCTTATGAATGTGTGTGTGTGTATTCTTACTCCAAACTGCAGTCACTAACCCATTCAAAATGTCCTCTACCTTCCCCTTGCTTCTCCTCCTTCTTCCTCTCTCACTGCAGGTGGCTTTTCTTGTGTTTTTCAAGAGCTCCATTACCCATGTCCACAAGCATTGCTCATTTCCAGTTACGCAAGCCACCAGGCTTCCTACGCCACCGCCCTCACCTGTTCCTCCGCCCCTCTCCACTTTTCCTCCGCTCACAGACTCTGCTGTGTCCCAGGTTCTGGAGTCTCACAAATCAACCACATGCTCTATGATTCTTACTCCCCTCTGTCATCTTTTAAGCTATCTCTTCTGAATTGCTTTCATTTATCTACCCCTTTTTAATACCTTGCTTTCCTGATGCCCTAAAACTGGCACTCATCACACCTCCTCCAGAAAAAAATAATAAAAATAAAAAATGAACTTTGATATCTCTGTAGTTCAAAATCATTGTAACACATCTCTTTGCCTTTTTCCCTCCAAAAGATTTGAATGTACTGTAGTTAAAAATGCCTTTCTTTCTGGACAATCTTCTGGACCCCAATTAGCCTGGTTGTAGAGCTAGACACCCCATCGAGATCGCTCTTGTTTCAGGAAACCAAGACTTCACAATAGCATCTTCCCTTTGCTTTGTAGGGGTTCTTCTGGGCCTGGACGTTTGACACAGTAATCCACCAAATCCTGTTCAACCTGACAGGAATGGGAATAACTAGGTTTGCCCTGAGCTGCTTTGTTTCCTGCCTCCTGGGTTGTTCCTATCGTATCACCTGGAGAGGCTTTATCTTGACTTCCCACTCTCTCTCTCAGCAGGAGTCCCCCAGGGATTATTCCTCAGGCCTCTCAAATTTTTCCCTGTTCACTAAATCACAGATCTATTCTTTCTGCCCATGGTTTCTCCTGAAACTGTGCTGATCTCACTCAGCTATTCCACTTCACCTGACTCCCCCCTAACACACACACACACACACACACACACACTCACACAGACATGTGTGTGTTTACTCTATGCTTAGGAGGGATCTCTGCCTAGATGTCAAACCCTCTTTACTGACTGGTCAAATTCTCACCTGTCCACTACCTCTCAGAAACTTTAGATGGCTCTACTGGTACAAATACACTTCCACGCATGTACAGTCAGGGTGGACAGTGCCTCCCTCATAGTAACTGACATATGTTTTTTGACATATTTGTTGCCACTGGGTATTTTTTCACAGCTGTCTAATATTCATAATAATACTCTCCTCCTATTAGAGTGAGTGATTGTGATTGTGTTGCATTCGTCAATTGTCAATTGTACTCTCAAAGAGCAAATATCGATGCACGTGTTTCTGGTGGTACAGGTGCACTCTGTGGGCATTAGAGGCAGTACCTCTAGTGATATAATGGTTGGTTGAATGGTTTTAGTCAACAGATCCTGAACATGGTTAGGCTTTGATTGGTCCAGGCTCTTCATCTGATGCTATTGAGCTTCTGAATGAAATAGTTTCAGTGAGCTTTGGCAAAATAATGTGAGCTTTGTCTCATTCACCAAATACGCAGGTAGCTAACTACCTCTTTTGAGACTGGTTAAAAAAAGAAGCAGAATAACAATAAAACATGATATTGCTAATATCGACTGAATCTTAGCCAGAGGTCTCAGCAGATGTCTTTCTACTTTGAAATAATCAAAACATGGCACTGTCACTCAGGACATTGGTACTGATTTAAATGCAGGCAGGCCAATTTACAAACGAGTAGTCTATATATGTACAGTATGTATGGAATGTATTGTGATCAGGTCATTTGTGAACAAATCAATTGACCAAGACAGTTTGCTAGCTAACAGATAGCTGGGTGAGTGCTGCTACAATGTTGCTCCCTGCAACAATCCTTGCTAAGCTAGCCAGCTAGCTAATACAACAGGCCTAAAATGTTATTACTCTAAAGGTCACCAATCAGCCATTAGAGATCATTAGCCACTCTTAGGCTTGTGCGGCAAAATTCAAGATACATTTTTATTGACCTGACACCTTACATCCCATTAATGTCTAATATAACACAGCACTTAGCAGCTACACTTTTATTTATTTTTATTTTTATCTGTGAGGCAAACCCCTGGAACATTCCCTCTCCCTCCCCCTCCTCCTCCTCCTCCTCCTCCTCTCAGGCTCTGGTTTGATTATTTGGGGATTGATAATCCTGTTATTGACTTCCTTCCTATTATCTATCCGAACACAGTTTCCATGGCAACACCCACGACAGAAGGGCACTTGTTCCGCAGTGTCTGACATAATTCAGCATGATTCTGTGGGAGAGGGGCAAACAGGGGAATATGTATATGCATGTATGATATGTATTTTTTATTATTTTTTTATTTTTTATCCCTGGTGGGAACTGAGGAAATCACATTACAATTCCCTCAATGAATCACAGCTACTTTATAACACTGCTGAAAACTCAAAAACACCCCCCCAATAACTTTTCATTGCCTATAGATGAGTTACCACATTAAATGCTGTAAAAAACACTCCTCCATGTTCCTGTTGACCAAAGATTATACAGTGTATGTGATGAGTTCAAAACAAAATGTCCATCATTCCAACTGCAAGGTCTTCAAGAGGTGACTATGAAACAGTTAATTTAATACATGTTGAATGTTTTTGATGTGAGCTTTCATAAAAAAAGGAACAGCAGCACCTTCTTGGAACAGAATACTATGCTATGATGCATGTGAAAAAAAACATGTTTGTGTCATAACCTATGCGATGCTGCTGAGATTTTACTTGCGTGTTCTACCCTTCTCAAAATACACCTGTGCGCAAATATGACGGGGGAAACACTGAAGAACCATTTGATTTACGCTAAAATAACTGAACACTCTGAAGCACAGTGACAGAAGGACGCGGTCACGTTGTGTGGTTATCTGATTGCCTGTGTTCTCCCGCCTCTCTCTGCCGTGAAGTTTGTCCTCGGCTGTCGACGTTTTGCTTTGTCGCAGAGTTTGAGCAGATCAGAATTCAGAGTGAGGCGCGTGCTGCAGGGGAGGTGTGAGGAAGGAAGGAAGGCCTGAGTGAAATGTAACGGTCCCTCAGATCTGTGCTCTCAGCCTTCATCTCCTCCTACCATTCATTTCAGCTCCCTCTACAACAGCATGACAGTGTGGAGACACACACACACACACACACACACATACACATACGTATGTACACACACACACGTGAGTATGCACACACACACACACACACACACACACACACACACACACACACACACACACACATCCACATCAGACAGTGAGAAATGATGTCAGCTTCACTGGGTCACAACTCACGCCATTTCCTTGAACTATAGAGACACCACAAACAAATCTCCTGCTGCACTCTGCCCCTTGGGGGATTTAAGCTTCCGGGAAAAGATTATGTCATCACCGTTCAGTTCTCAGCCCCGTGGGAGGTGGCAGAAGCCTGTAGCCTTCAATCAGGAGTGATCAGTGTAATTACTGGTACACACAACAAGCAAAAAGCACCTTAAAAATAGAAAACCAACACGGACTCATGATGAGCGCTATGTATTTAAACGTGTGACACTGCTATTACTAATAGCAGGTTTTCTACCCTTTTAAAGCGAAGAACAAAGTTCCAGGGGAACTATGTTCCGTAATAGCTACATATCTCTAAGCGTCACTTGCCAAGAATCGCGGCTAAATGAACGTAAATGACAGGATTGCGAATGTAAATGAGGACGGCGGCGGCCGCGACACTCCCTGGTGATTTGTCACTGCCAAAAGCAGTGAAGGAACAAGATGGTGATCTGAAGACGGCGCGATCAGTAAACGGGCACACCAAGCACATACACCCCCTGCGCGGAGATGGTCACTGCTAAAAAGGACGGGGGTGACGCGTTCCTCTCCGTTCTTAGGGAACTCCAGAAATCTTCTTTATCTTCATTATCTCGGTAGGCAGCGTTGTCAAGATGTGAGTTTGGAGAAGTCAGTGATGGGTGGACGGGCAGGATTTTTAACGCTACCTAGGGACCCCGTGAGAAGTGCGCTCCTTTAATGTTGCTGAAAAACGCGAAATTTCCCGCTGTGGGGAGGATTTTGCAGAATGAATCGTGTTCGTCTTTGTGTCCTCTGAGGATAAGCACACACTGCGTTTGTCTAATGAGAGAACACAGAGGCCTGGCGTCCACTGCATTCACACGCATGCTTTAAGAAAAGAAAAAAAAATGTACCAGCACAGAGGATCAAGACAACAGAGTTTCTCAACATTTCTTTTTTTTCATTCAGTAGCATGAAATATTCATTTCTATAGAAGCTTCCCGTTAATACCGTAGAGATGCACAGATCCAGCATTAGAATTGTGGTCGATTATCTTATGAGAGGCACTAAATTAGAATGTACACAACAGGAAATGGACGTGAGCGTAATACTCGACCCAAGTATGTCTGGATATGGACGTTGTGAAAAGCACTTAAAAGGACAAAAAGAATGTTGGGATATGTGCTGAATGAATAAATCGAAGGCAGTTATATAAATGCTATTCAGTGCATTTGCCAGGCTGTATTTTCAGCACTCTGTTCTGGGCAAAAAAATGTGTATATATGTATATATGTAATAATAAGGAGGATATAGTAGTTGCTTGCTTGTGTTGTACTCTGCCTCACTTGTAAGTCGCTTTGGATAAAAGCGTCTGCCAAATGAATAAATGTAAATATAAATGTTTACAGAAAGTCCAGAGAAGAGCAACAAAACTTGTTAGAGGTGTCAGACGCATACGTTCAAAGGAGACTTTTAATACGTTTAATCACTTTAGTGTCAGCAAAAGAGGACTTAGGGAGGATTTGACTGGTTTTCACATTTTAACGTAAATTCACAGGGTGGATTACAGAAGCAGAGTTCTGTCAAAATGACATGGTGGACATGAAGTGGGGGAAAGTGTCAAACTGATGCTCAACAGGTTTTTTTTTTTTCCTCACACAAAGTTATTAATTGATGATCTAGTTTACCAGGATTAGCACTGGAAGTATAGACTTATAAGTGTTCAAGACTAGGCTTTAGGTAGCGCTACTTAGACACACTCTAGATTCTTGGCAGAATGATTAGTCTATTTGGGCAGAATTGCCTCCTCTCATTGTTTACACTACTCATATTTTAAGTGAAGAGGAAATGCCACGCACAACAGGGAGCAGAGAAATCAATACTTTGATGAAAATTTAAGCTCAAAGGTTATTAGGCCTACTGTTACATTTGAAATTTGCACTAACCACGTTTGGGACTCCCTTCTGCATTGCAGTGAGAACGGATATCCATTAAATTTTAAAGGAGCATAAAGCTTTTCATGGTGGTGGTTTCCGCCTTGCAGAAGGAAATTTCGCCATTATTTTACTTAATATTGATTACATACTTTAAACTGAGTATGTCCGTTTATCTTCATGAGCCGATAATTATCTCTTTTTCACGCAGCTAAATCTATGCAATAGCTAATAACCGGTACCAACTATTCAAAACTGGCTGCATATTGCCATCTAGTGGACATTGTGTATATTGTGTCATGGAACTGTTCCGAAGTGCATTTTCCATTTGCAAAGCTCAGGCCACAATCTAGTAGGTTATTGGCAATATGTTACAGCGCGCTCCATATTCACACTCTTGCCTACACCCATAAATCACAAATTCCTCAAAAGGTTCTATCTAAGAATAACATTTGTCGAAAGGTCAAGAGATTCCAGATTTTCTCGTGCTTTGTAGCAGTCATTTCCCACATAGGGTTTTTTCCACTGGCCAGGGAACGTTTTTATGTTTAGGGTTTGATGGTCAATGCAGAAGTAATTGATAGAGCTGTTTACGTCAAAGTTTAAATTAGAATAGCCGCGGCAAAAGCAATTCGCTGCGAGCAGGGTTCGAACCTGCGCGGGGAGACCCCATTGGATTTCAAGTCCAACGCCTTAACCACTCGGCCATCACAGCCTCGCTTTCGTCTCCGATCTTCAAACTGTTTCAACTGTATGCCTTCAAAGTTTTTCCTACTGTGAAATCTGTTTGGTAATGATTTATGTTGCTTTGCTTCAAGGCAGAATATTATGGGTAGCAACCTGCAACCCCACTTGTACCAGAAATGTGGATAGAATCAGGCATTCGTAACCCTGGTTACTCTTTTGCTACACTGCTAGCAATATTAATTATCGAGCTAGCCACCTAACTACCTAGTTAGCAAATGCACATACTTAGATTGCTGAATTATAGTGTTAGTCGATGCAGGACACCAGCTTTTTGTAGTCTTACTCGTATCCGGTCTATTCCTTTTGCCATGGAAGCTAATCATACATACCAGGGAATGTTAATTAGATTTACGTTAGTTAGATTATTGTGGGATCGCTACACATATTCCCAATTGATATCCAGCAGGAAGTACAAAAAAAAATAATAAGAGTATGTAATACGAAAGAGTTATTCAAAGTTACTTGAGCTCAAAGGTGTTGACATGTCAGTTTCCGTAGTGTAGTGGTTATCACGTTCGCCTCACACGCGAAAGGTCCCCGGTTCGAAACCGGGCGGGAACAACACTTTTCTTTCACTTGAAGGCACGATATGACCGCATAATTCATCTCCGTTGTACATTCTGAACGCAAAAGCCAAAGTGATAAAATATGCTGTCTTGTTAATTTCCCCCTTTAATCAATTCTACTCATAGAATGTGACAACCGTCAGTTTTTCCTAGTAAATAACCAACAATTCACCAAAAGAAGCAGCGACTTCCTCGACAACTCGTTTGTGAGTGCTTCAAGTCCATCATTGAAAAATATGGTGAAACTGCAGTTATCTGGTTTGTTTGTTTGTTTTTTTTTCTTTTTTTTCTTTTAAGTCTGAGTTGAACTGTTGTCTAAAATGGCAGCAGACACTGCGATCCTTTTGGGATGCAAAGCCTATTATTGGAAAGAGGGCCACCTGCTGGTGCGAACTAGTCACTTGGCTGGTTTCTCAACCCTCATTGTCTCTATGCCAGTTTTTCTTTTGCCCCTCCTTCAGCCCACAAACCTACTGCTCATATCGTTGTCTACAAATGAGTGTTCACTCTGACCATGCATGGTTTGGTTGCATGCTATCTCACTTGTGAAAACATGCAAAAGTGTAACATCTGGATTAGATGTAAAAAAAAAAAAACTGTGGCATGTTTGTAACATTTGCATTAGTGGGTATGGTATTTAAATACGTTTTTGTTTTCTTTTTTGATTCATGTGAAATTGAGCAGTGCCTTGCTGAAAGAAATGGGGAAGTTTCCATAATATCCCCTAAAAGTTCAGGTCTACATGCAACCTGCAACAAATCGGAAAAGGTGGAAGATGCAGCACACCAAGGTTCAAAGTTTGAAGCTGAGATTTTTGTAGAGCTTCCTAACTAAATAAAGTTATCAAAGGGTTCAAAATTCACTTTGCCGTATGAGTAGATGTTTAGACTGTGCCAATGAAATTAAAAGGATTAGATGCAGTGAAATACTTCCCCTGCCAGACTATGCATGGAACATACCCGGCATTATTTTCCAACTCTCAGAGTCTTTTCATATTTTGCCTTTTCTTTTTTCTTCTCTTTTCATTTTATCTCTTCTCCTTTCTTTGCAATGCTGCAAAAAACTGGGCTTTTTTGAGACACAACACTGGCAAAGGGAAATGTGACAAATGTTGCTGAGGGTTTCCATGTCCAGCCCTCAACAAAAGATATGAATACCATGAAGACCAAGGTTCTCGGTTAAGGGAACTGATCCTACTCTTATTTTGGTTGCAAGAGGTGATGCCCCTCTCTGCACCAGATGCAAATGTGCTCACCCACACTTCTGAGAACTGCTACACCTGTGCACACCTGTGTCTGAGTAACTTAACTGTGTCTATATACTTGTGCTTTACTTAGGTGTGAGTAAGTGAAGGCTACTTCTCTTTCTTTCCCCATGTGTCTCAACTGCATCTGCATAATTACACTGTACCTGTGTCTTTGTGACAGTGCTGTACGTGTGCCTGAGTAACTGTATACCAATTTGCAGATCAGATATTAGGCTATAACAGAACAAAGGCTGGGAGACAAAAGGTTGTTCTTCACACCTAGATTCACTCTACCCACACATTTATTTCCTGATCAGATGCAGAGACTCTGATACAGACTGTTCCTGTCAGACAGCAGAGCCCCTGAGCTTTAAAACTTCATAGGTCTGACATACTTTATTCATGAATGCGTGAATGTTTATTGAACAATTTATTGTACTTAAAAGCCAGAGGTAGATCAAGTTAAGTACCTCACTCAAGGGCACAGCAGCTGCCTCTCACAAGGATGGAATCCCACAATTCTATGGGTAGAAGCCCAATACTATTCACATTAAAGTACTGTAAAGTGCTAAAGACAATCTCTGACCCACCCCTAGACCTTCCTTGTCTGCTGACATATCTCTCTCTCTCTCTCTCTCTCTCTCTCTCTCTCTCTCTCTCTCTCTCTCTCTCTCTCTCTCTCTCTCTCTCTCTCACACACACACACACACACACTCACAGGTTTAGCTCTGTGTGCGAACAGGAAGCACAGAGATGCAAAAACATTGGTGAAGAACAGCACTGAGTGAGATTTCCCACCCAGATCCACACTGTCTACGTTAACCTGCATTGCAGCCCGGAGTCGGGCCTTCAGTAGATGAGCAGGATGTGTGATACAACATGTACTGTACGCTGACATGTTATATTATATGATTTGATTTAGATGCAGTGTGTATCTAACCCCTAGTTACAGACCCACTATGCCCGATCAATGATGATTCTAAACCCTCATTTAAATCCAGCTCAACTTAATATGTCACTTGCTTTTCGAAATCTGTCAAGAAGGCCATTTTGTAAAACTGAATTACACCAGATCTTCCACTGAGCAAGTACTGAATTTGTATTCAGAAAATAGTTGATCTTGAGTACACGACTGCAAGACTAAATAAAGCACCATCATGCACAGTGCAGGTGTGGATAGGGTTATAATGTAAAATTACACAAATTTCATTGTTGAATCTTAAGAAATTATATTTTATACTGTGGATGCAAAGTATACAATGTATGAACTGCAGCTGTTTGTTTATGAACCCGTTAAACAAAACGTTCACCACAAAAAAAAAAAAAAAAAAAAAGACTCAAGCTGACAGTAAAGAAACTGAGCAGGATATGGTGATGCAGTGTGTACATTGGTGCAAGTTAGGACTGGGTGGCACCTGTACTGATTCCCCATGTGTAACAAGTCCGTCCACACCAGCACATGCCCAGAGGATTGTGTGGCTTGTTCTTCTCTAGCAAGGTGTGTCTAGCTACTCACACAACAAAGCCACAGATTTGGGGGGTTTGTTCAGTGCCTGAGCTGTCAGATGTCACGTGGGTACAAACAATCTGCTGCAAGTCTCTGCATGAACATGTGCCCAGGGCCAGGGAGTCATAAATACATATATTGGGAGAAAACGGTCAACTTGTGATTAAATAAAGCTTTATCATCAAGCAATGGAAGCTACTCTTGTGGGTAGAAAGCAGATATGAGAGATTTATGATTTATATTCATTATTTTTGGTAGCATACACAAAGGGACAACCTCCCACACAAAGTGGATCGGACTGTGGATGACTCTGTTGGCGCAGATCCATACTCAGCAGATGGTGTTTTTAAAGCAGCTTGCTGAACTCTGTCAACGTATGTACACTGCCACGTTATGATTTAAGATATTTATGGATATGTATACATTGTGGAAATGAGTGGTTTGGTGCAGACTAAGCACTGGCTCATAGCCCTGATGATGTCACTGGATCTTCAGCGCACACTCTGTGCGTTGTGGGCAGCCAATCACACTCTCTGTCTGAAACCTGAACTTTTCTTTCTCTGTGTGAGGATGTTGCTTAAATGCATTCAGGCACGTGATCATGTTTGTGGTGCACTAATTACATTTCAGTGGATATGAATTTTCATACAGTCAAGGCATAAAGGTTTTGATTGATGTGGCTATGCTTATATTTGGCTTGGAGTCCGAGGAAAGAATCACACCTGGCCGTGGGCAAAGGTTTTTGACCCCCCCATTTGGATATCATGAACATGAAAGAAAAGTTGGGGATGGGGTGGGGGAGGGATGCCGAGAAGAACTGATAAAAAAAGGGGTAAGTGGGATGTTTAAACTTGTGGATGGAACTGGTTTGTTAACTGTGTAGGGATGGTCTTAAAATTTTCCTCCCGAGTCTTTGGTACTTCACTAAGTGTTTTTTTTTTTTTTTTTAATTGGGAACCAACCCCCTTCTCATAAATATGTATTATTGGTGAAGTACAGTTTTTGCAGATTTCCACACTCTCTCATCTCAAAAATGCATATTGCATTAACAGAAAGTGTGTTCTGGCCAGGGCACTGTGTAGTTCTCTGTGACCGACCTTCTGTTTGCTTCATTCAGATATGTAAATATTTAACAAAGAAACAGTGAGCCTCAACAGGTTCACATTTCTCCAGGCAAAAGTGTTCTGGTCGGAGGCATTGTAAAACACAGTGTCCAGAACTGTCACACTGCCTGCATGTGTCATGCTACAATGCTAGCTCAGCTTTAAGGAAACTAATGACCAGGTATTGCACGTGTAGCCCTGCAATCAACATTTCTCCTGAACTTTGACTCACAATCATATGCAAATGTTTTTTTTTTGTTTGGGTGTTTTGTTTGCATGTTTTTTTACACACAGTTTGGCCAGTTCCATTTTATTGTGCTTGTGTGTGTGTGTGTGTGTGTGTGTGTTGGTGGTGGTGGTGTGGGGGAGGATAAGTGATTATCATGCCATCTTTCTGTATCTACTTGTTCCTATGAAATATTTACCTTTTCTTAATTAGCAAGGTGTGTCTAGCTAGCTTTTTTTTTTTTTTTTAAACTCCATACATTCAATTTGGCACATAAGTGAGAGCCAAGTTTGGTTTCATAGGTGTGCAAGTGTGGTTGCATGTAAAATAATGTTTTGGGGGAGGATTAAACACTCTGTCTAAACAGGCCTCCAGATTACTATATCTGCCAAACTTTATTTATTCTGTATATGTATGAACATGAGGAATAAATTCTTTTGTTCTCTGTTTTTGAGGGATTAATTAGTTAGGTGTGTCTGTGTGTTTTTAAAGCAGTAGATTTCTAGACAATATCTAATCTGTATTTATTGTTGTCTTTGCGTGCGCTAATGTCTTGGAGAGGAAATTACATAACAGCGTTCGAATAGCAATTGTCTCAGTTTTTTTGTTAGGAATGGCTCTGTGTTTTGTGTGCCACCATCTCCTACTTTGTTTGCTAAAACACACACTGAATCAAAGCACGAAGCAGTACTCACGGTTCTGTCTCCTTGGCGACAGGTTAGGGGGTGGGGCACGCTGTACAGTGATTGGCAGCCCTGGACGTGCGTTCAGGCTGTGTGTGAGGGATGATGTCATTGCACCAGCGCAGAAACATCGCCCAGCTCTTTATTTTTCATTTATGACGCATATATTGTTTTTTGTTTTGTTTTTGTTTTTTCTCCTTGTTTAGCAAGAAGAACGGAATGTTTTGGGTAGGCTACCTTAATACTTAAAACAGAGCAGAACCCCACAGGTGAGCTACCTGTATATTGCTCTAAACCACAGTCTGCCAGAAACAATGTCACCAATGACAACTGTCACTGTCGCATTGCTTCCATGGCAAAATCGTGCGTAGCGCATGGGAGCTAAGTCTATTGGTTGGTCTGCAGAGCTACTGATGGATGCGTATACGGGTTGGGTCGAAAATCATCAACGACAGGAAGGGCATCGCATCAAGCCGTGTCAATGCTAAAACAAGGAGTGAACGTAACTGTCAGTACACCAGTGACTGTCATGGAACGCCACTTTTCTAAAAAATATATATATTTTCCCATTGATCCAGTGCACAGCGCACATTGGTGTGCAAGCCGTGTTATTTTCGCTTGAAGATGACTCCACTCCCCCTTTAGACTCTGTCCTTGTTTCTCGGGCCTAAATCAATTCCTCACGTTCGCCATTCACCCCATTCAGTTTAACACCAAAGGTGTTTGAGACTAATATATGCGGGACAAAGAAGCACGTGATAAACACGCCATACATGCTTTTTTAAAATTCTGCGACAATTTGTTATTTTTCTTCAATATAAAGTATTATTATTAACAGCAGCAGTAGTAGTAGAGTTTCATATTAATTATTTCCTTTCATATTCTTCCATTAGACGCGGTTATAGACTGAACACCATGGGCTTGTTCTATTTAACGTTACCTGCATGCGTGCTCATAGGTACTAATGTCTTTGTGCTGTCAGTGAGAGATTTCTCCTCTCCGTTTAGCCATTAATTATTACGTGTAGCAATTAGTCTCCGTCTGACGAGCTGGGCCGACACCTGACACCTTGTTTGTTGCTGGCGCAGTTCAGTTCTTCCGTTACTTCACTCTTGCAGCCTGGTTCCCTCTCTCGGAGGAAGCCGAAAAACCAGTTTGGCTCACAGCGGTGCAGTGGAAGCGCAACCCGACCGTACAAAACGAACGCATCGGGGACGCGCAACGTTAAAACAAACAACAGAGCAAACACAGTACCATAATGAGCACTGTGTTTGGTTTGTTGTCCTGCGGACAAACAAAACGGCGTTCAGTCTGAGCGAGACTTATTTTCTAACCCCACCTCCGCCGTGTGATGTCTCCCCACCTCCGCCGTGTGATGTCTCTTACTTGTGAGCTGTTAGGTGATTAAAGTCAGTTATTCAAAAGTGTGTTCAGGGTTACACCCAAAATAATAGCACCATTGAACTGTTATTGAAGCGAGATAGTAAACAGTGAGAAGATAAGAATATAAGATAAGAACTAGGCAGTAGCAATGGTAAGTAAATGAATGTGTCGTGTAACACAAAAGGAATGGTTAAAATTGTAGAAATAAATGCTTGTGAGGTGTAAGACTGGACTGTAAAATAATATCAGAACATAATGATAGATTTTTTTTTCAAATTGAATATCTGTCTTAAAATGAGAAAAAAAATTGTATGAATATTGTGAAGAGATTAAAGTAAATTGTGACAAAGGTACTAAAATCATTCATCCAGAATATCACTATAAAACACACACACACACACTCAGGCTGAGTTTGTGCTTGTGTCATACTGGAAACTGCAGGCAATGCAGTGTGACAGACAGCAACAAACCTTAAAGGAGCAAACTGCTAATATCCCCTGTGGGCCAGCCAGAGGTTACAGTACTGAGAAGACACAGCAGGGGGTCCTCATCCTTGCCTGCTCCCACAGCTGAAAAGAGCCTGCCTGCTGCTCCCATTCTCCCAAAAAATCCAACGTTTGTGTCCACACAATATAGACAATGGAATATTTTTCCAGGATAGCTCGTGAAGATCTTCCAATTGAAATGCATTGTGAAGTAACTATTGACTTTTTGGGAGCAGCAGTAGGGAGCAGTGTTTGGACTCTCATGCGGCATCTTCACCTGCCAAACAGAATGGGTGCAGCGTGAGAACTTCTAAAGAGTTCCTGCAGCAGATCAGGACACCAGATCCTTTAAGGCTTTATGAGATGACTAATGGTGACAGGATTGCTGTGACCATTAATGGCAATTCTACATCGTCACAAGCTGCACAGTGAAACACTGCTTTATGTGATCTTGTCAGTAAGATCTTGGCCCAGTGTTGTCACATGTTGCAAAATCTTTGTCTGGCTAAAAAGATCATATGTGTATACATACATAAATACATACACACACACACACACACACACACACACACACACATACATATATATATATATATATATATGCAAAATCTTTGTCTGGCTAAAAAGATCATATGTGTATACATACATATATACATACACACACACATCTTTGTATATATATAATATATATATATATGTGTATATATATATATATATACATATAGAGAGAGAGAGAGAGAGATGACAGCATAGTCTTCACCATAATGTAGTCAATCCAAAGACTCAGCCAGCAGACTGCTTTTTAGAGCAAAGCATCCAGCACTTTGTGAATGGAGGTGCCGAGTCAAAGAGGATTACAGAGGTTTTATGGATATGCTGGAGCAGGCCCCTTTAATCACTTCTAACTGTTGGGGCTGAACCTCAGTGTCAGTCTGTAATTTTCCAGTAGTCCTGCAACTATTTTTTTTTCTTGTTTACCAAGTAAGTATCAGGCGTTCAGTATTTAATAACTGCAAGCCTGTGTTCTTGCCAATATTCTTTTTGGATCACAGAGGCTTCAGAATGAATGTTGTTGCATCAGCAGGACCAGCCAGTCACTGCCACATGTGACCTATCATGTAGGGTGTCATTTGTTCTCTGTCATGGTATGTTTTATAATGTGATCTGTAGAGGAGAAACCTGATCGTTCCCTACTGTTTCTGCCTCAGTGAGGAGAACAGGGATCGCCTGCGATGGCGACAGGGATGGCGAACCAGTCACAGAGGGGCCGCCATGCCTCAGCCTGATCTCATTCCACCTGGTCCTCACACACACCCACAGATACCCTCAGGCTGGGGTGTGGCATGTACTTTTGCCCACATAAAGAGGACTGTGCACACATGGATGAGCGTACAGCATTCCATTGGCTACAGACACACACACACGCACACACACACACGCATACATAAATGGTCTACTCTAAGTTCTGGCACCCATTTTGTTTTATTTTGGTATGTTTAATTGCACTGTCATCATGGTCCCGATTTTGCCATATACTTGCTCTCAGTGGTGAGTCATTAGGATGAAAATGTACCCCTGCTCCCCTGAAGAACTAAGCGTGGTAAAAGGACTACTGAATACCAGACGGGCTGAGTCTCTTCAAAAGTCTCTTTGAGTTTCTCTGAAACCTGTTTTTTTTTAATATATTCTCAAGGGGGATTCGCTCATCGCTGTTGGAAACAGTGCTTTCATCCACTTATTAAAGAGGTGAGATATTCAGATGGCCATTCGCAAAGTGAAGTTGTATTGTATGACACAGGTGTCACTCAAACAATGGGAACCAGGAACAATAGATGGAAAGTCCCTATAATTTCTAAACAATATACAGGATTGTATGTATTTTTATAAATATTTTTTTTTCTCAAGCAAACAGTGCAATAAAAGTTGAAAAGTTGAGCATGTCCTCAATCAGACATTCGCCATCCTCAGCAACAACCTTTTAATTAAGCTGATATGGATGCCTTTGTTGAACTCATTTCTGGTTTTAAGCTGCTTGTACACAGGTCCTTGTTCTCCTCTTACTGAAAGATTCCTCTAGTCCCTTAAATCCCAGGTCCAGCCCTCCAGCTAACATCTGAGGCTTAACTCAATTTAATTTAATGACGCATGCTTAGGTCTTCATGGCCTATAACCTCTATTTACCCCTTTTTCAACTGTAGAGGACGCAGGGTTCCAAGTGACACCAGTCAACACACAGAGCACAGTAATGAAATCCATCTAACTGGTTCAACTCTGCACATGCCACTCCCTAGGCACAGAGCATGGTTATGACGTCATAAAAGCAGGGTGGGAAGTTCCGCCCAGGGACGTACATGTACATATGAAGCCCATTTTAGGAACAGCTAAGGTCATTGTGTAAATCTGAGTCATAGTGCCTGTGGAATTGGACTCTTTGAATAGTCTAGACCCCCCTCACACTCCCTAGTTTCTGTTTTTGCGTTCTATTATGAGCACACTAACCTGAGCTATTTCACTTCTTACAATAAGAAGCTTAATAAATTGATATCAAAGGGAAAAGCAGGAAAAACCCTAAGCAACTGACTCACTCCTACTGTCTTTCTGTCTCTCAGCACTGATAAAGGTGTAACTGTGGAGATCTGAGTCCAACCCTACCCTGAAGCTAGTGTGCTAACCAGTCAAAGTCACATAATAAAAACCTTCCCCATGCGTAATGGAAAGACTTAGGCCCCACCATACGCCTATTTGATGAAGTTTCAGTTCTCTCTCCAGTGTTTGCTTCTGGAGTGACAGAGGGTGGGGAGAGCAGAGACAAGAGTTACTTCTGGATTCCATTTCATAGCCGAAATAATAATGATGATAATAATAAACCTACGTTTAAATAATTATGTTATAGTACACACTGCCACTTTGATGATGTCATAATAGCAGAGCACAGAGGGGCACCTATAATGAGCTTGTGCCCGTGTCACATGACTTCATCCCCTTCTTTGAAGAAGCTTGGTAATGTGTAGTAAAAGTCCTATGAGGCCTGCCTCACATGGCATTCAAATTCTGTCCTACAGGCATCTAATGTATCGCTGAGGTGTGAAAAGGTGGTTAGAAATTAATTTTGTTTCACATCCCTCCAGATACATGGCTTCTTTGTTCATCAATAGTTCTAAACTTGAAAACAGGTGACTCAGACTCAAGCAGTCAACTTGCTTGCTTCTTTGAAAAATGGAATTACCAAAACCCCAAAATGCAGCTACTACAATGCAGCTGTAGCTCAGAATTCTTTCATTAAAATGCTTCCTCTGGTGTATAAAATGCAGGTTTAGATTAAATCGCCACAAAGACAGAGATTCACAGGTGGAGGAAGAAAAACACTGTAACAATACAGCACAGATTTTCTGATTAATCGTATAACACTGCAGGGAACTGTGGGGGATTTTAGGAAGTCCATGTTCTGCTTTTTTAATCTCAGAACCTACGTTCCCATGTCATCATAAAGCAAAGACACCTGAGTATTCACAGTTTACCTACAGCTCTTTCCCCAGAATGGCAACATGACTGGTAACATACTTTTACACAGCTAGATATTTTTGATGTTCCTAAAGTTCATTCCTTTCATGTTACAACTGCTGTGCCACAACATGCTGATGACAAATCCCTAATCACTATAACCTTCTGCCACCCCATTCCACCTATGACCAGAACACATTCCAAGGTAAAAGTAATTATTACTGAAATTGTAATTCTGGACTGGCCATCGCTACAGGCATGCCAATGTGTGTCTCTCACAGATGTGACTGTAGGTGCACCTGCGGAAGTCAGATTCAAAATTATACCCTGTGGATATGCTGAACGTAAGGACACTGCACAGAGTGGATATATGTGTATGTATAATTCCTAGGCACTAACAGTATATACTCTAACAGTATCTGACCCAAGAACCAAACCACCGAGCCATGGGAAGTTTTTTTTGCGATAACCTAACATGCTTCGACAAAGTGCTGAACAGTCGTCATCTGACTATGACGCAGACAACAACGCTATAGCTAACGGTACCGCGGAGTGCACTGAACCTTAACCTACGATTTGGTCTTCGCAGCGCTCCCACTCTTTGTTGAATTACTGGTTGGGTCGCATTCTTTCCCGAGTTTGCTGGGGCCCACGGTCTTGACTGTAAAACACAATTGGGAAGGGGGTGAGGCGGGGCACGAATGAACAAGTTTACGTGAAAACACGTTTATAATACTGAAAAGGTAAGAATAATAAAACACAGACGGTTGTAACACAGCGATGAGTCTATATGTGTCCATTTATTCGTGCGTTACAATGAAGCAATGTCTGTTTGCTACTTACAAGCGTAGATTCACGTTTCGCATATATGGATAGACGTTAACACCAATTGCTTCTCATGACGGTAGTTTCGATAGGAAATGCGCTCAATCTTTGTCCAACAGTTTATGCATATTTACAGCGAAGTTAATGCGGCACGTGCATGTAAATTAATACAGAATTTAAAATGTTGTCATGCCATTATTACATGGATCATCTTAAAAATCTAAAAGGAAAGGAAGAAACAATGGCACAGTGAGCGTAATTGTCCTCAGCCAATGAGCGCAAGGCACGGGCGGGGCTTCCAGGCACACCTGAACAGGTCGAGTTGTTTTCGCAGACACGAGTTAGATCATTCCGTGTAGGCGCTTGGGAATACTGTGCCACTATATTTTGCCGATTCTGACTTAGAGATTAACTTTTGCCCGTGAGCCAAAATTGGAAAAAGAACCTTTGGACTATAGATTTTTGTTTCCAGTATTTGCTGTCCTCCTCTTTGGATTATCGTTTATAACAAAAGATATTTATTAACGTTTTATTCGCTGCAACTGAGCCAATTTCTGAGAAGTACAAGACCATACTAATGGGGACGATGCAAAATGGCTATTTAGTTGATGATTCGTGCACGAATGGTGAGTTATGACTCAGTCCCGCTAGCGAAACGTTGACTCATACATTTTCGTATTTAGTGTTTCGGTATATGTCCAGATTTGACTCTCTCGGTGTTTGGGAAACTGTTTTTATATTTTTGCTGGCTATTTGTGCAGCTCATAACTAGGACATAAGAATAACCAATAGAATATTCCTAACTGTGGCTACATTACCAGGCCCGTTAGTAACATAGGTTTTCCACCAGCTTGACGAGGCAGCCTTTATGTTTGCATTTCAAAGATCCTTGCCAGTTCTACCGGTCTTTTCTGCTGTCACCCCAGTGTTTAGATTGCTCTGGCCACCTTCAACACCGTTTCTCAGCAAATTCGTTGTTAGCTGCATAGCTAATCCACCCTCTCTCAAGAGATTGCATCCGTGTTTTTATAAACGTCCTTGCTATTGACAGTGTAAACATTATAGATTTTAATGAGCCCTTTAAAAGTTTGATGTAAGTGCCCAGTGGTATCCATCACTTAAACGATCATTTGATTTTACATATTAGCGTTTCGGATCGATCTCAGCATTTAACTATCAACAACAGACGGCATGCAGAAGTTGTCATATACAGCTGCATTTATAGTTACCTGAAAGGAATAGATAATTCACTAATAATTCCTCGATAAGGGTAGTCATACTGCTCATCGAAGTAATGTAGAGTAATAGGTCTATCGACAGTTTCGTTCAGTTATTTCATGTGAGTCACGGAGCGTGGGTCCTGTTTTCTCCTAACACCCCGCTGTGTGAACTTATTGTTCTACTTAAAAGATAATGTGATTTTTTTATTATATCAGGTGACGTTTGTTCAGACGCTGGAGAGCAGCTTCCAGTCTGTTTCTGTTCATATATACACTGTATTATCGCACAGATTTTTTTCTGTTGTTCTGCCAAATTAAACATAAGTGATAATAGGGGTTCTACTTAATAGGCTACAGTGGGTTCAGGATTCCTCTTTTTTCCTCCTGCTAAAATGAAAACTGTTCCAAAACTAATGTTGCATAGATTGCGGTTACTAAAAACGCAAGATTCCTTGTCATAAATAATTGATTTCTTTAGACAGAGCAGTCTGTTACCAACATAAAACACACTGTCAGTCTTCTCAGATTCGATATAATGTTCAACGACTTGTTCAAACGGTTTAGTAGTTTCACTCTTCCACCTGGAGCGCTGAAATCAAATAATCTCTTTTCCATTCTTCTGCCAGGGTCTTTCGTAACATTGCTCTGCTGGTCCCGTGAAGCTGTCTGCAGAGTCGTGGAAGCGACAGCCCGAAATGCCACTAACAGCGAGGGCCACAACATCACTGACCCAGTGCTCGCTGTGGACAAATGGAATAACTACAACTTCTGGATCGGCCTCTCCCTGGCGGTGTTCTCGGCCTTTCTTATTGGTGGGAGTGTTATTCTGAAGAAGAAGGCGCTGCTCCGTCTGGCTGACAAGGGAGAGACGAGAGCAGGTGCGTGAGCTCTTTAGAACTGCACTTGCGAAAGTTTACCGGTACGCAAATGTCCAGACGAAATGCCTGCGCTAAAGAGAAATAGCCAGGTAGTTATGTTCCTTAAGTAACCCATTTACTGGTAAATCAAAAGATGATGCTTAATTAACAGTTTGAGGAGGCAACAGTCTAACCCGAAGGTTGCTGAGTTGATTCCCAGATGGACCCTTGTACCCTTGAGGAGGGCGCTTAACATGAATTTCTTCCAAAAATACCCAGCGGTGAAATTTTCCTCATTAAAAGGAAATACCATTCCCTGGATAAGGTTGTGTGTCATGCAAATAATTTATCTGAATGATCATATTATAAGATTATCGCTGTTAGAGTGCAAGGCAAATCACAGCATGGATGTAAACATTAGTTACCCTGTTACATTGGTAGTTACTTATTACCCATTTTGTGTTTATTTTTAATTGGGAAAAAAATGGTAGAATTGTGCAAAGGTCCTCGAGAGTGCGCTACTGCCTTTTGGTGTGTTATTTTAAATGGTCAAATATAATATTACATATACTATAATCTTAATTTGAACATTTTAGTAGTGTATGTATACAGTATATGAAGTAGACATGATGTTACAGGAAGTTATTTTTTCATGATTTTACAGCTTTCTGTTCTGAAAAAATCTTTGGATACAATACAGATGTAATAAACTTTTGAGAGACAAACAGGGAGGTATGTGTCAGGGTGTCCACATTGTGACCTTGAGGGACACCGTAGGATGCTCCCAAGTCAGCACTGAATGTACAGGTGTCAGATAACCAAGAAAAGGCCACAGGGAAACTTTGGCCACTAGATTTTGTTTGAGGTACTGGTTACTTTTAAACCGCTTACCAATAGCTTTTTTTCTTGGTATCACCATGTACATTTGACTGAAAGTGCTTTAATGGATTTAGATCAGTTTAGTGAATGTATTGTGTTTGTGTCCAGGTGACGGAGGTCATGGGTACCTGAAGGACTGGATGTGGTGGGGCGGACTCCTGACCAGTGAGTTTCATCAGCAATGCAAACCTCACCTGTAGCATAGTATGTTATAACTCATGTATAACACAGCCAGCATCTGTAAAGTGGCTTGCCTATAAGACATCTCCTGTTTATAGCCTGGCGTTCATTTCTAGCTTAACTCTAATGTGTAATACACTTTTTGTCAGTAACTCCCTTCAGTAGCTCTTCCATAACAACTATACTCACTTATGTGACACAAACCTTGTCAGCACCATAACTAACTGTATGATAAGAGATAAAACGTTAGAGTGTAATGTGTTTGAGCTGCATTGACATTTGGGTCAATGTTTTGTCTTTTTTATCACTCAGTGGGGGCTGGCGAAGGGGCGAATTTTGCAGCCTACATGTTTGCTCCAGCCACTGTGGTCACCCCACTTGGAGCCCTGAGTGTCCTCATCAGGTATGTTCATCCAGTCCCTCAGCACTGCGCTGTGCTTAGTCTTCGCTGTCGCTCCACGTTTCATACCATGTACAAATCCTTGAAGCGCAATCAGTCTAGCAGCTCTGTTGCTTGGACCTTAATTTTGAATAGTTATTGTCTGCTGTGATTTCTGTGTCTTGCTGTAATCTTGATAAAGAGATCAGCAGCCAATGAAAATAAAAAAAACACACTCTGTTACTCTGTATCAAGGAGAAAGCAAAGACTTTACACTGAATTTTAAATTGATGAGTGTCCTGGGATGTAGTTTCATGGTTAATTCAGGGAGTTTTTCTTTTGTTCTGGTTTAGCTGATTGATGTAGGTTCTGGTTCTTTTGCACAGTGCTGTTTTGTCCTCCTTCCTGTTGGGGGAGACACTAAATCTCCTGGGTAAGCTTGGCTGTGTGCTGAGCCTGTTGGGCAGCACCATCATGGTGATCCATGCCCCTGAGGAAGAGGAGGTGACCACCCTGCAGCAGATGGCAGAGAAGCTCCTTGATCCTGGTGAGAAACGCTCGCGCTCTGTCTCCTCTGTCATTGCTCCCTTTTTTCATGGTTTCAACAGTGCCTATTTTAAGAATGGACAATTGAGTTTACAGTCAGTGGCCAACATTTGAGAGTGCTTTACTGATGAGCTGAACTGTTGTCTACGTTTACAAAGAAACTCTTTGCACTTGTCCATTGAAAATTCTGGTCTTGCCATTGAAGGTTCCATTATATTATACATTATACATTACATTACATTATATTATATATATTATAAGTGTGCAACAGTGGAGCTCTGTAACACTGGAACTTTGTGACACCGGGACAGCTTAACTTCTCAATTCAATTAGAAGCCAGAACTCACTTGCTAAACCAGGAAGGAACATACAGTTGTACTTTTCCCATCATATCATTCTCATCAACTGTCAAAGGGAAAGCTAATTTTGGCTAGCAATCAGTTAGTTCAGTTAACTGGTAAGGTAACTGAACAGGGGCAGCAGTGTAGCATAGTAGTAAGGAGCAGGGCTCATAACCATAAAGGTTGCTGGTTTGATTCTCCACAGGGGCACTGCTGCTCTGTCCCTGGACAAGGTACTTAACCCAGAACTGCCTCTGTGAATATCCAGCTGTATAAATGTGTATGTAAAAATTATAACGTATATAAGTCACTCTGGATAAAAGTGACTGCTAAATGACAATAATGTAATAATATAATGTAGTGTGAAACCATGGGAATCCAGCATGAAACCACTGTGCCCTTGGGGTCCTCAGAACGGTGCTGAGCAACCTTCATCTGACCAATGTCTTCCCTCCACCTCTAGGTTTCCTGGTGTATGCCAGCATTCTTCTCATCGCCTGTTTGGTCCTGATTTTCTACTCCTCCCCTCGCGTGGGACAGACCAACATCCTGGTGTACATCAGCATCTGCTCTCTCCTGGGGGCCTTCACCGTGTCGTCCGTCAAGGGCCTGGGCATCGCCATCCGAACCTTCTTTACCAACCCCTCCGTGGTGCGCCACCCCCTCACCTGGATCCTCCTGGGCTCGCTGGTGGGCTCCATCATCACGCAGGTGAACTACCTGAACAAGTCGCTGGACACCTTCAACACGCTGCTGGTCTACCCCATCTACTACGTGTTCTTCACCACCGTGGTGCTCACCACCTCCATCATACTCTTTAAAGAGTGGGGCTCCATGTCCGGCGTGGACGTGGTGGGCACCATCTGTGGCTTCCTGGTCATCATCCTGGGCGTGGCCATGCTGCACCTGTTCAGGGATGTCCAGGTGTCTCTGGACACGCTCACGCGGTCCCTCAGCCAGCGGTCCGAGGAGGAGGAGAGGAGGAAGGTAGAAGACAAGCACGTGCTGATCGAGAACATGGAGTGTCTGCCCCCGATGAGAGAGGAAGGGCCCAGAGTCTTCATCATTAGCTGAGGGACATGAGATGAACATGACTCATCATTGTATTGTGTATATATATATATGTATGTATGTATCTATGTTTATGTAAGAAACTTAAAAAAATATATTAGAGTTTCACATAAATCAACAGCTCCATTGCTGCTGATGACTTCTGTCGATTGTTGATGATGCAGCAAGGCCAGTATTGGTTCAGTATGGACCCTCCCTTGCACATGAAAGCAACCTCTTCCTTTCATCAGCTGGAATTTATTAATTTTATTATTATCATTCAGTCAGTTGATCTGTCCCAAGCACAACTGATTTCATCTTTTGTTTTGAAGTGTCATAACATTTCCCCACAAACAACCCGGATCAGACCAGACTTCCAAGCTACATTACATTACATTACATTCATTAAGCAGATGCTCTTATGTAGAGCAACTTCCAGTGCAAAAGAACAGAAATGTGTCCATTCAAGTTGAATGAGCAACAGTGTCAGACCAGGCTAACAACACTCCCAGACCAGTGAGTGTGAGCATAACACTATTCAAACCCTACCACAAGATAATTTGTGCTAACCTGACAAGACAGCCTAGATTTTTTTTTTTTTTTGGAAATGCCTGTCTTCTTTCATAATGTGATCAGGACTGAGGCTGCAGTAATGCCATGACAACAGGTATATAATTTCCCTGTTTTCACACAGAAAACCAGATAATTTTTAGACATATCCAAGATATGCTGAAAAAATATCATATTTAAACATTTCAAGGTGAATATTTCAAAGTAAATATTTCAAGAAGAGATGGGAGGAAAGATTATTAGCATCACTGCTAGTGCTAGTACTTCAAAGGACCAGGTTATGTAATTAATTTAATGTGAAGTTTAAATACATTTCAATTTTTAGCCAATTTGTATTTTTTACAGAGGATATGAAACAATGATCAGTTAATTGAAAGAGATGAACTCTGCAAATCAAATGCATATGCACAAATTTGAATCTGTTGAGCATTCAATATAAGTCTATGCAGCACGTTTGTTGAGTGACTTTCATTGATTGATAATTTGTTCTGGGATCTTCACGTCTTATTTTATTGCTATGGATCTTATAGACTGAGTTTTCTCTGATGGCCTCATTTCAAAAATGTCTATAAAAATGCTGATATACAGGCTTCTAAATGTGAAAAGACAGTTTAAGTGGGTGTGTGAGGTACTATGTCAGAACTTGCATTGAGGAAAAAAAACATTCCTACTTGGCACAATAAAAGATTTTGGCACATTCATTCAGTAGTGTTCTTTATGTTGGTCTCCTTTTTTAAAAATGGTTGTGGAAAGCAATTTTAATGCAGAATCAAATGCAAATATTAGAGAGCAGGAAGTGAGTGTGATGAGTTGGTGTGTACATGGAAAATATCATCAAAGGGCATATTCATAAACAACATTAATAATAGTAAAAAGCACTGAAGTATACCAAGATTCGCCTTAGTTTAGGTGTGAGAGCAAACAATATCTTATTGCCATGTACTATTATTAAATACCAGAAATATTAGTGCATACCAATTATAATGCCATATCAACATTATGTCCAACTGTAACATTTAGATATAGTTATGGTATGCATGTCAGAACCTTGGTGCCTCTGTGTATGTCTGATGAGTTTGTTCTTGAGCATAGCTGGTCTTGTGCAGATTCTGCCTGTGATGTAAGAGTTGGGAGCACCAAACTGCTGGGCTGAAGAGTCTGGTTGAGGCTCTTTGGTGAGAACAGTGCAAGCTGATGAGTGGTCTTGCTGAGACAACTGAGAGACTGAGGAAGGTCAGTAATCACTTCCTGAAGACTAGTCTTGATGTGTGTGTGTGCGCAAATAGGTATGCACTTAATACAGCTGTTTGTAATATAATCCACAGTATTATCCAATCAGTTAACTTTCCCATGGGAAAAAAAAACTTTCTGGAATGTATTAGTCAAAGCATTCTGACGAAGTCTGACAAGTCTGTACTGGATTTAATGTTTGTTTATTGCTCTAATGTTTTTGAGGTTATATTTTCATTCATAGTGCTCCTTTGTGTCTAAGTTGCTGGCTGAATGTTCTTACTTTCCAGCAATATTCAGCATTTTATATAACAGCCAGTGTAGACCTTGATATTGTAAAACCTTAAATGTCTGTGGAATTTTCTCTTTTTTCCTCCTTTTTAACTTGGTGATCCCCACAAGTAAAAATGATACATGTATAATCAGCACTGATTTAACAAAACTTTATTTTTAGTAAATATTTATGAAATATTTACTTTTTTGTTTTCATGTCATGCAAAGTAATTTAATTGGCATTGACTGCTTAATAAAAAAATAATTTATAGAGCTACATACAATACTTCACACATAAAAATCATGTATTGCACAGCATGGTGTTACAGTGTATGGAGCTTCTGGCCTCAGGTGCAGTAGTTTTGGAGGTCATAGATGCTGCAGGTCTTGTGACAGTTCTGCTCAATGATGCCTCTCCTTGCCTTCATCTCTCACTGTCCATTGTAGAGGCATTCCTCCACCTCATTTTCCTGTCCCAGCTACAGAGAAGTGAATCTTGCAGGAGAGACACAAGTCACCATTTACCTCAGGAAAAAAAACAACACTATGAAAAGCCAAGGGAAAATGTCCAGCTTGTGCTGTTATGTAAGGTGCCCTGAAGGTCTGCTTGCTTATCTAAGGTGCTGGAGTTTCATTTTAAAAGCTGTAACAATGTGCCTCAGTCAAAATGCAAATTTCACAATTACATAAAAAGGTTTTATAACAATTTTTATTTTACTTGTTTTTAAAAATTAGTGTTTACCACCCATGTGTCATGTTCCCTTGTCTAAGGACCTAAAATACTAGACTATTGTAAACTCTTCCTGTGTACATGGAGCCTGTGAAGGAGGAGCCTACACCTGTCCCCAAAATGGCTGCGGTGTTAATGTCGTGTTCGTCATGTGTTGTACTAGTACTAGTAACTAGTAGAACCTTATTTCCAATCTGCAATATTTGCCATAAACAAATCTTACACCATCAGGTCCATTCCATGCAGCTTAAATGTTTTAACTGCCAATTGTGAGCCAGCCTTTGGGTAACCAGTCACACTTGCCCAACTGAATGCACTGAAGGCACATTAAATACAGGTGTGTGGGTGGAAGCTCTCTTTTTTCAGCTGACTGTCTTCAGGCTGGTTCTTTTTGTTTATTGGTTTTTTTAAATTATTGGATTTTTGAAAATTTGCTCACTCTGTTCATTTTTGTGAGAAGTGTCATCCAGATTCCTTACAATGCCAAAGGCCTTTGTCTCGGTACTAGCGAAAACAGCAGCTAAGAACAGAAGGTGAACACTATTTGGTAGGCAAAAGGTGAAGCCAATCTCCTCTTACCCAACATGAGGCCCAGGCCCTTGTTTGATGTGGGGTCAAAGAAACCTATTTTTCCACACAGCAGTTTAGAGCCACACAGGCACTGGTTGCAGGCAGCATTGGACCCACAGGAGAAGAGGACCAGCAGCACCAGCTGAGAGACTGCTCCCAAACATGGTGCCATGGTACTGGACAGCTGGGGAAAAAAAGACTCCATTATACAACAACAATGGAGACTCTGCTATACAGACATGTCGTCAGGAATGTAGCTGCTGCTTCCTGGGTTGGCCACCAGATGGCTACATAACTTTGTGTTCTATGGCTCATTAAGTTAATCTCTTCCACCTGTGTTGGTAATTGGTTACACCTGCTCTCCCTGTTCTTTAAGCCCTGCCCTTTGTTCATGTATTTGCTCAGTCTTGAGTTTCTGTCCAAGAGTACCACTAGGCATAAAGCCTGTTTTTGTCTCCTGAGTCTTCAGTAAAGTTGACTTTATTTTCTTTGAACCAAGCTTGTTATGTCTCGAGTCACCTATGCATTTTGGTTCACCCTGCTCCTTGTCATACATGTGTATGTGGAGCGTTACTGCAGGTGCCATGCTGCATTGTCTATAGATGACTACACCAGGGGCTTTCAGGTTTGCATTCTGCTCAGTGTTCTGCTGCTGCCCCCTGTGCACATGATGTTTAGCGTGCTGAGCTGAAAGAGATTCTCTGCAGTAAGCTATGTGATCATTCTCACCTTAGTGTCAAAGTCTGCAAAGCAGTCAAGACATTATGCATATAACCCAAAGGTTGCAGGTTTGAATCTTGACAAGGGTACTGCTGTGTCAGGTTTGAGCAAGCTACTTAAACTGAATCAGTTTGGTGAAATATATTCATCTATATAGATAATACAGTGGAAGATGCCCTGAATAAGGGTATCTGCTGAATAAACGATACAGACATGACAGAGTCATGGCCAGAGATATACATCAAGTCAATTATAGGCTGCCATAAACTCGCACCAACCTTTTCACTGTCATTGCTCCAGAAACAGCTCCAGGAGTGATGAGTCTTACAAAAAGGTATAAAGGTGGTATTATCAAGGTCCTAATTACTTATGATATTGTTTATGGTGTTGTTATGCATTGTATATTGTTATGGTATTGTTAAGCATAGTATCCGATCTCACATAAGAGCTGGGCGATTATTTTATACAAGTAAAATACAAGTATTGAACATTGAATCATACACAGCCACAGAAGATTGTGACCCTTACCAATGGAAGCTTGTAGAGGTGGACAAAATGCTGGAGGAGATGGTGGCTGGGACACGACAGCCGGGCTGAACCGTATTTATACGTGACCGGTACTACCGCTGTCAGCGGAAACAGAGGCATCAAGGAAAAAAATCAAAGCGGAACGCTGTGATCTAATTCCATGCCTCGTTAAGCATGTTTGTAGCGCAAAGTGCCAGTGGTCGTTATCGTAATCAGAGGGCGCTGGACTAAGCAGGACAGGCACGACCCATGCCACCATTGACCATCTTCCCCAGATGGAGTCACAACAAGGCGAATATTAAGGTGAATTTTGATTAGAGGTTTTTGTAGCAGCAGGTAGCTAATGGGATCATTCTGGGTAAACATGTCTTGTTTAAAAGCATCGGGAGGTGGTTGACGGTGCTACGGCTTTACAGCATCCTACCTTTTCCGGCAGTACCTTGTTGTTGAGACTTGATTACACTTTCCTCCTGCGCTGATTTTGCAAAGAGGTATTGTCTTTTTACAGAAGTTAGACAGGGACAGTGCCTGGTTACAGCCGCAGATATTTTTACACAAAGGATACCTCCAAGAACCGAGAAGTATTTAGTTTCTGAAGGCAAGAAAAATCTATTGTTGAGAACATACTGGATAGTGAGAGGTTACTGATTTGACAGTGGTGTTATACACTCCACGCAAGGGCTAAATGTTCAACTTCAAACATCTGAAATCTCAATGGGGAATAGGAGATAAGGGAAAACTTGTTTTTCTGACTCATGGCTTCAGTCAAGGAATCTCTCAAAGGCATATGGCAGAGAAAAAAGAAACCGGAGAAAGCTGCTTGCCTTGGCTCACCACCTCGAAAATACCAGTTTCTGATTTTTAATTTCTGGGAGAGCTTGAGAGTCTTTGAATGGATTAGTGCTAAGTGCTAGGAGAGGATACATGCAAACACATGAAACTATACCCAAACGCATACACAGAACAAAATAACATTCTCCACACTACTGTATGCTCCATATTACAAAGTTGTATGTAATCTATTGTTATTCAGTGCACTGTCTTCCAAAGATATGGTAAAATTTATCTCAAGCGAAAACAGAACTGCATTGGATGTGAGCACACCTTAGTGCCACTTTTCACTGCTCAGCCGAACTGACATACATCTGAGAAAATGTCAGACAAGAAGGCTCTACTCATTTCTAAAATAATATATGACATGGTTTCTGTACGAAATTTTAAGTTGAAATGGTTTGATAGTTACATCAACTGTTCTTTTTTTCTCAGCAAAGGAGGAAGTGACTTTTCTGAAACTGAGCAGGTCTGAAATGAGGAATATCACATGAAGCTGAAATATCATATGAAAACTTTGGATCAGATCTCTAAGCTGCACGAGCCCCTATTTACGGGTCACAAGAGGTGCGTTCATATAAACATGACTTTGCAGCATGGCGAAGCTCACGCACAGAATGTAGGATGTCTTTTTTTTAATTGAGCATCTTTACAACTACCTTTGACAAAACCAACCCTCTTTCGATTAAGTGTCCACGTGTAAAATAAAACAAGTGTGGCAAGGTACTTAACCCACAATTACCTCAGTGAAATATCCTGCTATATAAATGGATAACATTGTGTTAAAAATTAAAAAAAAAAACTGTAACCAATGTAAGTCGCTCTGGATAAGAGCGTCTGCTAAATGACAATAAATAATGGAATAACGTAAATGTTGCGAAGTGCAGTGACCGAAATCAGTTCATTCGCCATTCTGCAATTCTACAAATAACCAAAGGGTGTCACCCTTGCTACATGTTTTGAAGTCGTCCAAGTCCCTTTTGTAATTGAGACAAATTTCCCTTCCACTACTAGGTGCACCTTTTCTGACAAATGGGGTTCAATGATACATTAATTTAACGATCCTTTAGAGCGTAAGCGGCGATGAAGTTTGGTCATTAATTGTGTAAAGGAACAGTCTCATTGCCTCTCCAGGTTAAGCCGAGATTCAGTGTAACCACAGTGGTCTTAACAGTTAACCTTGGGTAACAAATGTAGTGTTCCATTTCATATATATTTGTGGAACAGAGCCTTGATTTCATTCTGAAATAAAAGATAATGGCATGAAATCACCATGCTAATGACATCCTTGACCGAAAGATGACAACAACAACAACAACAACAACAACAACAACAACAACAATAATAATAATAATAATAATAATAATAATAATAATAATAATAATAATAATGACCTTGGATAATGAAACATTACCACCAAATCATCACTTCTGAATAAAAGGGGAAAAAATTCAGTCTAGTGTGTCCTTCATCACATGGAAATCATTTCTGACTAATATCTTTTTTCATATCAGCCCAGCTGGGTGGGTTTAGGGAGTAATCTTTAAACTTGGGGGGTATGTTTAACATTCCAGATCCATGTCAGATCTAATCTGATAGACTCTGCTACTGCCGCGTTTCTGACTAAACCGAAGAGAGGCTTCAGGGAGAATTGGGGCACACTGAGCATACACAGCATTCAAACTGCAATTACATTGGTGCAGTAATGCAGCTCTGAGCTGTCTTTTGAATGTGTTTCCCTGTTTCCTTCTTTGCGGGCTTATTTGTAAATACTCTGTCTGTCAACTCAGCACATTTGTGTAGCAGTAGCAACAGGACAGCATTGCTTGGAAAATTGTGCTTGATGATTTAAGTTGACCACAGTGGTACAGTCTCTACAACAAGCCATTGTGATGATGTTCAGACCTCCTCTTCACTGACGTAGCACAGCACTCTGTTGTTTCTATGACAAAGCTTGTAGACACAAACCACAAACATTGAGGAATGACAGATATGTTAAGTACATCATATAGCACAGTGTTTCTCAATCCTACTCCTGGAGGCCCACTGTCCTGCATATCTATCCTTGCTCCAAACACACCTGATTAGTGTGATTAACATGCTCTTGATTAAATCAGGTGTGCTCAGCTAACCAGAAGTGCCACTGATGAGTTCAGTCAGGTAGGTAGAGCAGGGAAAGATGGAAAACATGCAGGACAGTGGGCCTCCAGGAGCAGGATTGAGAAACACTGATATAGCGGACACAGCAGCAGTGTGGCATTGTGGTAAGAAGCAGGGCTTGTAACCAAAAGGTTGCTGGTTTGATTCCCACTGCTGTTGTACCCTTGAGCAATGCAGTTAACCCACATTTGACTCAGTAAATATCCAGCTGTATAAATGGATAAAATTGTAAGTTGCTCTGGATAAGAGTCTCTGCTAAAAGACAATAATGTAATGTCACAGTTTTTAATCCTCATTTTGATTCCAAATGCTAATTTTCAGAAAGGTCCTTGGAGATAACCAAGACCTCTTTCCACGGTTTCACTCTAGAAATGTTTCTTTTCCTTATTCCACATTAGTAGGGGAAAAAAACCTGAACTGTGTTGAGGCTTTGAACCTATAACGTCGCCATTTGTGTTGCATTGTGCTTCATTATTTGATAAGGCGTGTAATCCGCCCGAGGGAAGGAAATCTGTCAGATAGCGGCAGTAATTTCACATGTGCACGTCGCGCGTGTTCATTGTCTGGGAGAAAGTGCTGCCCCGCAGCCTGGATTCCAGCGGAGGCTCTGTGCTCTCTTGCTGTGCAGCCTCCGCAGAGGGACGTGATGAGCAGGCTCCCGGGGTGACGAGTCAGAGCTGCACATGTTCCTCACATCGTCAAACAGAGCACTCTGCTTCACACACCTCCCTGAGCGAAGGAGGCCTACAAAAAATCATTTATCATAGACACAAATGTCATACTGTTTGCCATTGTGACAATAAAAATGCTATTGCTGTTCAATTACATGAAGGCTATAAAATGGGATTACTATATAATTACACAAAATATTTTACCATTCTGTTCATAGTACACTGCCAGAGGAGCTAGGGGACTGTCTGCCTGTTAGCTTACAGTCTGTAGTGCTAACAGTACTTTCTAAGCAAACTTTTTTAATGTGTTTGCTGTCACCTCTTTCCTGCCTCGATAACAGAGAAAAGATAGGGTGGTTAGAATCCTTTTTTTCATTATTCACCAAAGAGACAGCAGGAAGAATAAATTAAATCACCCTCAAATTAACCAAATTAACTGTGTGGTCCAAGCCTCATCACGGTTTGGTTCCACCTCATCACTGGTTACGTTTGTACCAGAATAGAGAGCCATACACTGTTTTGGATGGGTCTTCGGGTTGTTTGGTTTGTGAGGCTGGCTGCTGGTTGATTCCAGCTGTAGTGTAGAAATTACGAAGAGACTCAGATATCAAGCTGGGGGATATGAGGGAAACAACCATGTGGCGATAGTGGGAGGGATAGTGATTATACTTAATATTACCATAGAGCATAATATCATTAGCTATAATAGAAAGTTTTATTCTTTTAAAGCCCACTGAAATTCTGTTCTCCTCCATGCTGGGGGCACGTGAGACTGAAGGAGAAGCTGGACAGGAAGGTGGTGGATTGTGGGACGTGGGAAAGGCTTGGGTGGGTTAAGTTTGGAGAGGTTGGGCTGACACCCTGGGGCTCAGGGGAACTCATTGGGGGCTGCTGTAAATATGGTATGCGTTGGAGGAAAGGTGGGGGATTGTGGGATTAGCTGGGGACAAATCGAGCGGAGCTTAATGGGTTTTGCCGCTCTGGGGAACTGGGTGTGGGAGGGAGGGGGGGTAATCGATATGCTAGCTGTCACACGCTGGCCAATCGATGTGCGAGGATCAGTAAGGGGCATCATGCTCTGCCCTCACGCTCACAGAGATAAACTCCTGCTGTTAGCAGAGCAGGGCTGAACTGGACAACTCAGGTTGCTTTTAAGGGGTTTTCCCCTGGGAAAGACCTAAAGTTAGGCTGCTGTGCAAAAAAGGTCCAGCCCAGGAGTTACCCTCTGAGTTTTGGTCACCTGCGTAAAGCTCTGCACTGTACACAGGTACGCATTCACCTTTGGAGGAGCACTGGGCTAAACTGTCAAAGCTCCACGGCACAGAGGTCACCCTTCATTGTGTAAGAGAGGGGATAGGAGAGAGGTAAGTCCTAGGGTCAACACTGTGACATAGTGCTAAGGAGCAGGGCTCGCAACTGAATGGTTGCCGGTTCGGGCACTGCTGTTGTATCCTTGGGCAAGGCACTTAACCCACAATTGCCTCAGTAAAGATCTAGCTGTGTAAATGGATAATATGTAAAATTGTAACCTATGTAAGTGTCTCTGGATAAAATGACAAAAATGCTACCAAAAATGACAAATGACAAAAATGTAATGTAATGTAATGACTTTGAGACCCGGAGCATCAAACTCCCAGAAAGGTGAAAGGTCACTATATGTAAGTATTGCCAAAGGCAAGAGGAGGGTCGAACACATCTTATCGGTAAACTGGCTAATGCAATGAGCTAATCAAAAGCTCAAGTGGAAAGAAAACTGCAAACCTTCTACAGCTCTTGAACCATTTGGGAAAAAAAATCTTCAGCTGATGTGTGGAGTCAAGCCTCAGGCCCAGATTCAATCTAACTGCAGAACACTTTTTCCATGACATTCAGAAACACACTTGAGTGAGTGCAAGTGTTAACAAGGTTCATTTATTTAATGAAAATTGACTAACCAAAGTTTGATGGAACTGGATATTCTTTTATCCACACCTACACTCCCAACTACTAGCCTTACTTCTATATTTCATGAAAAGAAAATGGAAAAATAGTTATTTGACTTCAATAAGACATTTGAAATTGAACTGAACTGAGAGAGAGAGATGTTGTTACATTTCATTTCGTGTATGACTGCTTTGGCAACTCATCTTTGGGTTGTTCTGCCAATAAAATGCCAATCAGCTTCAACTGACATAGACATAGACAGACAGAGAGAGAGATGTTGAAAAGAATATCAATAAACAGGGAGAATAAAAATGTAGTTCTAACACCCTGTCAGAAGAAAGAAGAAAAAAACCTCCTTGAACGCATGCAATACCCAGACACACCAAAACAAAACAGCACAGTCAACCTGATAATGTCAAACCAAGAACTCCTTCATTAACCTGCCAAAACACATTGTCCATAGAGAGAGAGAGAGAGAGAGAGAGAGAGAGAGGGAGGTAGTGGGGTGGAGGGGCAGGGGATGTCCTTTCATTTGAAGACGCTGCTGTGAAACAGAGCCAAAATAGACTACTGTGCCTAATTTGATTGTACTTTGATTTTTGCTGGAGTCAGGCTGTCCCCTCTTTGTTTCAGATTTTATTCAGCAGAACAGACTCTGCTCCAGCCTCCTGGGGAGACAGCGAGCCCTGCTGTTTTGTAATTTCTGGAATTATTAAATCGTGTGGCAGCTTCCATTACGGTTAAACGCATTTCAAGGGCAATGCAGGACAGAGAATGTGCTTTGTGGAACCTTTCTGCTCTAATTTGATCCCCTCTGCGGTACAACCAGAGAGAGGAAGCAGACCTCCTACCAGTTTCATTATATATGTATATATGCATTTCTGACTTCAGTGTCACTATCAGTTGAAGGAATAATAAAATTAATTATAAAGGACATGTGTGTATGTGCGCAGGTACAGGATAGTCAGTCAGACAGATAGAGAGAGAGATAAGTAAAGAGATATTTAGGGGGACAGACAGACAGAGATAGGCAGGCAAACAGACAGAGAGATAGACAGACAGAGGTAAATAGACAGACAGAAATGGACAGGGATAAGTACTCTGTCAGGCAGACAGACAGAAATAAATAGACAGACAGAGATAGACAGAAATTAGTAGACTGACAGACAGTCACAGACAGAGATATATAGACAGAAAGAGGTTAGTAGACAGACAGACAGACATGTGCATCACTGTGCCAGGGGGTATCATTTTCACCCCCAATGATCTTGTATCCATTGTGAAAAAACTCTGACTGGCCATTCTGGATGGCTTAGATCAGAGTGCCCCATATGGCTGCACTTGCTGTTGTTGGATTATTCAAGAACGAAACAGGTGAATCAGCATCTGGCTCAGCAGGTGTGCTGTGATTCCCACCTACCTGCCTGAGTGATCGGGTTTCAACAGGTGTCATGCTGCAACCGAGCGTCTCTGTCAGGCATGCCGTGGAACTGTGAAAAACAAAAACCGGGCCTGAAAGTGGTAGACCTCGTGGTCTTTGGTTTTATATCACCAATGCACTTCAAAGAAGAGTCTGATTTTCTGTTTTGTCTGAATAGTACAAATCTCCTCTTAAATCATCCAACCCCTACAAATGAGTTTTTAATTACTTTGCTCTCTAATCAGTGGCCTCTTCAGTGATGTTTCTGTGGTTGAACATTTGTGTTTTCAATGTAGTTATCAGGATGTGTGGATTGGGTGTCTTGCAATTGTTGCAGGGTGTCAGGGATTCAATGTTCTGTTACTGTGTTAGGGAGAACTCTGCCTTCTGTCTGCAGTGTCCAACCCACATTAGCAAAGGCTTGATTATTCAAACTTGCTAACAAGCCTTTTTTACAGGAGAGCAAACGAAAGCTTGTAGTCTCTCCTTTCAGTGCTAATTCCACAATGTTCTGCCAAACGCTGACTGATGTGCCATTAACATGTGGTGCCACTGCCAAAACAGCAGAGCGCAAGTGATGGTTGGACAGAAATCAGGCTCATTGGGAGTTGGTTTCTGTGAATTGGTTCCTGTTTTGGGGCTAGTGTCTGTGAGCTTTCTGTTGATCGAGAGCTGGTTTCTGTAAATTGTTTCCTGATCCTGGGGTTAGTGTCTGTGAGTGTTTTTGGTTGATCTGGGGCTTTTGTCTGTGAGCTTTTGGATCAGTGTTTGAGTGAGTGTCTGTAACTTTTCCAGCTAATCAGCGGCTGATGTAGTGAATTCTAAGCAGAATCCTGCCCTACTCTGGGACAGAATAGTTTCCATGTTGATATTTGGTGTCCCTTTGCCCTCAGGAGGGTGGTGACTGAGGTATTACAGTCAGACAACTCATTTTTAAACACCATCAGCAGCCGAGCAGCACAATGAATCAGCTTTAGGTTTTATCAAGACAAAGATGTATGCAAAAAACTGAGACAAATCCAGATTTGACCTAGAAACAAAATTTCATTTATTCTGGAGACAGTAAGAATTTTTTTCTTTTATAAGAAAAAAAAACTCAAAAATCCAGTTTTTGAAGTAAGACCAAAGCACTTACACATTGTGTGGCAATTGTGTCATTAATGATTGACTAAATGAAGTAAGGGAAGCTGAATTAACTGCGGCTGGAATGGTGGTTGCACAGTGTTTCATATTTTTATAAACCATAGCCTCATTTCTCTTCTATTGTATATTGCTGCTGTTAAAAAGGTTTTTATCTGTCTAAAATGACAAAAAAAGGTAATTGGTCTGAGGAATACAAATTTGTTATTATCCTCCAGCTACAATGAAAATAACTGTAACACAGACAGCCAAACTGAGAAGATCTGATAGACAAGATGGATTAAACCCTCAAGAGGCAACTGCATGCCATTTTTTGCCACAGGATTTGCTAAATTACACCGTAAAACAGTAGTTTTAATGCTTTTTATCTTGTATTTTCATTTTATAAAATGTGATGAAAGGGGTCATGGCAGTCATTACGCAGATTAATACTCCACGTTGGGTAAAGCAGATGCAATAAAATTAAACGTTAACTGTCGTCCTTACTGAGAGAGCAGCTCAGTCGCCAAAGCGAGAAGAAAACTTACGCTATAATTCAAGGTGGCAATATCTGATAACTGCAGACTGAATGGATATTATTTGGCAGCATTCCAGTGTGTCAAGCGGTGCCAGCATATTTATGTGCATTATTTATGCCCCGTAATGAACAGCATAAAGAAAATTGGACAGAGCAATAAACATGAGTCGGCAACATAATGTGCAGGATAATCATCGGCGCAATTAACCTGTCTCACAGACATATGAAGGATCTGAAAAAAGAAAAAGGAATCTCTCCTTTCCAACACAAGATGTATTTTTACCAGGAAGCATTGCATTAAGCTGCACTTGTAATTCTGCTGGGATACTGTAGGTGGCACTGTTCACATAAAATTCTCCATCCGTTTTGGATTATGAGGGATAGAGGGAGATGGGTTGTGAGCATGTAGAGAAGGGAAAAACTCATGAAGGATGCATAGGATGTATTTCTCTTCTCATTTCTTCTTCTTCTTCTTCTTCTTCTACTATACGATTTAGTATAAAGCATAATTCCCCACCCCGTAACACCTGACACCTCTAGTATTTGATGCTTATTTTATGTGTCCTATTGTGATGTATTTTGAATTCTTTGTTCTAGGGACTGTCGTATCATAGTATACTTGGCTTCTGTGAGATTTCACAAGGTAATTTGTGGTAAGGCTCGAATAGTGTTATGCTCACACTCATTGGTGTGGGAGTGTTGTTAGCCTGGTCTGACACTGTTGCTCGTTTAAATTGAATGGATACACTTATGTTCTATTGTGCTGGAAGTCACTCTGGATAGGAGTATCTGCTCAATGAATGTAATGTAATGTAATAATTATTGGTTATTTATCTGGCAGATGCCCTTGTCTAAGTAAACTTTGCTAAATGATGTAATGTAATGTAATGTAAACTCTGAGACTGCTGAAGTGAGGGAATCAGTGTGGCGTAGCGGTAATGAGCAGAACTCTTGAGCCCAAGGTTGCCACTTAGATTCCAAGGTGGGTCTATGCTCTTGTACCCTGCAGCAAGTTGCCTATCCTGAATTACCTCGGTAAATATCACACTGTATAATCAGATGGCATATAAAGCTGCTAAGCAAATGCAGTGTGGCAAAAGTAAGCATTGATTTGGACTAGTGCCTGTTGCATATCTGAGGGAGTGCAAATTAATTAGTTGTAGGTTGGAGTTGTATTGTTATCAGTACTTTGAGTGGCACAGCTCTCCGCTATTTTTGACAATTAGTACCTGTTGCATGTTTGTGTGCTGAAAGCATTTTTGTTAAAGAATGAAAGTTACAGTAAAGAAAACAAATAGGAAAGAAACAAGGATAATCAAGCCCATTGCATTCATCTGCCTAAATTGCAGACCATTCATTTTAGTCATGTATTTTGTTAATGTACTTATACAATCCAAAACAGACACTCCTAGACCTGAAATGGCAAAACATAATACATTTATTAGGGACACAGGACGCAAAACAGTGAATTTATGTATGCAAGATAAGTATTTATTTATGCAAGACCAATATTTTAAATTGATTTAATAAGCTGTCAATTTAAATTGTGTTTTAGTGTAATAATCACTACAAAAGGTGAAGATTCAGGGAGATGTTATTAAAGACTTGTTGACTCATAGACCCTGCCCTCTTACACAAGTGAATTGTGCATGTCAAGCTGTGCTTGGTTACTCTAAGATTAGCCAAATAAGTGAAAGCTTGAAATGAGTCACTGCACATGCTATCTGTGTGCTGTCTTAGGAGTGATTGGATGGCACTCTCTTCTACATCAAGGCTGTGATACTGCATCAGGAGAGGAGAACTTTATCATCCTTAATATGCCAAAGGTCTTATTTTGTGAGTGGTGGAGGAGAACACTACCAGGACAGGGGCAACTGAGGTCTGCTGTGAGGACCCTGAGTGAGTCTTTGATGAGATGCTGTTACTGTGAGGTCTGCATATCACTTCTAATCTGGTGGTGTCATGTCGTCACTTCCTGTCTGTCTATGAGGCCAGCAGCCTTACCATTCTAGAACTCTGTCCTGCCTCATGACAGAGGCTCAGCAGGGATGGGATTGCTTAATACATGGAAGAGAGACCTTCCATGGCAACAAAAAAACCCTGTGGCTGCTTTTAGAAGTAATGCTGGTAGACCAGCAGGGGGCAGTGTTCCTTCTGGGACAAGCAGAGAATCAGTGCAGCGACAAACGTGCTGCGATGCAGGCGAAGCTGTCTTTTGGATGAGACGTCAAACAGGTCCTGACTCACCACGCACATTAACAATCCCAGGGCAGCTAGCATAAAGAGTGCTGTCCTGGCCAAATTCCCTGTCTGGGTGTTTAATTACCCTTCAGTTTAACTGGCTGAAATTTATCCCTCCCCGACTGAGCTGATGTGTGGTGGACGCTGATGCCAAATGGCTGATGTGCATCACCCAGGTGGGTGATAAGCCTCTTCCTGCTCCTTGTCATTAGTGTCAGACGGGGGTCCCAGGAGGCTAAGCCCTACTGAACAAAAACACCACTTCCACCAGTAAATTGTTTCATTTTTTCAAGGTGTGCTATCCAAGCACAATCTAGGCCCAGCCCTGCTTAGCCCCAGCTGTGTGGTAGCAGAGGACTCCAGGGTGGTATGGCAGCTACCTGCTCTACTGACAACATAACAAAGCATGAATGTTTACCTTCAAAATTCTGCCATATTAAATGACTGGTTACTCCTTAAATAGTGTCACATACTCATTAAAAATAACTCGCTTAAATGGTAACTTAAATAGACCCTTCTTCAATCTGCTAGAGTTGTTAGGAGATTAAGATGATGTTCAACTGAAATTCTCTGACATCATGATGACTCATTTTAATGATCATACCTGTGAAATTTTAAAAAGAAAACTTACGGAAGAAATTAAAAGTGCAGACAGCACTGACAGCGCTTATTTTTCTTTTTTCCCCTTTAAGTCTGGCTATATTGCTCTCAGCTGTTGACTTCATAATACGATTATAAATTGTTTGAATTGGCTGAGGAATTGTCCTTAGGAGAGCCGTCTCTCCCACTCTCAGTGCGGGATTATGTCTCTGGTTTATCATCGCAGAGCACAGCACTTTGTGGAGTCGAAGTGTTTACGACTTTGCCAAGTCTCCGTTTTGTTTGAGACTTGGCTGGAAGGATGGGGCCATCAATAATTGACGTGCCTCCCTGCTAAAATGGCCTGTTTGTTTTCCTCTGTTCGCTGTGTAAGTCACCCATGGGGGGAGCAGAGGGATTGTCTTTGGCTGTTTACCACAGGTACAAGCTGCTGAGTTATTCGTCAGATACTGCCTCCACCCACACACAAAAAGTGACACGTTGGCTTTGTACGGTCCTGTCAAGCTGAAGAACAGGACGCTAATAAGATTTACAAAGAAGGATTTATTGCAGCCCCCATTGGCAAACAGTCCTTCAGACCTCTCTCTCTCTCTCTCTCTGTGTGTGTGTGTGTGTGTGTGTGTGTGTGTGTGTGTGTTTGTGCAAGCACATGTGATCAGACAAGTAATGTGTAAGAGGTCCAACTTTCTCTGTGTTCCTCATTTCCTTGTTTTTTAAAAAAGTCCAAGTGAACTTACATTACATTATTGCCATTTAATGTAATGTAAGAGCAACCTACATATGTTACAATTTTTACATGTTATCCATTTATACAGCTGGATATTTACTGAGGCAATTGTGGGTTAAGTGCCTTGCCCAAGGGTACAGCAGCTGTGCCCCAGCGGGGAATCGAACTGGCAACCTTTTTTGGTTACAAGCCCTGCTCCCTACCACTATACTACACTGCCACAATGCCAGCATCCCCTCAAATCTCCACCTCTACACCAAGAGCGTCAGTCCAGTTGAGATTTACTTAGCTTTCACTCTATGAGCACATGGAGATGGTAAGGAAGGCCTCGACACACACATCACCTCTCATACTCCCATCCACACACATCCATTTTGCATCCTCCGCTGACATTCCAGGGAGCCTGACAGAGAGAGCGTCCGAAGCTCAGGCTTATGGGAATTAGACGAGCCCACTTTTCTGACAATGAATCACATGACTCCAAGGGCGCAGATCTCTGTCTGAGCCGTACGGATCAGCGTCTGAAACAGGGAGTCGCTGGTGGGTACACACGATCAATAAAGTCTCTTCTGACCCTTTCTCCTCACCTCAGGTCTCGATTCCCATGCAAATTGGGAAAAGCGTCAGTTCCTGTCCCGCCTCTGTATGTAACAGCCTTTAGATCCTTTAATCTGCTTTACATTCCTTTGAAGGACATCACTGAAATGCACCCTTTGACACCCGCTGAAGTTACTGATAACCTCACCCGGCAAATGCAGCCCATTTCTTGAGTAACTGGAGGTAAGTCTGTGGCAGGCCTCAGGCCTTGGCTCTCAGCATTCAAACGGCATTCTAAGAGCCCCGACCAGATCCCCAAGATTCAGCTCCCAGTCCCCTCACATGTGATAGGTGAATGAATCATACTCTCGCTTTGACTCTGGGGGACCATGTCACCCTCTGGAGCGGACACTCCCACACACATTCTCACTGCGCTGCACTGAAATAGGCTGGGAAAGGAAACGAGAATAAAAATAAATCTCTCCAGATCCAATTCTGAAATTCAAAATCTGTTAATTTCGAACATTACTATCCTGCAGGAATATTAATTTCATATTCTCTTTTTTTTAAAGAGAATTAAACAATTCTGTCTGGGATAAGGCACATAAGATTAGATTTTTATTCCCATTTTTCTACAATACATCACCTGACTCATCACTCCTAATGGAGTTTGCTGAAATGAACAGCACAGCTCCTCCACTCTGTGTGTGTTGAACAGATCCATTGGAGCTATGAAACATTGAGGAAATATTCATCTATGGCATTTCTCAATTCCACCTTCTTGGCAAGAAAATACTGTGCTCAACCTGTAGGTGACAGTATTACTCTAGAACTGAAGTTTTAGACCTCTAGCATATGCAGACATATTGATGTATTTGTTTAAAAAAAAACTGCTTCAAAGTTCAGTGTGTTTGGCAGTTCTGTTCCTTGGCTAAGACAGCTAGAGAAGTATTTGTATACAACTAGAGAACAGTATTTCAATGAAGGTGAGATGCATCAATATTCCTTAGCCAGCAATGGCCCATGTTAAAAGATGTTCAGGTCTTGAGAAAGGAGTAGTCTTTGGATGGAGCACTGCCCTTGGAGAGAGATTAAACAGTGGCATGGCAGATGGTGCAAAACACTTAGTTCTGCCTCTCTGTTTGTCATAATGCTGATCTGGGAATGATGGGATTTTTTGCAATATACTGAGATCACTATGAGTTTGAGGTACAAGCAAGTTATCCTGATGAAATATGTCCTGTTTTTTTTACTAATCTCTTCACTGCGTTTATCATTACACCACACTCCTGACTATGTTATGTAAAGTACTTTGAGTTTGAGGAACAAAAGCATTATTTCACTAAAATGCATACCTTTTTTGCTCAGTGGTAGAGCATATGTTTGTTAATTGAAATACATGACTTCACCAAGGCGAAGCCAATACTATGTGAAAGCATAATTTTACTCTATTACATTTTACTGTACAACTAAGCACATTTCTATTTTACCTTTTCTCTGTTTTGCCCACAGTAGGTCGGGCCTTCGCTTGCAATGACAAAAATTACACTGACTGTCAATTATGTATATTTCAAATACAATTAAAATAAATCATGATGAAATATTAATATAAATTGTCATGCAAAAATTACCTCACTGTATTTAAATGCTTTGACGTGAACGTTTTCAGGGGCACAGACGAGAGCCATGCTTGTTTTGGAGTGAAGGAAGCTGAGGTAAACTCAGTCCATCATCTCTGACCCTTTCTGGGATCGTCTTTTTTCAGGCAGAATAACCCTTTCCGTCAGACCTGGACATCCCCAGTGATTTGAGTTCAATTAGAACTGACATCTGCTGAGATATATCTGACACTGGGGCGATATTCGGTTTGAAATGGGAGCGATTTAGAAGACCGATATCAGGGCAATGAGCCAGATGGCTGACTTCAGCTCTGTGTAAAGCTTCATCTTTGGAAACATTTCATTTCGGAAAAAGTGCCTGTGGTTTGTGCACAGTGCAAAGATGAGTTTGCTCCGTTTCAGGTGCTCTGATAAACACTGAAATCTGCTGTAGTCTTGGGAGTTAAATCTTAAATTGAGTTTGATTAATTAATTGTTTTACTTCCTGTGGACTGGCTACCATTTCTAAAACATACAGGTACATCTTATTCATCAAAAGAGTTCATGCATGATGGCATCAGTCATCAGAAATTTATGATTAATGCAGAGGGAGTTACACAACCAGACCTTGCTTAGTAGAAGGCCATGTTTATTTCTGTCTCTGTTTATCTCTCTTAATATTAAGTGCCCTTCTGAAAGTTTTGAACAGAACAAAAACCAGTAATTGCAAATCTTTCAGGGAGCAGGTTAAGAAGATATATTCCTGTTTTAGTAATCAATGTTATTAGATTATACAAAAAATAATAGTGCTACTAAATATCACTTATTGAAATTTGCCGATGAAATTAAAAAGGGGAGCAGTCGGGCAGAGGCAAATACGTGCTTAACTTCGCACATTAATGGGATCCCTGGGAAAACTTAATTCATCATATTAAGCAATGAGAAAATAATCTTTTGAGTAAATCCTTTTTTTTGTCTAACCTTCAATTAAAAAGAAAAACAGTAAGGGTGGATGTAAAGACAATAGTGGAGTTAGCAGCATGATAAGTATGCTGAGTGTGCCATTCATGTCTGGTGGAACAACATTAAATGTGTCTTTTTTTCCATGTCAAGCCCTGCTCTACATATCTTCAAATAAACAAGCAAGTAAAGCTGAAGGACAACCAAATATACACACAGTCCTTAAGTAATGGCTACAAATCACATGAAAAGAAATGCCCACATCCTATAAATACGTTGAAATGAAGGTGCTCAACTGAAAAAAAAAACAAATATTTGTTAACTGGTTATTTTTTGGCTCTTATCCAATATCCAACTATTATCCAAAGGTTTACTCCTAAAATGAACATGATTTTTGCAGTGGTCCATGTAGTACAATGCATCATATCATCTGTGACAGTGTTTCCTTCTGAAGTGTTGCTACATTGCATTATATTTAATTGTGTCATAGAATGCCTTTGTAAAAGGATAAATGCAATGCATTGTGTTTCTTAGCATATTGAGGTTTCTAATGAGTGGCTGCTATGCTTGACGCATGCTATGCTTGAATTTTTCATTGAGAACTAGGTCTTTGTTCATCAAGCCCTGTAATGCATTCACTAAGTACTGTGCATGCATTAGAATGTGCTTATATTGCATTATATTCATGGAATTCACAGAAAATGGCACCCATACTTTCAGTTGCCCTGACAGTGTGTTTCAATAGCACTGAAAGACAAAACTTGTTATTCCATTGGATAGTTTGATTTCCTGAAAAGAACAGAGATAGGTCACATCACATTATTATCATTTAGCAGATGCTCTTATCCGGAGCAACTTATGTAGGTTCCATCCCTTTATACAGCTGGATATTTACTGAGGCAGTTGTGAGTTAAGTTCCTTGCCCAAGGGTACAGCCACAGTGCCCCAGTGAGGATTTGAACCAGCAACCTTTCAGCTCCGCTCCTTACCACTACGCCACACTACTGCGCCAGATCTCTTTAAAAACCTGATGAAAATACTCGGTTGTTTGATGCGAGTGAAAGTAACCTTCTATGTGCTTGTGATCAATTAAACATTCCCCCTGGGTTTTCAGCATTACCTGGAGAAAACTAAACTTGCATTCAAGCTCTTACTAGATTTATGTAATCAATTATATCTGCATGTTAATATTGCTGTTTTTTAATCAGAAGGCAAAGTGATGTCCTTTAAAAATGAACCATTTTATGGGAGATGTTTATTTTATTATTATTTTTTAATTGCATTTCATGTGGTTGTCATTAATCATTGGATAACAGCATCCTTTGTGAACAGACTCCATTCACATGCTTGTCAGTATTGGGGTGGAATCTTTCTCCCTCCTTTGATCTATTTTAGGCCGGTGTTCCTCGGCAACGCCTCAGAGCAGAGATACCCTCTCACCGAAAATACCTCAGAGGGCACTGACATCTTTAAATGTGTAAATCTTTAAAGTTCCCACCGACTGCAGGGAAAAAGAAGAGAGAGGAGGAAAAAAAAACAGGGGAAGGAGAGGGAAAACTTTGGCAGACCCGTTACCTGTGGGGTTTCAAAGTGGCAATGTGGGAAAGTACACCTTCCTTGCTACCTGTCTTCTCAGCATCAATCTCGTGATTATCAGGGGGGTGGATTACCAGATGACCCACTGTTTCCCATTAGGAGTACATTATCATATATTCACATTATTTGTATACTATAATATAATAACAATAATACAATGCATACATAATATACTACACATGTATTGTATATGTATAAAATATACTTTAAGAATAACATGGATGAGTGATAGTCAGCCTCACTCCCCGCTGCATGCCAACCTGAAAGTCAGTGTCTGGGGTTATTAAACAATACATCATTTTGTAAATCAGCTCCATTCCATCTTAAAAAAATTATCAAAAGTAACAAAAACGACATTGTAGAAAAAATGTTGACATGGTGGTAATTACATGTGATTATTTATAGGACTCGATAGACACCGCCTCCCCATGCATTTCAAAAAACAGTAACTGCCGATTCCAAGGCAGGCAAATGCAGTGGAAGTGCTAGGGTCTTGCACTGGCAGCCTGGCTCTTTTCAAAATAAAGCAATTGTACGATGCCAGGTGCTGTGATCTGTAGGCTGGAATTTATTTCACAATACTAGCATGCAGTGTTCGCTAGACTTGAGAGACAACTACTGCGTTACGCTGCCTTCGTTTTCTCAGTGCTTAGCAATTTAAGAAGGAAGTGATTTAAACTTAAGTTTAGTCTCAACCTTGCCTTTATAAGCAATACGAGGTTACTAAACACTCATTTGTAGGGAAAGTCATGAACAGGCTACGGTGTATCCTTCTCAGCGATGAAGTCTTTAAATTTTCAAAAGTGAAGGTTGTTAAACTGTCCGCCTCGGCAGTTCTGGTGTTAAGATAACGTGGGAGACCGTTGCAGACTGACACCCCTCTCCTGCTGTGTTGTTCCCAGTGCCACACTCACCCTTGCAGGAAGACACACAATAAAGGTGCTTAATATGTATGGCAGTGCAGGCACGAACAAAGAGCAGGGAGATTGCTTCTGTGGAATATAATCATTCTGAAAGGCGTGTTTGGACTCATAACCTCTCCTCCGCTGTTCCGCGTGCACGCCGCCGACTCCCAGAGCCATAACCGCTCATCCTGACAGCTGTTTGCCTTCTCCTCAATCGTCTCAAAGCATCGGCGAGCTTTGACCTTACAAATCTTTGAGGGCCCGATCCAGACCAATCCCGCAGCACTTCATGTTGAATTTTATGCAAGGTTTGAGTTTTTTATGGGGGTGTTTGTATTCTTACACAACAATTTTTATTAATTTTATTAATTTATAAACTGTTCATTCTATGATGTTGTGAACATACAGAAAAAATTTTAGTTTCATAAATTTGTTTCGTGAAGTTTTAAATGAAGGGCTTTGTGGTTAGATTTAATCTGGACTTTATCAAAGTCACTGTTACACATAAACAAATAAATTAATTGTTTTCTGTATACTAAATATTTCATATATTTCATACACACACAGGTTCATGGACAAGGCATGCAACAGCATTTTTCCCACTGGAAAGCTATGCTTGAAAAAAAAATTCAAAGGCTGGGTTGGTAAACATTAGTTAAATTTTTGTTTGTTTTTCGTCTGTAAACGAAGGATCTTTCCCACTTGCTCCCTTTCTTCATATGAACGCTCCAGCACCCACCTCTTGCCGCAAGGCCCTGGTGAGAGGCTGCTTAGGACCACGGGAAACGCACAGTTTCACCCTGGAGAAGGAGTGATGGGGACTGTGAACACAGCAAGTACACTACGGGAAGATAATGGGAAAATGCGCTGAGTGGCAGTGCCGTGCTGTTCTCACTGCTGACGCAACGTAATATCCTGTCCATGTCTATGGCTCCTTTGGGTGGGGCTCATGTGTGTTGGGCAGATCCAACGCCTCAAGCAAGCGTTGTTCATTTAACTTCAAACAGGCCATGGGAGAATAGCCATCATTTGGTGGGGATTAAACAGGGAGAGCAGAAAAGACCTGGGGTCCTCTCTGCAGCGTGTGAAAGTGTTAGAAAGACTCCCTCCATTACCATGGGTCCCTTTAGCAGTGATGTCCATGTGATCTCTACATGATGATGGGCCTGAGAGGAGAAGAGAGGGGAGAAGAGGAGAAGAGAGGAGAGAGTGTGATACCAATGTTTTTTAGGAGTCTTTTTTGTCTTGGTTTTATTTTTGGAGTGGACAGGAAGGCTAATGATGTGTCTGAGTATGCAAAAAAACACTCAAAAGGCTCAAAATGCTTTGAGTTTTCATCCTAATAGTAATCACCACTGTGATTGAATTTCTGTCACCTCAAACAAATTAGGTGTGGAGAAGCTCAGGTAGTGCATGGGTGCATCTTCTGAAGTGATTGGGGGGTCGTTGAGATGAGGCCAGCGGGGGGCATTACAGTGGGCTAAATCTGCAGAGAAGTGTGAATTCAGACTCATCTCCAGCCTCTTCGCTGGGATGGGGGAAGCTTTGGACCAATAACAGGTCAGTGCTGCTTCACTTTAACCAATTGCATGCAAAAAGCCCTCCCTCCTGATCTATCAAGGGTCAATGTCCTGCTTCCCCTCACCAATCATAAGTCAGATAAACAGAACCGCAGTTAGCTGACCTTGAAGCCTCACCTTTTTGCTTACGCGTTCAAAACAACCCCCAATTCAACCGCAGCTAAACAGGAGGTTTCTGGCTTGACAAGAAATAAACATTTACCTTATTGATTCGAAGGCCCGTAAAGCAGGGGGAAAAGAAGGTTTAGTATTCATAAATGTGTTTCTTCTGCACAAAACTGTATGCTAATGCTTTGCTGGCCCTGGGGAGCTAATGAAGAATCTGCTGTTCGTGGGGAGAATATTTGTGTCGCTGGCATCAATAATCTCTCGCTGATTCTCCCCCCGAATGATCCCCACCTCACTCTCTCACCCAGGTGTCAGGCGCAGACGGTTTATATGATAAAATAAGAAGACGTGTCTGCGGCTAAATGCCGGCAAATTTTTGATGAATGATTCTGATGAGAATTATTAAGGTCCCTCTGATGAGTGAGCTGCGCTCTGCATTTCAAACAATTAGAGATTATTCTGCAGTACGGCGGCACCTCCAGCGCCCCACGCCGCAGCTGAATAGGCGTTGGATTAATCATTAGGCAGATTCCCCCCGAATCGCCCCTAATTATCAACGCCGCGCCTCCCACGCTGGTGATGAGACAGGGATCAAGGTCATCTCTGAAGATTAAGGGCAGATTCAATCTAAACACCAAGTGCTCTGTGTTGTGATGATGTGCTTAGCTGATCAGAGAGAGAGTGACACGTTAATGTGCACCACCGATGATGTGAAATAAAGTTGTGGAACCTGAAACATGCCACAGATTGTGTGCATTAAGACTGTGTTCATATTTTTTTTACACTTACAGTACATTAACATTTAGTTATTTAGCAGACACTCTTATTCAGAGTGACTTACAAAAGTGCATGCAAGAATGTTAGGCTAACAGCAGAGCCAATACTAAAGCGTAAGTGTCACAATCTAATAGCAGGAGTCATTACATAACGCAATGATTTTGTGATTGTTGGACATAGGAGATTCACCACCTGCTTCAGTGGCCCTCCTGCCCCTATGACTGCATTGAAATAAGACAGACCAGGAGAGCCAATGACATGACAGAACCATGGAGTGTGGTTCAGCCACACTCTGTTGCCGTAGAGACGCTACCCCTGAGGTTCTGTCATGTGGGACCCTGTGCTGGCACACCTGGGAGGAGGCGTGGGTTACAGCCATAGCAACGCTGAACGTTCAGTGCTGAACCATGCCCTGAACCAGTTCCAAGTCAATTGCTCTAAAACTAAACTTTATTTTAAACTTTTTATGACATTTTATTTTCATTCCTATTCATATGAAAACTCCGAACGTTACATAATGGTACTATAAAAAGAAAACCATTAAGTTCAGCTCAACTGAACCGATCCTAAAATTGGTTTAATATACTGTCAATCATACCTTCTATTAACAGGGAGTAATAAAACCAAACAAGGCAGCATGTGTATACCTCTTAATGTAATTTGGACTTTCTTTCTTCTTATTTCAATAATGTCAATTGAGATTTATTTGTGTAATATTGTGCATCAACACAAAATATGATATTTTCATTGATAACATTGATAATATATTTTGGCAATATTCATTGTGTATATATTTCCCCATCTTTCTGACCAAAACAGAAAAAAAGAGAGATTACTTGTTTAGATGAATCCAAGCTTTGGTATGGCTGTAAACTTGATTGTAAACCATTTGGTCCTTCAAAGTCACCTTGACACAGCGTAATAAACAGAGGTGGTAAATGCATGCCCTTAGTGAACCACGCAAAGCATTTTATTGAAGAATACAGGGATGGAGAGGAGAGGGGGTAGCTTGGCCTCAGCGTGGGGGAAATGCCTCTTCTCCCTCTCTGATGGTTTTGAGCCACGCCTTGCCAGAGATAAATACATTTGAATACAGCATGTGTTTCCATCAAGCCGAGAACAGAGATCCGCTTACTGAGCGCTGAGGCCCCATCCATCTGTCAGGTTCTGATTCTGGTTCTGACCCAGACTGACAGAGCCCATAGATCAGCAAGCGTGGCATAGTGCCCTGAACGGGCATCTCCCCTGATGGACGAGGGGGGCGGGCCCATTCCCAGGAGACCAAGGGAGTGGCGGAGCACAGCTTGATTTACTGAACTGGGGGTCTAATTGCTCTCCTCTTGGCCGTTTGTTAACCTTAATGAGCTGAGGTGAGCAGACATGAATAGCCGATGTACGTGCTTGCCTTGTAGAGAGATCAGTCTCTCTCTATGACATCACCCACCTGCAGGAGTGAGAGTTAGCAGTGATGCCTAGAGTGAATATAGTGCGGCTTGGGGTGTTGATCTCTGGGCATGTTTTATAATGCATTACTGTACTTATTTATTTACAAACTTCATTTGATTTTTTTTTAAGGGAGGCCTGTCACCATTCACCATTCCAAGGGGACATCACCTCAATTTCGCTTAGCTCACAGTGTAAATCTTGTGCAAGAATGTTTTAGGAGAGCATTGTCCTTGACTTTGAGTAATTCATCTTAGACTTGTGTTAAGTTTGAAGATATGTTTGTTGATTTTTTAATGAAAATAACTTGTAATAATGAGTTGGGAGTTAAAGAAATGGAACCCTTGTAACTCAGAGTAAAGGACAGAGGTCTGCAGTTCTTAAATGTTCCCTTTTTTGCGTGGTTGTATTTCCGTTAAACTCAGTTGCCTCTTGTTGTTTGTTCCCATATGAGCCGGAAATCCTACAATGCAGAAGAGAAAGAGAAAGAGAAAAGCACAACCCCCGTCACTGACAGATGACGCAGATGTGACAATACGCACGTCCGTCATCACCGCACATTCACGGAGTGACCAAACCCACACATTCAGAGCCAGAACAACAGCCATATAAATACAGCCGCGCCCAGCCAGCTTGGCTAAGGGTGAGCTCTTCCAGGAAAATAACGGTCAATCGCGTCACGTCGGAAGTGGAGGGGTATTTTCAGACGCTCTCACGCTTCTGGATGACTCCGCTCAGAGAGCTCCCGCAGACCGGAACAGATGAGAGGATGTGACTCCTCCGTTGTCACCACTTTAGCACCGTTTTAGCACCTGTCGCTCCCAGTGGCAGCCATCTCGAAACACGCCATCCAGCCAGACGGCTCTGACACTTTCGTCTGGCCGTAAGTGTCGCGCGCCACAGCCTCTCACTGCTCCATATCCCGCCCAGCCAGTCCTGTGACACCGGCCCACAGAGACAGGTCACCCTTGGCCACAGCTGGGTAGCTCAGTTCCCCCCCTGTGTCTGAGTGGGTACTTAAACTTGGGAAAACAAGACTATTGAATAAATTATTTCAGAGTGGTGCATGTACCCACGATCAGACAGAAGGATCTCACTTTTCATCCCAACATTAAAAAAATCAGCCGCTCACATATTCTGACTTCAATTGAGAGATCTCCAAATATTTTAGTGCTGTATATTTATTTCGGAGAAAAGGGCTTGTTAACTAGAAGAGGGTGTCTCTCTCCCTGCTGTTTCAGCCAGAGGGGTATACTGTGTGTTGATTGCAATCTTTCCGTGGTTTTAAATCTGGTGAAGGGGCTTGTGAGTTTATGCCAGGCTGAATGCCTTCAGCAGAGCAATTAGGGTGATATTTAAAGGCAAATGTGACACTTTCAGTCAGAGTCATCAATGCATGGAATAGTTTACCAGAATTCAGAGTGAAAGCAGAGACTCTAGGAGTATTTGATACAAAGGCTGACACACAATGCTAAGCCTGTTCTTGCCTTTAATCTTCATGCTCTGTCATACAAAGTGTTCACTATATCAAATGTGCATACACACACACAGATACACACATACACACACACACACACACAGATACACACACACACACGCTTCCTGTTTTCCCTGTGATATAAAATAAGGCAACAAAGAGAAGAGGTTTGTCAGTGGCATGCATTATTGTGGCTAAGGTTGGAGAGCTCACCAAAGACTGCAGGTAAATGGCCATCCACTGCTGTGCTGAGAGGAAAATGGAGCATTTCACATAGGGGCATGACGACGTAGCGGGTAGGAGCCTCTTGCTCCCTCCAGTCAATCTCACCTCCACTCTCAGGCTGATCTAGGAACAGTTTAAGCCCCACAATTTTTGGAAGGAGATTGCACAAAGTGTTGTATGATTTTAGGGGGTCTAAAAACATGTCAGGGTTCACGGGAAATGCAGGATGACGTACATGGTTTAATTTGTGGAACTGCAGGTTCAATCTGAATCAGCCCATGAGTTGGGAGCCGATCAGGATAGAAAATAGTATAGGTTCGTACAGAAATAGTACAGAGACACGTCACCATACAAAAAGTGCTTTTATGAATTGTGCCGTGCGACATTGAGGTTTTCATAAATGAGCCCACAGGGACCGTGATGGCATAATGGTGATTGAAGGGACAGTGTGGATGCTGTGATAATATCTATAATATCTCTGTGTCCTTTCTGCTATAATTAAGAAGACCTAGAGTTTCTCACTCAGTCTCTCTTTCTCATTCACTGACTCGTGACCTGAGTGAGTGGCTCCCCCAGGGTGATGATAATACCTTGATTTTACCACTAGATGGTGACAAAGCACTAATAATTGGATACACTAAAGACATTGAACAGTGGCGATTATTGTTCTCTGGATTTCATGAATAAAATGGAAAATTGATGCTGCAGCAGTGACAAAACAATCAGCATCATGTTATTCTCAGATTGAGACAGAGAATCTAAAGTGAATGGGCAAAAATGCAAATGTCTCCAGCGCAGCACGTGATTCTAAGAGACGTTTTCCTTTTCTTAGTTTTTGCTTCAGTAGACAGGGCCAAAGCAAGAAAAGTTCAGGAAGAACTCACGAGACAAGGGAAGTTGGATTTCTTGATCAGCCCTCTTTGTCCAACGGCGTTCAAAATCTAACAGCCAACTAGAACCCCTAGCAACCTGATTTGAATATTATTTGCATCTCACCACTTTTTCAGAGTAAAATTCCCCCAGTACTTTGGCTATGACTTCTCAGGGGCAGCGTCTGGAGAATGTGACGCAATCTGGCAGGGCCGAATCCTCTCCACACATTTTAATTAGTTGGTGTAAAATCACCAGGCTATAAAGGGCCGCTTTAGAAACTCGCTTGTTCTCTGACTGCTACACTGTGACCAAGATAAAGGCACGAGGAGAGTGCACCGATATCGATCCGTTCTTTTTCTGCTCGGTTCAGTATAATTAGTCCGTTGAAGTGACCGCTTTTAACCCAAACGTTTTACAGTCCCGGCTTTGAAAAGGACCAATCATGTTTTGATTTAATTGGGTTTTTTGTGAAAATTCAACAGTCTGCGCTGTGCTGTTGAACTGTTAAGGTCAAACCTTTTAATCGGCACCTCATGAATTTATGCATTGAATATTATGTTTCTAATTAATTTTTCAGTTACTTTTTTATCTCTAAACAACACTGAGCATGTTAATGAAGATTGCTCTTAATGCGGTTGCTGACTTTCTCTTTGAAAAAGGCTGCTTGTGCCTTTGCCCATGTGCAGCTGTTGTTTATGTGCCACGTCAAAAATATTTAATGGGAGATTACCCTTTCTGTTGGTTCCCAACAGCGGGATGCCAAGGATCTATCTGGATCAATCTCTCTAACATCACAGTACTGCTCATATCTCATGTTACACATTACAATGCCATATTACAGCTTGCACATGTTGCTCAAGTGTGCCATATGTAACAGAACCATCAGAGTGACAGAGCACAGATGAAGAAAACATCCATTTTTCATATGTTGTAGATTTAGCAGTTGTCTGTCTATTTGGCATGTTATAATTGTCTCACTTCATTTAACAGCAGCATTTTTAAAATGTCACTCTGTTTTATTTATCTCATACATATATATCTGTGGGACAAGAAGCATTGTTTTCACCATCCTGAAAAATGCAGACAAGAGAGGGAAAGGAAAGATAATTCTGGAAGTAGTGGAAAAGAAAGAGCAGTTTTTTTATTCCTAATTCATTTGCTCTGTTATTGTTAATATAAGAATTTATACAGTCTTGTTAAACTCTGAAAATGAGAGGCAGTGGGAATGTCTTGTATGATCATGCCCTGAATGCTTTAATAGAGCTGGATAACATTATTTATGCTAGTGGAGCCAGACACTCCTTGAGAGAGAGAGGAGAAAGAGAGAGAGAGAGAGTGAGAGAGAGATGAAATGAGTAGAGGAGTACGACAGATGAGGGTTACCTGTAACAAATTCCAGTGATGGTGCTGAAGCCAGTTCAGTTCTGTCATTTCTGTGATATGAAACCTGCCCTATCTTGCTGTCTGAGTAGCATATTAAAGCTCAGCAAGTTCTCCCTGAGAATGGGACTTAGACCTAATTTTTCCACCAGGTTCTTGTGTCAAGGCACACTCTTTGCAGGAAGATGGAGATGCATTTAGGAAGCGATCGATAGGTCTGATAAACATTATCTCTGTCTTCCTATTTTCTGCTGGTGATTAAAATAAGGCCAGACGCTTATTTTAAGTTTTCAGCATGCCCCTCTGGGTCACCTTAGATGAACGCAATTCACTGACACTGCGATAATTAGAAAGCCGGATGTCGAAGATATCATCGATTTGTAGAGAAGGGCTGGGCCTAATGAGATGTCACAAGGATGAACAGGAAAACTGAGTCATCTGGAGAAATTCATTTGCATACAGCCTCCGGATTTGTGATTTGAATGACGCATTTTTAATTTTCACTTTTGATGAAAAATTGCCTCTTAATTATGCTTTGCATAATTCCTGCAGTAGCTGACTGGAATTGATGCTCATACTTCTTGAAAACATGCACTCAATAATGTTAAGATTCTGTGGGTCATATTCACTCTCTATGATGAACTCGGGGTTGAGAAAAAAAGGGAATCTGAGAGATGCATTATCTTACATGTCCTCATAGCTTCATTCTCTACACCAGATGAAGCCTCTGTATACTTCAGCTTTGAGGATCAAGAATAAATAAAATAAACATCAATGTAATATTGCAATTTTCATTATCATAATAGTTTGAACATGCCTTTCATGAATAAATTGCACAGGCCTCAACGCTCTGTGACTCAATTAACATTTTCATGAACGTTTTCTTTGCCGGGTGTGTGACTGAAAATAATATATTATCTCAACACAAATAAAATGGTCGCATTTTATCATCAAGTACTGTATTTCAAAGGCTATTAATAATTCATTTACAAGGATAAGTCAACATGGCACAATGCCATTGAGAGAGTTCTGTAAATCTATATTTATTTGCATACATTAGCATACATATTGTGTAGATTGCATGTTCTGGAATTACATGGTATCAGCTGTAAGATAAACCCCCATGGTAACCAATGCCTTTAGAGGGCTCTTCAAAACAGAGTGGTAGATTGCTTTGCTCTTCACTGACCCCATTTTAATCTATTAAATTCTGCTCTTCATCTCTGGCTAAATAATGGTGCTTTGTTCTACAGACCAGATATGAAAAATTAGAGTTGATGAGTAGCTTTGTCTCTGTTTGAGTGTGTGTGTGTGTGTGTGTGTGTGTGTGTGCATGTGTGTGTGTGTGTTTGAAAAAAACTGTATGTGATTGATTTTTTAAATAATTTATTTAAATAAAAACCACCAGCCCTGCTTTGAGAGCTTTGATGATTTGCTGCTATTTTCTGCAGTGGTTCTGGCTGCATATTGCCAGAGGTCAGAGGTCAACAGCCTATTCCTGACTCCACAAATATTCATCAACCGACAACCCCCCCCCCCCCAAGGAACAAATAAATAAATAAAAACATCTGCCTTATTTTCACACACATAATAGCGACATTATTATGTATTTATGTGCCAAAGACCCATATCAACACCTGCTAATAGAGCACTCTATTAATGGATTCAAAGACAAAGCACAGTACAATATTTAAATATTTATTGCAGATAAACAAGGGCAGGTGTAATGGATTGCATTATGATTAAACAGTAGTGAAAGCATTGCTCACCACTCAAACCCCTATGGCCCTATGTCCCATGAGTCTGTTATTTATGATGTGCCTATCAGACAGGTGTGTCTAACTGAAATGCAATGCTTATCTTCCCACTTCCCTTCCCTATATTCATCACATTACACTACATTATTGTAAGTTAGCAGATACTCCAGAGCAACGTACATACAGTAGGTTACAGTTTTGTCCATCTATACAGCTGGATATGTACTGAGGCAATTCTGGGTTAAGTACCTTGCCTGAGGGTACAACAGCAGTTCCCTAGTGGGGAATCAAACCAGCAACCTTTCGATTTCAAGCCCTGCTCCTTACCACTATGCCACGCTACTGTCCCCAACAATGACCAGGAGGAGGCACTATAGAGCCCAGTGCTGGCATTTTTGCATTGCATTACATTAGCTTAGCAGACTCTCTTCTCCAGGGGAAATGGCACACTTACATACACATATCCTCCATTGATACTGCTCGATATTTGCTGAAGAGAACAGTAACCTTTTGGGACACAAGCCCTGCTCCTCACCACCACACTTTATGGTGCACCAAGTGTGCTAAATATAGTATATAGTTGCTGGTTCAATTCCCTGGGGCACTAATGTTGTGTCCTTAGGCAAGGTACTTAAACCACCATTTCCTCAGGAAATATCCAGCTGTATAAATGGATAAAACTGTAACCTGTGTAAGTCACTCATATAATATGTAAACACAATCTAACTTCATGCAATAGATATTCTTTAAGGACTGGATAGGAATCTAACCTGAACTGTGAGCTGTGTGAGGTACTTTCACTGTGATGTGAAAAATGTGTGTGATATTACCCAATTCCAGACCAAGTGTTTTATAGGACTTAATAATTTAGAGATTGTATGACACAAAGGGTTTTAATGCAAGCTGTGGCAGCTTCACTGTGCCTGCTCATGTATGTGGAAATGAACTGCTGAGGACGCTCCAGTCACAGCTAGCCAGACGCACTGCATCTCATCAAACACCTCCAAATGTGTATAGGTACTGAAGATAACACGTTCACATCCTCAGGGTTAAAATAAAAAAAAATGTGTCAGTAGTTTCCAGTCTCCAATTAAAGCCCATGGCAAATTGAGCTTCTTTATTTTATTTCAATTTGCTTTAAATCTATTAGGGCCTCTGTGAGATCAGTTCCACACAGCGATATGCTGCTGGGTACAGTTATTCGCTGGAGTGGAGTCATCTCTGCATTGAGCAGGAGGTGTCTTGTTTGTAAGTAATTGTTTTATGTATCCAGTATATATGATATGCCATTTCCTCTCACGAGTTAGTGGTACTCCTGAGACTCCGAATTCCCCACAGACTGAGAGAATCAAATGAAACATTATGAGAAGAGGCACAGCATTTGCATAATTGCATGAGTTCCTCTCACACGCGGCAATTGATGTACCTTTTATTGATAAGGGGCTAGAATGAAAGGTAATTTAACAGTTTTTCCTGGTGCCTTTATTTAATTGATTATTTCGGTAAGCATGTTACCTAAGAGATCGATGGTTTAATCTGTGTTCCAGACCAGTGTTTGTGGTAGTATGGAGACAGAGAGCTGGGGAAGAAGAGGGAGTAATGGGAAATGAGAGAGAGAGAGAGAGAGAGAGAGAGAGAGAGAGAGAGAGAGAGAGAGGAAAGGGAGAGATTTTCTGACCCATGGTGGACACTTCTGACTTCTGCCACACACATGCACACACATATGCGCACACACACACACACACACACACACACACACACACACACACACACACACACACACACACACACACACACATGCACACACACATGCAAGCACATATGCACACACACATGCACACACCACACACATGCAAGCACACATACGCATGCACACACGCACGCACGCACACACACACTCTTTGAGTTATCTCCTCCAGACACTCTCTAGCTGTGAGATACAATGGGAGTGAGAGTGGTAGAGGGCAAGCAGTGCAAAAACTCTAAAATCAGGCTACCATGGAAGCATGGAGCATGGGTGCAGTACCGCGCTGAGTTTACAGGGATACAGCTTCTAAAGACCAGCAGGCAGGGAGCGGGTGGCTACGCTCTACTGTGTCTAATCTCATGCGGAAACCTATGATCTCTGAGATAAAGACAGAGGTGAGAGGATTTAGAGACAGGTAGGCTGAAGCCACTGCTGCAGAAATGTCTGGATGTGTTTTTCTCTCTCTCATGCATATTCATGAGTTTAAGAACCTCTTTGAACTCTCCAGACATGTAAAACAGAAGGCAAGTGAGCAGGGCTGTTTAGTGAAGGTGAAGGTGATTCACAATTCTAACACTTGTGCTTTTATGCTAACAAAAATTATTAACAATTTACCTCTTTAACTTTCTCAAGTCACTCTGTATAAGTGAAATATCACCCAATTAGTTCAGGCCACAATGCAATGAATTTGCTTTTAAAATTCCTTCTAAGTCCTGTATATTGTGGGTTTTTCATCACTTAATGGTATCAGTTAAGCATCCATTCAACCACAGCATTCTTTAAACACTTGTACCTATACCTGCAATAATGGCAAATGCATTTACCCCGACACCTGTTGCAGTTACAGGAAATATTCTGAAGTATGACTATTTTCCCTCATTAATGTTTGTACAGCCTAGCTCTCTAAAAATCACGCATTCAGAGATACTACTTTGAAAGTAACACTTTGCATTTTCTCATCAAAACCCTTTTTTTCCTGCCTGTTTTGATAGCATTCCACTTAAAGCTCAAATGTGCTGGATGTTTGCATCCAGACAGAGTCCACACAGGGAGGTAAATGAAAGGCCATTTGCTATGTAAAGACTCACTTTGTAAAGACTTATGCAGTGTGGGAAATAGAAATGCATTGTGTAATTATATTTTGCTGATGTATGAGGCAGAGCAGTAAACAGATGCTCATTCCACGGTCCTTAAAGGAGCCCTGGGAGACTCATCATCACATCATTTCACAACCTGCTGTCCTCAATGCATTATTTTCAGCATCAGCGCCTGTGTAATGCACCCCAAAACTGCTCCAGACATCCCCCCCAGACACCACTATCACCCCCCCCAAACTAATTATCCTCGAAAAACAGACAATCAGGAGCTATGAGGAAATGAGATGGTCACCACATGCAATTTTGCGGTTATCAAGTCAGTCAAAAGACTATAAAATATAATAAAACAAAAGTCAGCCTACTTTTACCATTTACATTGCATTACAGCCATTTTGCAGACACTCTTTTCCAGAGCGACTTATGTAGTTACAGTTTTCACGTTATCCATTTATAGAACTGGATATTTACTGAATCAATTTGGGGTTGAGTACCTTGCCTAAGGGTAATTAGCAGCAACCTTTCTGTTATGAGCCCTGCTTCTTACTACCGTGCTTGACTGTTGCCCCCATTTCCCCATTCAAAGAGAAAATGAGAAACAAGGAGACAAGGGAGAGTTTGAACAACAAAGCACTGAAAAAATTAAACAGAACAAAAAGTAAACATTGGAATAGGGTGCTTACAACTGCAAGGACCTGTGCAGGTAACCAAAAGGTTTCATGGTAAATAAGTCTGAGCCTCAATGGCTTCAGTAAACATCTACCTTGAATGCATAATAAAGTATCTAACCTTTCAGCTCTGCAAAGTGTTTGCTTTAGTTTTTTTATTATTATTATTATTATTACAGTGTTACAGATCACCCTACACAGTAAAGATGTGTTGACATAAATCATTTGTAGCTGTAGCTGTTTTGCTGTAATTGCTCCCCTGTAGAGTTCCCTGAAAAGTCAAGTTGCCTTGCTGCAGAACAATCGGTAGACGATTTTGTCATTTTGTGATGGTATTGATATAACTCCCTGACCCTATGATCCTGCAGAGGAGCATCTGACAATAATAATAATAGTAATAATAATAATAAAAGCATGTTCTTCGTTGTTATTATAATTATAATATTTTTAATATTATAATTATAAAAACAACAAGAAGCGAAAGAATGTAGCCTACTACACCCAATGGAAAAAGGTACAGGGCCTTGATAGTTCTATTACTGTGATAAAATCACCTTAATCAAGCGTATTTGACAAGCTGTACCAAAACAGAAAAAACAAGACTAAAAAACAACAAAGTAGCTTAGATGTAAGTCTGGAATCTTGTCATGCTGCATCAGTGCTGTTCATCAAGATGTGGACAATTGGGTAAAAAAGCCACACCTTTGATCTGCCAAGCTGTTTTCCCTTTTGAAAAAAGATGTAAGTTAATTATGAAATTGTGCAGTGCATTTGAAGGTGAAGGTGAACTTGAGTTCCTTTTTTAGTCTTTATTTTTTGAGCGGCAGATTTGAGGTAAAGAGGTTCCACTGTCTTTAATCTGCGGCAGAATATGTTGTGAGAGCATATGAGGGCTCACATCTCTCTCATTAATATCATTCTAATGAGTGGAAGAGGAGCTGTCTCATCTTAACCCCCAACCCCAAGACTTAGATAACCTAGTCTCCAGGCCGGAATGTAAATGTCAAGGACCCTAAAATTACTTGCAGTGGTTATGAAAATGGTATAAGAACTAGATGAGACTTACAAAAGAATTTACAAAAAAAACTGGAACAGCACTGGTAAATTTGGAATGAGAACTTTAGTAGATACATTGCTAGCATTGCAGTCAGCCAGCTAACTTGCTAGTTTTCTAGCTTTTTGAAAATAAGGTGGGTAATTAAGTGCCAGATTTCCTGTTATGATGCATAGAAGAGGTAACAAAAAGGATCCGTAGCCAAAAAGGAAGGAGAGCTGACAGAGCAAACACTGTGAGAAAATGCTGCTCTTGATGTGTGAAATATTGAACATGGTGATAGAAGGTATTTTAAGCACTTTCCAAGTGGGCAACACTGTCAAGAGTTTCTCTTGCAAGAAAAACAGAAATAAAAAGAAGAAGAAACATAGAAAAAAGAAGGGCAAAAAATAAATAAAGAATAAACAGGATGAAAACAGTGGGCTCCTAACGATTTGCTCCAGAGGATTGCGACAGATCAGTTCAAAACAGAACAGAGAGAATTCTTGATAATAGGTCAGTCAACCCCTGTTCAGTCAATAATCTGAAAGTTCCACAGCTCTGTGCTTTTGGGGTGTGCATCTGAGGTGTACAGTACAATATAAAATACATCATTAGTGTCAAATATCAACAGATATATTTAAGTATAGATCACTGCACGACTGAGAGAATGACCTATGGTGAGTTCTCTTGGTTTCATCTTTGGATGCTGTGGATAAATATGAGTCTAGGCAGGCTGAATGACCTGTTCTCGTGGATTCAACCACAACCATGCAGTGAGAACCATGCAGCACTCTTCTGACTGATCACAGAGCTATGCTGGTTTTACTTTCCCCAGTTCACGTCGTAGGCATGCGCACACGGACAAACCCACACAGACCTCTCCGCTAACGTTACATCTCCACACTCGCATCTGTCCTTGCGTGACAAGCCGCAATGTTTCCTCTCCCATTGGTCTTTTTTTCCTCATACAAACAGTGGATGTCACAGTGTGACTTTAAAGTTTTGATCCGCTCTGATGGGAGCGGGATGAGTGAGTTAGTGACGCTAACCGCTGTTGTCATCCGCGGCTCCGCTTCCCCGGGCCCGGCCCCTCCGTCTGAAGCAAAGCTCCGAGGCTGTGGGACTGAGCGCGGGAAATGGCTCCTGGCGCAGCTGCTTTGATGGCTTTCGGATTCTGCGTCTCTCCCTTTCGCCCTTACTTTACTCGCCTCCCAAGACATCTCTTCCTCAGTTCCTGCATCAAAGATGGTTCCTTTAGATATTGAACACCATTTCTGAGGGGAAAAAAGTGTTTTAAGTTTCCTTGCTGGATTTTTTAAATCTACTTTTTTTTCTCTTAGGCCTTTTCAGTGTTGTCCATTGCTCAGATTGATGAAACTTAAGTACAGATACTGGCTTCTACTGGAAGAAGCAGACCCTTAATGGGCTGTGTTCTCCACCGACTGGGTCCTGCAGTAACAACAATACACCTCTAGAGGCACAATCGCTGCAGCTAATGAGAACTGCACCTGTCCTACTTGTTTTTGTTTTTTTTTTTCTTAGTTGAGCTATACCTATTTCAGAAGAGCTGGGAACTTGTCTCTTTGCAATATGTTCCGTGAACAGAGACCAAATTTGAAAGCAATAAAGGCTCAAGCTACTGCACCCGTCCCATCAGAATGATCCCAGTTATTCCGGCACCTGTCCCATGGGAGCAGGTCTGCCCAAGAATGCGGCTTTAGTGAGATGGACTGTGTTGTGATGACAGAGCTGGTTTTTTTTTTTTGCAAAAGGTCACTGATGACATACAGGGCAGTGTTGCTTCTAGTTCAAATACATTGATTCTCACTGGCAGCTCAAGCTAGTCAGTACATTTTAAAGGTCATTCTCTCAGCTCTGATCCCAGACCTGACTGATGCACATGACTGTCTGAAATACAAGTGGTCAGTCTATTGATTGTTTCTGCTGTTTTGTTTTAAAATACTGTATGCTGGCCTTGGTGTGGTTCTTGGGCCAAGTAAAAAAAGAGACAGACATCTGAAGGCATGAAATCGAAAGCAGTCATGACTTGCAGGCCATTGTATATTTTGGTAGGGCTTTTTGAGCTGAAAAAAATACAAATACCAACTGACATATGAATATTCAACATATTCACTTATGTGCTCAGCATTGATGTGATAAAATCAATGATCAATCATCGTAACTTGTTGATAATGACTCCCCTGTACAGTTTTCAAAACCAAACCAATGCAATATTAATTAATATCACAATCCCTGCTAATGAAGAAAGAGGAAATATATATTTTGGCCGTTCTCTCTGACTGCAAAAGTGTCTCCTCTGCTTTGCAAACATTTAAGTCATATCTACTTGTGTGGGTAAGCATTGTTATTTTTAACAAATAGTTTTGTATGCCTTGTGTAAACTAAAATGTGCCTAGTGCAAATTTAACTACTTAATTATTACTTACATAATTAACATGTTCTGGCTCCTCCTTTTGGTTCTTTTCCTTTGAAGATAAAGAGGTCACTGATGAGGCAGGATTTTCAGTTGCTATTTTAAATGGAGAATGACTGGGGCTGCTGAAGGAAGCTGGGAATAAACAAAGGGCCTTAATTAAGCCCTTACGAGGTATGTGTTAGAAACAATCATGCAAGGTCTCCATCACTGACACCGATTCTGGCAGAACCGAACTGCAGATGGCATCTCTGTTTCTGCATCTCCCTTGTCTGGCAGTATGTTGTTGCATGTCAGATAGCGATGGCCCATAATATTACTCAATGCTGTCAGAGGAAATGCAAATTACTGTGAAGTGAGAAAAGGAAGAGCAGCAATTGGGAGTGAACCAACCAATGTACTTGAATAGCATCGTTAAAGATTCAGACTCAGAAACCATGTGTTCAAAACCAGCCTGTTTTTCTTTGTCATTGACATTTCAATACAACCTGGATAAAATGTTGCCCAGGTACTCCCACAGGTGCAGTTTGTCTGTCATTGCTGTAGCCAGAACATGACTCCTGCAAACTCCACTGGGACAATGAGGGAAAGGCAGCTAAAAAAACACCACTTCTGTGTCAATTTCATTGTTTAGTTTAATACATCCTCCTTGATTCATCCTTGATTTTTCCATGAAAATACTAAATTGAAAAATATAAATAATACAATCTGGCGTATTGACTAGACTAGACTTTATTGTACTACATCTGCAGTGCAGCGTTGTTCAGTTTACAGGGCAAGGAGGCACATCGGCTTGATTTTGAGATGGGAGATTTTGTGATGAGAGGCCCCAGTTTTTGCAAAGTAGAGAAAGAACGCAGTAAACAGCATCCAGGGTAAGACTGTTAGATGAGATGAGCCCAAGGACCAGAGCTCTTTTCTCTGACAGCTTCCACAACACTCTCTATTTAAAAGAGGGAGGCAGCTGTATGGTCTCTTGTGGCCGTCTCTGAGCTGTGTCAACACCAGGACACGGGGACCCATCAGATGCTCGCTGCCTAATCACCGCGTCTTCTCTTCGCCTGCCTGAATTAATGGGCTGGTGGGAATCCTCCAGAAAATAGCAAGTCTGCTCTAAAGCGTGATTGACTGTCTTCCCCTCCGTTTGACACCAGGCTGAAATTATTCCTAATTACGACAAGAGTGAATACAGATCGTTAATCGGGATGATTTGTTTCTGTGTCAAGAAGTAATTAGTAAATCAGAGTTGAGGTTTGCTTTAATTAGCGGTGACATATTGAGAAAGAGGGGAAATCTGCCTGGATAGTATTAAAGAGATGAATATCAATTTCTGCCAAATACTTTTTAAACAAACTTTTATTGATGGGAGACATTGGAACTAGTATTGGATCAGTGCCGATATGGCTTGTGTTTTGTCTTTGTTGAAATAGATAATAGTGTAGTCCTTTCACTATTTTTTCCCTTTAAAAAACAGTCAAAATGTTTTCAAGGCCTATTTTCAAGTCCTTATCAATGTAAGGACTTAAAATAGGCTTTGGAAAAAATGGTTTGTTAAACTCTGTTTTGAAACACTTGAAAAACAGAAGCAACAGAAGAAAAAAAGAAGCTTGTGTTTTCTTTCCCGCCTAAAGTTGTCTGAGTTCAGTTCAAGCAGTGTTTCAACAAAGCATCAGTCCTATCCCTCTGTTTTCAACTCCAGCATTCTCATTTCATCAAGGTACCTTGCAATTCCATCTAGAAAGTTTGTTCTGAGCGCATAAGTCTAAAAAAAACACTCTGCACTTGTTTTCAAGTACAAGAAAACAAAAGCCTGCTCTTCCCAGTAAAAAAATACAGTAATTCACTGTTCAGAATGCCTTTGATGGGAATTCCTGACAAATCAGTTTGTTCTTGGTTCAAGATAAGCACAATTTGGTAATAGCAAGGTATTTCAAGACCAGAAGGAAAAACAATGAAAAAGCTCACTCTTTTAGCCAGACTGAATTCAGTCAAAACAGGGGCAACACAGATCTGGCTCAGACCTTTTCTCTGGCTCCTATCCTCATGTTTCTCTTTGTCTTGGAAATTTCTGTACTTCACTTTAACAGTTCAGCTCCAAGCGTATAATACAAAATGTCTACTTTGTGATTATATACGGGCTACTTTCCTTATGAGTAATGATGACCTGAGCTTTTAAGCAATAAACTTGCAATGATCTGAGGTCAGGATGACCAATGAACTGTCACAGAAAATAAATATTGGTCATGCTCTGACTCCGGGTCTCATGAGCTTCTAAAACAAGCGTGGCCAACTGCAATTATTTTCAAGGACCATTTTCTCCTCTAAATTTTGGTCCATTGGCTATTGGAACACCAGTAAATCACAGATGCAAGCTGCAGGATAGCTGGGAAATGTAGTTTTTGTTGGACTATGGGACCATCAGAATATTTACTGTTTTAAAAGATTTTCACCCAATGTCCCATTCCTCGGAATGAACTTTTCCTGCATATTTTGGTAAAAGTTGTTTATATGCAGATGGAGTTCAATTAGAAAGTCTCGTCAGCATGAGTTTTGAAAATATATTTTATTGCGCATTTCCTGTTTGGCATCATTTGACACATGTCACTGAATCGTAATTACCATAATATACACAATGCAGTCTTCACAATGCAGTCAGCAGAAAATCTGGCTCTCCAACCAAATGAACACAGCCTGACAACTGATAAAGTATAAGCAACATTCTTAACCATCATTACCATCATCATTACTGTGAAGCATCAAAAATGTGTGACTAATTCAAATGAGAGAAAAACACACACACACACACACACACACACACACACACACACACACACACACACACACACACACACACACAGCAAACAGGGAATTTGCAATGGAGTGAATTTAAAATCAGCATTATCAATCAAATTACTTTATGAGTTCAAGCACAAAGTAAACTCTATGCAAATTCCCCCAATAACATTTTCCCCTACCAGACACTGGATCCCTAACTAGATCTTAATAAAACACATAAATAACACATAAAAGGCACCCCACAGCTGAACTGAATTGTCCCTTTTTTGATTCAGGGTATAAATGTATCAGTCACTGTCATACTCTGACAGCAGGAAACCAAAACGTATTAAAGCTGTATGTTGCAGATATTGCTTTGATAATGTTATTGTCTGAGAGGTATTCTTAGAGTATTTTTTGCCTTGAAAGATAGTTACTAAAAACTCTTAAAGCTGTCTGTTTCTCATGCAAAATATGTTACAAGTTACATAATATCACCACCAATCACTTGGATGTTTAAGAGATATGCATGCAGTGATATTCAGAAAGCCATCTGCATGAGCACGTCCATTTTTTCTAATGAGTTAGAAAGCAATAAGCATTAGGGAAACTTTGCCTTTTTTAGCAGTATTAATCCACCATCCCAATAATAATAAAATAAGTTGTTTGGCACAGTAGCCACACTGCATTAAGATAATTCAAGGCTGCCACTTATTATTTAACTCATTACTATTAATTATTAAAATAATTTATTATATTTATTCTGAAATTTAACCATAGAACGTGCTGACCAGAGGGAGAGAATCAGGAATGAGGAGAGAGGCTGGTAGGATTGTGTGAAGGTTGCGTGCCCCTGCAGTAAATATTGAGCAAAATAAATAGATTTTTTTTTCTATAAAGGTGCCCATCAAGCAACAGACAGACAACACATGATGCGATGATGTAAAAGACAGTGACAAAGTGGGTGGAGCCACCTCACCCACTCACAGAAGATTACAGGGCTTCTCTGTCATGGCTGCTCTGCCACAAAACCTGCTGAACTCTAAAATGGAGCTGGAAGCAGGCTGAAGTAGAGGCAGAGGTGCAGGGGGGGAATTAAACTGATGAAAAACAAACACACAGTCAAACTGCATTGAGTATTTGTGAAACACATCATTTAAACAGACACCATTCAGCACATGGCTAACACCCCCCCCCAAGGTGAAAGTGTAATTGACGAGCAATTGGAGACAGACAAGGCCATGTCAGCCTTCTAAATGACCACTGAGAGGTTATTTTGGCCTATCAGACATTTCCCACCATGGGTCTATTGCAGCAGACTCCAGACAGACTGCTGTCCTGATTTTTTTCTCTCTTTTAGAGTATGAAATGATATTTCACACAATCAATATGGAACATGTGAATTAATTGTGGCTATGGGGGACGTGGCTGTGGGGGAGATGAGGACTGTTACTAATGATGTGCTTGTTAGATGTGATATACACGATCTGGTTCCTCATGTTGGCCCAGCGAAAAAGGCCACCCAGCAAGAGCACATTTAAGCTTTTTCAATAACGCTGCCAAGGGGTTTGACTTGTGTGGGCCGCTAATAAGAGCACACATGAATCAGGAGGCCCGAGCAGGGGAGGTCCGTCGAAGGTCATTGTGTTTCCTGGAGTTATGATGACTCTCATAGAGCATGATGGGCACTATTTTCCAGCTCAGCCAATCAGCATGTGGGGAGAAAGTGCCTTATCTCCACAGCTGATTCACCAGAGATTGGAGGAAGTGACTGGTGGGGGTATACAGTCATGCCATGTATGTGGCATTAAAAAATCTGGATGCCATCCTCCCCCTCAGAGCCACGCCCATCTGAGCATGCTCAGTTTGATATAATACCAACCCTGCATGCTGACATAGGAGGGCAAAAGGACTCATTATCCAGGAAGGCTTCCAGGAAGGCTTTCCCTACTAATGTAGTATACATGGGGAGAGGTCCTCAACATGAGTGAGACCCAATCCCTGTGTTCTTATCACAAAATCTGACTCTAATGGCTAACGTCATTACCAGTTGACCTAAATGCAAGTAGCCCCCTAGCTCCACAGGAAACAACACCAGGTAACTGGAGGGAGTGGTGTCACTGCTGAAAAAACTCTGCTACCTGCTACCACAAGCTCACCGGCTTTGCACGTAGCTCACAGAAGCTATTACATTCTGTTCTGCTGCACTTATAAAGGGACATAAACAGCAAATTCCACTGCACTTCGGGTCACTGCAAATCGGTCATTTGTGTGACAGAAAAGATGATCGACGCGTCCCATCCTGACACGTTAATTCCCAAATAATGCCCGTCTTGTCAGGCATGTGCTGCGCCTTGGGTTTTTATTAGCTGACTGAAATCCATCGATTCCACAAAGGCGACTAATTGGAGATAAGGAGGAAAACAAGAGCCCCATTGTGCGCTCTCCGAAATTAGCCGTGTTTCCCTTTGCAGCGTAGTGCCGTGCCTTTTGTCAGCATCTCCCATTTCCTGAACAACCGCCTTCTTTGGTCATAAAGAACCGCCAGACAGAGACTGAACAGTAAATTAAATTAATGCCAGCTTTTTATCAATCCGTTTTATTTTTTTGTGCCTTTAAAATGATTAAAGCTGATGTAAGTATGTAATTAAAACAGAAAACATTAGACTCATTAAAAAGCCATTAAAACTATTTCAGCCCCGATGATTCACTCTGTAAGGGGTGAAGGGACAAGGGGAACACTTCATGATGGAATGGTTCCATCTGAGTTCTCTTCCTTCGGATTACTGCACTGCTTCTGGATCCGCAGAGTGGCTTGCATTTTTCACTTTGCGGGAGCTGAAATATTGTAATTATTTTTGTTTGTTTTTTTTTTGCATTTTTTTAATTGCATGTCTCTTACCTCTGTGTTCATCATGAAAGGGAAACTGGAATGGGCATAGGTCTTGGTGTGGTTATTAGAGTGATCACTCACACTGGTTCATATTGTACCGTGGCCCTGTTTGGTTATCACAACTTTTTGGAAGTTTTAATCAGCACTGATGTCAGAGTCATCGATCCTTCATCTTCGCTGTCTGTGTAGATCATAGGCCATTACTATGAGGTACTGCTATCCAAGACATTCAGTGCCACAGCACCTGATCATCCCATCAAAGGAGGGGGTCATTATTCACATGAACCTGTCTTTTTGCTCTTTTTCTGTGGAACTCCAAGTGCAATCAGCATCAATAAACATGATGCAATCATGTTTCTCTAAAAGATTATTTCTAGGCTCTATGTACAGTGTAGCACAGTACATATATAGTTTATTTATGATGTTATTCTGTTGTGCTATTTTTGTTTTTTCACATTTTCTCATTTTAATAATGTAAAGCTATTTTATGTAATCATCGTAAGTATGACTATAATAGCTGTCCACACAGAGAGACATGCAGCCTGTCATGCACATTCTAGATTTTGTAACATGAGAAGGGCTACTCAGTCAACTGCAACATCACCATGTTTGATGACTGATGATGAATTTTGTCACAGCTGGAACACCAATTGACCAATGGGAATAATGGGTTGGAACTAACCCATTTACCAGTTAGTACATGCAGCCATATACTTCCCTGCAAAAGTACGATAAGCATGAAGGGTCTTCAGCTGGTGCAGGGGGCTGCCATGTTCACATACACACTTGCATTTGCATGCAGATTTGAAGCATAAATCAGCTGTAAGTGGTGATTTCCAGTAGAGGAAAAAATACAAGCGTGCAGCAGATCACTGGTGTTTCTGGTGGATACTTCTTTGTAAGGATGTTGACCTCATCTCCATCACAGCCAGTCATCTGTGAAATATAACGTTCACAGGAGTTTATTATGGAATTTAAGGTGCACCGGAGCCTTTGGTTTGAAGAATATCGAACATCCACTTTACACAAAGGCTTTTAAAAACATTTTATTTCCTTTCTCATACAAGAGCTCCTTGCACCCTGGAGGAGCCAGCCCATTTTCTTTACAACATATTCTTTAGATTATTTATCGTGGCTTTCCTTCATGCTGCTTTCTCAGTCAAGCGCCGCTTGTTTCAACGAGTGCCTTGTTTTCTTTATCTATGAAGTGTATAGACGTGACCTATGAGCATGTCTCTTTTTTTCCCACAGATATCCAATTGTACTTATTCTCAAGGTTTTTAGTACTGGCTTGTAAAACATCAGGTTCTTAACTTAACAGACGAACTGACAACTGACACTCAAGGTCTTGGGTGCTTTGAATTTTTTTTTTTTTTTCACGGCAGGAGCCTTGAGCAGGTTGTTCAAACCCTTGCCTGTATCACAACTGAGAGGCCATTACAATATGTTCACCTGCTGAACATTTAAATCAGATGGTGATACCATCATTTATGAACTCATCTTTTGGGGGAACTCATCTAATTGCTTACTGTGTTTCCACCTACTGCTGTCCCTACTGCAGGCTGAGCTTCAGTTTGCTGTCACTTTAACTACAGTCTTTCCCTCTCAGATCTTCAGCACAAGGTCATTAAACAAGGGGCAGAGATGTTAGCTCATCCTCTCCTTCAGGGCTTTTCTAGACAAAACAGGTTACTTTTTTGTTTGGCTGAAATATGTAAATCTGACTTGCGTCTTCATTCATAATTCACCTGAGAGAGGCAATGTGATTTAAAAAAGTGAGCTGTCAGGACTCTAGTCACACACAAACAAAAAGAGGGATGGTTTTCCTAATACAGAGTTACCATGAATGATGTAAACCAGAAATGGACAAATTTTTATTAAAAAAGTAATCTCTCCAGTATCAATAAGTAATCATATTGTTTTTGTAGTTGTATCATGACAAAGACAAAGTTCAGCTGGGGGTTCACTCGCCTTTATACTCAACCACATGCTGAAGGCTCTCTCCTTTCCATTCATCTACACATACACTCTTGCCATGACCCTCATGAACCAACAATGTGAATGTAAAATATAAAAAAGGCAGCTATGAGCATTTGGACTTCTATGTTGCAAGCTCACAGCTTTGTTGTGTCCCTTTTTGTTCAGAAAGGTTTGGTTTCCCCATCATTACCAGCAGCAAAGCCTAGAGTCTCTCCCACAGAATTGTTCCCAATACAGGCCTTATGTCAGATGCATGGCTCACAGGTTGCTGAAATTGCCTTAATGAGGTCAAAAGTTACAGGGATCAACCCAAGCATTCATTACAGTACTTCCCTTTCACCTATGGTAACCTCCATGTTTTTTACATCATATTGTACAGGATATGAAAATGGTATCATGAGTGCTGGCATTTGCTAAGACTTCCTGAAGCTACAGAAGCCTGAATCACAAGTAGGTTTTCTCCAGCACCCACAACCGGGTAACTAGCATGCTAGTAGTAACTAGTAACAACATGCTACGTGAACCTAATGGGGTATACTACTGTTTCCACTGCATTCTCTGCACACTGACTCCACCACACAATCTCATTGAATTTGTAAGTGTGAAAAAAATTGTCCCTTTATTACCCTTTTATATTAAAACATTATTTTTCTTTCTTTTCATTTTCAGTGTTTTTTCCCCTTCCTCTTAAGGGAATAGAGATTTTTAGAGGTCAGTTTGAGTGATGTGTTTACTTTTCACCTGGGAAAGTGTCTAAGAGAGAGTTCTCATTGTGGTCCTATCATTGCGTGTTATTAAGCATAGTTTTGTTTACCTTTTGAAAGACTGTGAGTTAACGTGATTTTTTGGAGTTTCCGATTATGTGTTTGAGTGAGGTTAGTGGTGATCACCTACATATCCTGAGATGGTCATGTGTTAATACTGAGGTGTGAAAAATACAAACTTTCAACACCTCACAGAATACTGTTCTCATACACAACTGTGTGCATTCATATTTCCATGTTATAAAATGACTAAAATAAGTATGAAATATACAGTAGCATAGGCATAAAATGTCACATTATCGTGATTTCTTGACTTAGTATCTCTCTACAACTTCCCATAGCTCATGCCCAACAAAGGTCTCTGTAAATGAGTTAATTCAGCCGAATTCCCACTCATCTATCAAATGTTCATTTCAGAAAATGAATCCATACATAACAACAAATTCAAACAATCTACCAGGTTATTATAGTATAAATAGTAATAAAATGACATTTATAAAGGCTTGACCTTTGCTGCAGCCGTACTCTTTGCTGCCACTCTCCCTTATTCTGCGTCATGAATTTGCACAGATGATAAAATATATTCCACTCCACAGAAGCACCTGGGAACAGTGACAATTTTGGGCTCTGTAAATGGCAGCCCATTTAAATTAAAGATGGCACAGCAGAGATATGTGTGTTCTTTAACACAGAGAGAGAGAAGGAGGAAAAAAATAGAAAAATCTTATTAAGCAGTTGGGTTGTTAGAGACTTAAGAAGCTTGATTAGTTGTTTCATCTCTTATTGAGGATGGCCAGGCTGCAAGATTACTGTTTTAATTATACCGCAGATGGCGAGAGCTTTTCATTAATGCTCACGGGTGGGAAAGAGGGGCATATGCACGTGTCATTTCCTGCAGATTTTTACCCAAATCAGAGGCTTCCGTGCTCTCAGGTCATTGAATATGGAGGAACGGAATGTCTTGTTTGTACACAGTGAGGAGGCACTTCACATTCAATCAATCCGTTCATCTCCTCTCTCTCTGTGGAGGGAAAGAGTGAGGGAGAGAGAGAATGTGGAGGGAGGGAGAGAGATCAAAGCTGTTTGGATTGGCTTGTTATGACTTCAAACAAGTGCACTTGTAATAAAATATTAATCGACTGATAAAGCCACATGTTGGAAGAGTTTGTTATTTATTTTTAGCGACGTGTGATGACAGCGTCTTGTGAGCTGGGAGGGTGTGGTGCAGTGGAAGATGACAGGTTTTTCTTCCCTATCACTCAGAGTCTTGAGGGCCTTTTGTGATGTAATTCAATCAAACTGCAATGACCTGCTTTGACCTCAGTCCTGAGCAACACATTTAAGTGATTGTTAAAGTTACTTTTTCTTGCAGAAAGGTAGGGAAGAAGAGCATTGTGCATAGATTGAGGAAGATATCATGAATACCACCAGATCTTTCTGATCTGCCCTCTGCATGAGGAAATAAAGATTGCTTCTTTGTCTATAGGACACGACAAATAATAGCCTGATTCTTGTCTTCACAATGTTCAGTGGGCAAAAGTAAAAAAAAATGTGCATTTGTCTGTCAAGTCTTTTTTATTTATTAAACCTTTAGCCGAAGGACAATGCCATTGCTGTGATAAAGCTCCCCTGGACAAAAAGCTTAAGAAATGAGATGTCCTGGGCAAAAGTGTGCAGACATATTGTTATTCTTCCAGCAGGAACGATCTGACAATAGTTCCCATAACCCATATGGTGGTGACCAACGCTTTTCTGCCAGAATCACTGCATATAATTAGCCCCCTTCTGAACACAGCTCACAGGCACAAAGACAGACTAATGCAGTGAGCTCATTCATTTAGTGGTAGCAGTCAGACCCAGGGGCCACTGTGCATTTCCTGCACCAGGACCACCGATCCCTGTGGGATGGACAGACATGAGGGAGGAGGGATAGGGAGGAACACTGGTGGGAGCAGCCTGTAAATGGAAGTCCCTGATGTCATTATTACACTCCTCATCCATAGCAACACTAAGAGGAAGGCATTCCCCAAGCACAATCTGAGGAAAATCACATAACGACTGTGTTATATGAACAATTAAGTGAGCAGGTCACAGTTTAATTTGATAATGCTTGACAAACGTCATTTTGTTGTGGTTGTTGCTGTTGTTGCTGCTGGGAAGGATGATAGAGAATGGGTTTGTGTTCAGGGGACATACTGATATACACCATCTGACCAAAAACATGTCTTTATTCCAATAAATGAATTGTGTGTTCTTCTGCTTTGCCCTTCATGCCTGCTTAAATGTGTCGTGGAAGAAGTGTCTACTGATTTCTGGTAGAAAACTGGTGGTGTTATTCTCCACTCCTCCTTTAAAGCATTAGGAAGCTCCACTACTGAAGATGCCTGTCTTGGTCTTGCCCTTATTCTGTGTTCCAAGAAATCCTAAAGATGTTCTATTAGGTTGAAGTTGGGGCTCTGTGCTGGGCGCCACAATGTTCCAATGTTTTTCTAATCAAACTACACACAGTCTCATTGATACATTACATTGTCATTTAGCAGATGCTCTTTTCCAGAGCGACTTACAGGTTACATTTCAGATGTTATCCAGTTTTACAGCTGGTTATTTACTGAGGCAATTATCAGTTAAGTACCTTGCCCAAGGGTACAGCAGCAGTGCCTCAGCAAGGAATCGGTTATAACCCATACACCTTATCACTATACCACACTGCCACCATGATATTCACACCCATTTTCCTTCAGTCAGATAGAATGTCCATGTCTTTTGGGCAGTGCATGCTGTTTTCATTAGGCAAAGCCTGGTTAGAAGACAAGTGTTTAAGACTCAGTAAAACATTGCAATGTGAACTGAGTGAAATTATTGAATTACTTAAAGTGCATTTTAACATAATATATAAACTGACATTGTAAACTGATGCTGAAACATACAATCTACAAATGGATAATATCTCTGTCAGCAATAACCTTCCTCAATACAGAGCTTTTCAGAAAAGGAAAAGAAAAACCTTTCAACTCATGCTGTCAACTAAATCTTGCTGTTTTTTAAATCTCCTCTAGAGGGCAGCAGAAAATTTGAAGACCCTGCAACTAGGAGCAAGAGATCAAATGCAGCTGCAACTTGTTACAGATTTTTCCTGGGATTTCATGTGACAGTCACATATTTGCTGCAATTGAGACCAGCCTCAAGATTGTGAGTACAGCTGCTGACTATCTTGTGCCGAACGTCAGCAAAGAGGTTGTTAAAATTGACCCAATATGCTGAAAAAAGAGGTTTTTTATTTTCATAAATATTTTCATAAAGGCTGAAATTGAATCCCACTGACAACAGGGTTATCAATTATTCTTAATCATCTAATCCTATGAAAGAGATATGGAAAAGACTTCATGTCTTTTTCTGTACCCATCCACTCAATTACTCTTTAAATCTTTAAAACATCCAGGAAAATGTTCCTTCATCAAAGGCAAAGAATAAAAGCTGTGTCTTTGCATTCCTATTGGTTAAAGCCTTCCCAGCTGTATCCATGCCTTTGTACAGTGCACATTGATTATGTTGACATACATGACATTGCAGTATGCACATTTTTAAAAATTAATATTTCTGAATCCAGTGGTTTCTATTTGGCAACGAATAAAATATCAGCTGATTAGTATTGTACAATTAAAACTGTAATGAAGAAAAAGAAGAAGAATAACAACAACAACACTAATAAATAAATCACCATATTCAATTAGCCTTGCACTCTGATCTGAACATGAGGATGGAAAATGACCTTCATGCCCAGATCGTGCAGAAGTTTCAGAAATCCAGTCTGATGTATAATGCATTATTATTACATTACATTACTGGCATTTAGCAGACGCTCTTATCCAGAGCAACTTATATCAGTTACAGTTTTTTACAATGTTATCCATTTATAAAGCTGGCTATTGAGGAATTGTAGATTAAGTTCCTTGCCCAAGGGTACAACAGCAGTGCCCCATCTGGGAATTGACCCGACAACCTTTCAGTTACAAGTCCTGCTCCTTAACCAGTATGCACATTCTGGCATGTGTATACATGTGTGGACCATGAAATGTATTGTGTGTGGTTATGATGATGTTCTGACTGTGAGGGTGTTTATAAAGATCATCTTCATGTCATTGTGGCCCAATACCGGTGGGAAAACCAGGTTTCAAGTCCATAGCTTTGGAGGGAATATGTGCTTTATTTTGGTAGCTGACAATCTTATCCAGGTAACTTTATTTGTATTTACCATTTATATACCGTGGGGTGTTTAATGAAGTAATTCAGATATTTTCTGTTGTTTAAAGGAAATTTCAGGAGTGTTTTATGCGGGATTTGAACCTGAAACCTTATGGTGAGTCTGGGGAGTCTTACTGTCAGGTGAGTCTTACACACTATCTGGGGAGTCTTATACACTACCTGGTGAGTCTCTTACACTGTCAGGTAAGTCTTATACACTTCCTGGTGAGTCATACACTGTCAGGTGAGTCTGACACACTGTCTGGTGAGTCTCATACAATGTTTATTGACTCATTCACACTGTCAGGTGAGTCTTACACACTGTCAGGTGAGTCTTATACACTGTTGGCTATTGCATTAAGATGTTTTTCTGATGCTGTTCGCAGCCGGTTCTGGGGACATCTAAGAATCTCTTACTATTCACTGAACACAATCACAATGCTTGAACGCAATCATTTCAGATAGTAATTTCAAATTGTTTATGCATTTATGTGACAGATTCTTTCATCCAGAGCAACTTAGAAGTCTGTCCTTGCAAGATACATAAACTGCGTATCTCAAAGGCAAAAAGAATATCATCAAGGGCACAGAATAGCAAGTAGTGTATCAGTAGTGTGCTTGAAAACAGTGCTTTGTTCAAATGCTTAGCAATGAAAATGTCAGTTGATGGGAATTCAGAGATAATTAAAATAATGTGCAATAGTCACAGTATTCATGACTGTGTTTTGGTCAGGGCTTGCAGACACTGGGTGTCTTCGGGAGTGAGAAAATTTTTTCAGGAGCTAATTTCCTTCTGTAAAATAAATTTGAGCTGAATGCTTTTCACTTGCCAATTGTTAATTATGAAAACATTTTTGGTGGTGATCAGCGCTCCAAGAGTTTTTCCCAGTCCTCTTCTATCACAGATGGTACCAGTGGAATGATTTTATTGCATTTACGCATTTCAGCAACCACAAATAAATAAATAAAGAAATAAATAAAATATTTAAGACATGCATAATCTCACCACCTGTTTATACCTAGAGACGTTGATTCTCTGCTTTTTTTATCCCCTCACAATCCTTGTAAATACTGAAAATTAATAGAATAAGTGCAAATCAATGTGTTATTTAAAAAATGTGATTCAAAGACAGCATGATGTATTACCATGCCACGAGCAAACAGTTACCTACAGTGTGTAGCTAATGAATAATTGATCGGAATCATTTTGAGAGAGGTGCAGTTATCGTGTACAAAAAATGAATTATGTCAGTTTTTTATTTATTTCACAATTCACTGAACCAGCGATCAAACTTCTGAAATTTAATTAAGAGTGGTGGAAGATTGCATTAAATGAATTATTATATTTACATGTGTAAACACAGGGACAATCTGCTGGATAAAATGTGCCATGTAAAGATTGCATATCTATTCTGCATGTGACCAAACTAAATATCACTTATTACAGCAGACCGACAATCACTAACATGTCAATATCATGTTAAAATTTCTACAATTTCTATTTCTCTCATGTACTGAATGTTAAAACTGAAGTCCACTTATGCCACTGACAGTAACCAGCCCAATGCAAAAATTAACCTCCTTGATAGCTTGGTTTAAATGGCACAACCTGACTCTGAGCTCCAGCTGCGTTTTTGACACATGGAGCCAAAGAACCCATATCCCCATTCCACAAAACTGCAGATGAATTGAACCCCAACAATAATCAAGGCAACAATCTGGGTGAGCATTCAGCTGTGTTCTAAATACTATGATACTAACCGTCCTTAATGAGGAAAGTGTCTTGAGTAAGAGCCAAATTGGTTTTCTTTCAAATCATCGCACCGCTGATATTGTTTATACCATTACACACCCTGCTAAATAAATATGTGGAAAAAATATTTATTAAATATACTAAACAATAATGATTTATTTCTTACTATCACTGCATTGCACACTTCTTAAAAGTGTTGCAGGGGTGAATAATATGATATCGTTAAATGTATGTAAGTAAATATTTATTAATGTGTCACTCAAACACAATTCATACACAGTTTATACACAATAACATCACCACATATAAAGAACAGAAAAGAACAGAAGACAATCCCTAAATCCGGCTGACAAGATCCATTTCATTTTAAATTGTGACATATTGATCATAAAATTGCATTGATGACCACTCAACAATGAGTTATGAGACACCCCTATGAACTGAAACTGTACTCATCTCAATAAAATATTAAATGACTGATCTATACAGAGAGAAAAGCTTCACATTTATCCAACACATTATGGTAGGTTTGACAAGGTCAGTATACAAATATTACCTGATATACTACAAGGGAGTTTCTGATATCAGCATATAAACTCTAATGAACTAAAGCTTGACTTTCAGAAGAAATAAAATTCCCATCAAACTCTCTGTAAGCAAGCTTACCAGCAGGTGTGCTTGTATATCTGTAATTTGTAAAGCAATAGCTCTGACACTACGTCTAAATTTAGCATTATGGTGCCTGTGAGATATAGATAAAATACATTCCAAATCGAATTCAGCATTTTAACAACACTGAAATTTATGGTGTGCGCCTGCTTTGCTTCAACTAATGTTACATCCAATTGATTCCTGTTTACTAATATATTCAAACCACTTCTGTTCTCCAGTGCCAGGCAGACCCTGTTCTGGCACATAGTAGATGAGTCATATGACTTGAATCTGAATATGAGTTACATTGAATAATCCAGTTCCTTTTATTAGCTGCAATGTTATTAACCCACAGAAAAAAATGCCTAAACATTGTTAAAACTCAGATGTGCGGCATGGACAGCAACAATTTGTAAATATGCTGTTCCCATGGCGACTAGCATATCTATTATTAGCCTGGTCTACAGAATTTGGGGAACACTAGGCAACACTGCAGTAAAATTGTCAGGTAGTGGCGTGCATGGATGCAGCAAACAAGTGCACAGTGAGAACTGGCAAAAAACAGCACTTCTAGCAGGTTCACGGTGTGAGACAGGACTGTGGCCTGAATCCAACACTTTTCAATATTTACATAAACAAGTTAGTGGTACAGCTGGAACTGTCTCCAGGTCATGACCTCTCAGTACACAACACAGAGGACAAAATCCTGCTATCTGCAGATTACTTGGTTTTGCTGTTGCCAAAAGACCATGGGTTACTATGGATCCTGGCTCTTTTAGAGCAATACTGCCAGTGCTGGGCCCTCTAAAAAAAAGGCCAGGGAACAGGTACCACTTTAATCCGGGCTCCATCGCTTGAGAGCACATCGCAAATTATACTTTCCTTATGACATTTAAATTCATCAGTTATCTTGCTTGATGGTTAATGAAAATAAAAAAAATAAGTAAAATGCTTGCAGAGCACAGTATGCAATTATATGGTGACAAGAAACAATGAAATTATAATGCAGCCTCTTACTTGTGAAAAATACTTAAGCATTTTCATTTTGCTGTATTTCAATTATTCCTCCAATATGAAATGGATGAGCAGAGAAAATGACTTACTGGGAGAGGTACTCACAGCAACACTGACTCACCAGTTAGTGGGAACATGTGATTACCTGAGCAAGCTGTGGTTATATAAGGTATAATTTTAGTCTAATTCAAATTTGAATAAACTTTAATGGCATTCTAATGCAGATAAATAGGTAGAAAATGTCCATGATCCCATGGCATTATACATTTACCAATATAACTTATATAACCATAGCCATAACTTGAGTAAGCTATGGTTACATAAATTATATTTTAAGTCTAATTCAAATTCAAATCAACTTCAATGGCATTCTGCTTCAAATAAATTGGTAAAAAATGCAAATGTTCCCATGGCAATTTATAATTCAATAGCCTGAATTATAATCCTGAATATTACTGCTCTGTTCAGCATGGATGTAAGTGTGTGGGAAATTATCTCACTATAGCATCATACTGTCAACCACACTAACACAAGGAGAAGTGTTTGATTTCCCACACTGAGTGTGAAAATGTCTCACTGAGGGAATTTTTCATGTCTTTCCTGTGTGGACATAGAGCTTTACACCCAAGCCAGCAGGCCAGGTAGAAGCCAGTTATGAAAGAAGCCATGGCATGGTAACATTATCTGTTAGGTGAACAGGAGATCTGCAAGACAGCCTTTTTTCTGTCTGTTTTGACGTCTTCTCTGTGTCTAATTTCTTTGCCTTTGGATCTTCTTGGATTTTATTAAATGGCCTGACTGTCTCTGCTCTCTTCCATATTTTGATAACAGATGTTTCAGCTCTCATTCAGCTCACTTATGCTGTGTAGCTGGGCAAGGTGATTCCAGATCTCTGTGTAGCTTGCGGTCCATGGCACCATACCAACACAATCAGGAGCTGCAACCATAGCAAAAAAAATCACACCACTTTTTTCATTATATTACATTACATTATTATCATTTTGCAGATGCTCTTATCTAGAGCAACTTTTCTACATGTTATCCATTTATACAGCTGGATATTTACTGAGGCAATTGTGGGTTAAGTACCTTGCCCAAGGATACAGCAGCAGTGCCCCAGCAGAGAATTTAACCAGCAGCCCTGCACCTTACCACTACGCTATACTGCTGCCCCATTTTCATATCAGCGTTATTGATCGAACACAGTCAGAGTCTGCTGAGGGATACAGGAGGAGTGGTCATTGATAATGGATGATAAACGGCTACTCTGAGTTATGAGAGTTTGAGCCTAAAAGGTGAGGCATTGCTCAGTGGCGGAGGCATTTCATGAACATTATTTTCTCCCAGTGTAATATGGATGAAGAAGAATACCCTTCACTTCACAAAGGTGGCAGGCGCTCCAGCTCCTGGTTGGTGACAAACAGAGCCTGTGGATCAGGTCTGGCTTTGCACAGCTTTTGTCGAATGCAAACATTTGCACTGAGAATGTGCTCAGGCCTTCCGCTCTGTTTGCTCGTGCTCTTGCTCGTATGACTCCGCCAGACGTTTCTAAATTAAGACATGACAGCGTGTTTTCCATACAGCCCAGCCTGTTTGCCTTTCTCCGAGTTATGGTTAAATTCACAGACGAGTACACCCAGGGCGGTTTCAATAAAGACGCTCGCTAACGGGTAATTGCAGTGTCTATAGAGCTCCCGGTGGGGATTCCTCTTTAAAACTGGGTAATTACTGTGCATCATACAACATGTTGCTTTGAGAACCAGAATACTTTCATTCCCTCTCCAACCTGTAGATCCCTGAAATGATTGTTTAGAATTGTGGTACATTTTTTTTTTTCTTGTTTAGAAGACGTCCTTATCCGGGGCAATTACCAAAGCTCGCATTTCAAGCACATTATGACAGTATACTGCTAGTTGTTTGCAGAACTGCCTCCCTCAAGGAGCTAACAGCTGAATACACACCTGGATCAGCCCCCACCTGAACCAGAACCTCATGGGTAACAAGGTCATCTCCTTAACTACTACACCACACTGTACCCCGGCAGGATAAAGCAGAGAGCAAGCAGGTGAGAGTGTCGAGGTGATGGTGATTCCTGAGGCGCACAGCGAGTGCAGACACCAGATGTTAAAATGAGCTCTTCTCACACAGAATGTTAAGCTCCCCTGTTTCTCTGCTGGCGTGAGCACGGCTGCTCTCTCGGGCCCTGGAGCTGCTAAGTATGAAAAGCTCTCCGTATGGTTATCCTGAGCTGGGGCTCGGGATAATGTAGTAATGCCTTTACCTGAGGATTGCCATATCCTTCCTGGAGAGAAGTGGAGCCGCAAATGCACTCCAGGAGGGAACTGTGGTTAATAAGGGCTAAGCCAGTGGTGGATCACTCTCACGCCTCTCTCCCTCAGGATTTTCTTATTGTCTTCCACCCCCTGATCTCTGTATAGTACGTTAAAGACCTCATGGTCATATGTTTTGGAGCACACAATGGCCAACGCTCGCAAACTGGGCAGAATCCTTGAGAATACTGACAATAGCAACCCCCCACCCCTCCCAGGGCAGCCCTACCTTTTACTTGAGTCCTTGAAGGTAAAAGCATCTTCATTCATACATATAATTGCCTTTCTTTACAGAGGGAGTAAAGAAAATGACCTTTTCTGATGTTGCAGCCAATGACAAAGAATCATTTCATCTCTTTACATCTTGAACTCATGAAGGCAAGAAGGCAGATGCTATGATGAAAATAACAATAACTACAGTACGCCCCACATACATTGTAAGGGTTGTTTGTACTGTAAAGTAAGACTGTTTAGATAAAATAATATATAAATATGTGTATAAATAATTAAATACTCCAACCAAAATAAATAAACAAATAAACTAATAATAATAATAATAATAATAATAATAATAATAATAATAATAATAATAATAATTTGCTTACAGCACCTTCTCAGAAGTCCTTTCTGGGTAAGCAGACACACAAGTCACACATCAGAATATGTCACCCACACAAAGAAAAGGTGTCACCCATACGAAGAGATTACTGTAAGAGTGGGATTTCTTGTGGGATGCATAGGGCCTGGATGTGGCAGTGGGAAACCTGTGCTGTAGAGGGAGGGGAACTTTCAGCTCTTATTTCAGCTGTGATTGACTGTATTGTTGCAACTGAAATATAAATGACTGAGGAGGATTCTCTCAACGCAGGCAAAGCAAGTTACAGTGATTTGTTCACAACACACAAACACATAAGCACTCGAACACACACAGATACACACACACACACGCACACACACACACACACATACACACATTTGTGTGCACATTCACACACAAGAATATACATCTGTGGACATATATACTGTACATACACATACGTGTGTATACAAACAGACAGACACACACACACACACAGATAGTGATGGTATTGATTAAATTATTTGTCAATGACTTCATGATAAACTTTGACAGGTTTTATACATGTTTTAGTCTGAGCTGGTGCACCTCAGAAAGAGATGTGCCATGAGCTGTTCTCCTTCTCCTTGCTCTGTTCCATCCTGATGTGTTCCTCTGCCTTATTTAGAATGATGAATCATGGCGAAGGTTACTTTTCATCTTTTGAGGAGACATGTCAGGAGTGTTTTGAGCTGTGACTGAAAGATGCAGACTCATAAAGGGAAATATCCCTCCCTCCTTCCCTCTCTCCCTCATTCATTCATTCATTCATGCATCAATTCAATCTAGTCTGCCTAACACACTCACTCACCCTTTCATTCATTCACTCCCACAGTCACCGAGCTTCGCCACTGGCGGTAAATTTCAGCTGTTATATCTCACCACTAGGAGAAAAAAGAAAGAAGCTGCATCCTTTGAACAGTGCCTGTTTGGTTCTTTTTTTTCCTGACAGGCTTCATTTTGAAAAGTTCCTTTGCGTTGAACACTTGGTAATAGCTGTTCCTGCAGTAACCACAACTGATGCAATGTCTCCAAACAGTCAGGCCTGACCTGTGAAATTCTAAACATGCCTTTCCAGTGATTCTGGACCCAGCGTGGCTGCATTCCGGACAGAATACTCTCATCAGTCCTGGGCGGAAGAGCAGCGTGGCTCAGCAGCTGCAAAACAGTCCCCCTGCCCTCCCCTCTCCAGCCACCACCATCAGATAGGCATCCTATTCATTCCATCGGGGGGGAATGTCCTCACTCAGTGACTCACACGCTAGCCCAGTGGGAGTGTCCCCACGTGAGAAGCCTTTCATTTCTGTCTCTCTGCCATGAGAAATCGCTGCCATCACCCTGCCTGGCTTTCCTTCCTGCTCTCCTTCCTCACGGCTCTGCATCCTTATGAGTATCTGCTTATGTAAAGACCTCATCTGTGGAGTGTCACAAACATTACAGGCTTATTATGAGGCTATGCAACTCAATGGATTCAAGGTAATGCCTCCACTTGCACACATAACAGCAGCACCTTCTCAAGGAGCCCGGGATTGCCATGGGTCCATATTGCCATTTCTGATCTAACAGGGATGAGGTTTGAAAAGATTATTACAAGATTATTACAAGATTGTACAAATAAAATCCTGAACATTTTCATACCTTGCATTACATTACATTCATTTAGCAGAAACTCTTACACAGAGCGACTTCCAGCACAAGACAACAGAAGTATATTCATCAAGTTAAATGAGCAACAGTGTCAGACCAGGCAAACAAACCTCCCAAAAACTGAGTGCAAGCACAACACCATTCAAGCCCTGCAACAAGTTAATTGAACCTGAAACTAGACAGCTAACCTGACACTACATAGCCTAGAAACTACGGGAAGTCAAGTACACACTGCCATATACATCACACAGTCACTAGATCACAGTATCTATAACACATTGCAATACTACAAGTAAAATCAGTGGTAATTATTTTCTTCAATGAAACTGGGAACTTGGAAATTGGAAATACACATAGACTAATGCGTGTAGGTTTTTTTGGACTTGACAGACTAATTTTAGTTCACCTTGAAGAAATTCATTGTTCATTAAATAACCAAAGGCAGGATAATGTCCTCCCAACACATGCTCTCTCAGCATGTGGTGTCTGTCTGCAGGCGGCGGTAATTGTCTAAGCCCATTCTCGCTTCCCATCCTGGGCTTCCTGTTTCGTAGCGTGCACTATATCCAATGAGACCCTCTGCACATGGAGCATTTAACTCAGAGCAAAAACCAAAGACAAAGGTGTTAATTCATTTGGCTGCATGTCTTACAGAATCCCAGCATGTTGCATGTAATTGTTCTAATTGAAACAGTATGCAAAATGTTCAGGTCTGTAGACCTTTATGGGTTTGGCATTTTTGTTCAGGTCTTTGCAACCAAATTACTATATTGCAATGAACCAATGACCTTGAGGATGGGGAAGGGACAGCATTTACTTAGATGGGGGGGGGGGCGTTGGGGGTTGCAAGGACTAGGGCAAATTCAAGTGCAAAGATGACACTAATAGGTTTGGTTCAAAGAAAACAAAGTTTCTTTTAGTAAAGACTCAAAAGAAAACAAAACAGGCTTGGTTCACACACGACAAGCATGGCAACTCAAAACAGGATGAATATGTGGAACATTTACATTACATTTATATTTACATTTGTTCATTTCTCCGACACTTTTATCCAACAAACTCATAAGTGAAGCAGAGTACAATACAAAAACGAGGGCACAACTTAAATAACCGAAAACACAGGTGGAGCTAATGACTAATTAACACAGGTGGAGGACATTAACTAAGCAACACATGGAACACAGGAAGTTACAAGGCCATCTGGTGGTCATCTCAGGAATCAGTAGCCGAATCCCTGATGCAGGGGGCTGGCTGCATCTGAGAAAGACAACATATCTATTTGTCCAGCTCCTCCAAGTGACATTACAAATGTGCAAAACAACAAGGAAGTGAAAGATTAAAGAATGGGCAAGAAAAGGTTCAACAGCCTAACAGCCATTGGTCCAGCTTCAGAACCATGGACAGCATCCATGTGACTTTAGCTGCAGAACCATGGACAGCATCCTTCAGTCCTGAGCTGTAGGGCCTTGGATTTTATTTCCCTCTGGAACATAAGATATCAAATGATACAAAACAATGAAAAATGTCATTATTCAACACATGCAACAGGATGAAACTGATTTCATTTCACATAATTTCAAGCAGAAAAGCTTCAACACAAATTCCATGCCTTTGCCATAACACAGTAATGATTTTACCTTGTACGTGCCAGTTAGTCTCTGAATAATTAGAATGCAATGTGGTATTTAAAGTGCAGTCAATGCCATAACAGTAATGATAATGTCATAACAAGAAAGATAATTATTTCTCATTGAGTACTGCATGCCAATGTCATTATTTATTTATTAACCATTGCATTATTTATTTGTTCGCTTGGCATATGCCTTTATCCTGAGGTTTTTTTATAGGTCACATTTGAAATACAATCCATTCATACAGCCGGACATTTGCTAAAGTAGTTGAGGTTCAGTGTCTTAGGGGTCTTAGTGTTTTAGGGGTACGATGGCAGTGTTCCACCTAAGAATCAATCTGACAACCCTAGTTCTCTTACGTTACATTACACTATTTTCTTTTAGCATATGTCATCTTATCGAGAGCAACTTACATATGTTACAATTTTATGTTATTCATTTATACAGCTGGATATTTACTGAGGCAATTGTGGATACATTGTGCATTGCTGTGAGTATGTTGCCCAAGGGTACAAAGCAATGTCCCGGCAGGGAATTGAACCAGAAACCTTTTAGTTATGAGCCAAGCTTCTTCCTACTACACCACACTGCAAGCAACAATAATAATCAAGACTGCTTCCCTCCACCAAAAGGACCTGGATGAGTGTTAGCATAGTAACAGTCAAGAGTCCTTTCACTGAATTTGAAAAGAAGCATTTTCATTTTGGAGACACTTCGCACCCATAACCGTGAGACGTGAGCTTTCTTTAGCACAGTGTGGTGCTCACCTGTCACATCCGGTCAAATGTTTTCATGGTGAGATGAGTTCTAGGGGCTGAGGGGCCCAGGGGAATCTTGCTTTGAAGCACTGGAATGAAATCAGTGCTCATACAACTCACACTGACTGGGTACATTACCTCAGCAGTGCATTAGATCATGTGTAAGCTTCTCCACTCAGGTGTAGAGTTATGCAGTGGATCTGGGATTGAATGTTTGATGCAGACAACGTGGGACTCACCACAACATGTTCCATGGGCCTAGCAACCACCCTCATCTTGGGAAATTTCCACTGCTTACATTTCCCACATGTTATTCGTTTAAAACTGTTGGATATTTACTGAATACATTCAAATAATTTGCTTGTAGTGCTGAATTGAGGGGAATCAATCTGTGTTTAATATTTAATATTCTACTTCTACATTAAAGCATATTTGCTTTTAGCCAACAAGCTAAACAAGCTAACAATCTTTGAAACAGTATCTGACAAAAGAAATTTAAACCAACACCTTGCTTGGAAGTTCAGTGGAAATGTCTGGAAAAATATGAAGCCATGATTTCATGTGGTATAAAAGGCCACACACAGAAGAGATTCATTCAAGGTCAAAGAGACCTCTGAAGACTATAGGTACATGGCCATTGACCTCCGCAAGCCAGAGGATGGCTTTAAAGGATGAATTTGCCACTTCTCTCTGTGGTGTACATTATTAAGATTCAGTAGATATCAATTCCCATACAATCAAAACATGAAAGTTGCATTTGATGTGATTATAGTGGTACTTTATTTGGCTTGGAGTCCAACAAAGGAATTGCACCTGGCTGTGGGGAAGGAGGAGATGGGGTGGTGGAGGGATGCCATGACCAGCTGACACAGAAAGGAAGTAGTAAGTGGAATTATTATGGTCGTGGACAGGACCCAGTTTGTCTAGGTTTGGATAATTGTGCTGGGATTGTCTGTAAATTCTCCTCCTGAATCTTTGTCTGGAACACCAAAATGTAAGGCTGTTGGTACAGTAGTAACCCTACCAGGAAGAGGATACATGTTTATTCTGCCCCTGTGGGCTGTGAGGCAAATCATTTGGGTGGCAATGAGTAATCCATAGGAACTGATTGTAATCCAAACCACACTGGAATCTTCTGGTTGCAAAGTCTCCAAAAGAACAATTCAAAGTTATATGCATGCATTCTGCATTCATGACCAATTTGCCAGCAAGAAAACCCTCTTGAAGGCAGAAAGAAGCATCCTGAATTCACCATCTGAATTGCATTAGAATAACAATTGTTAGTATGTCCTTTAGTCATAAGGAATGAAAATTGAACTTATAGGATACACTCAACAGCGTTATGTTTGACATAATAAGATGGCACTTGTGCTGAAGAATCCATGCCCACTGTACAATATGTTGGGGAGATTATTATGTTTTGGAGTGGTTTTGCATCTGTGGGTCTTGGAGCCCTTGTTAAGACAGAGGGAGTTATGAACTCAGTACCAGGGCATTTTGGCTAAAAACTTGGTTCCCAGTGCCAAGAAGCTCAAACTTGGCCAAAAATGGACATTCCAGCATAAACATGGTCCAAAGTATTCATCCAATTCTACATTTGATATTACATTCAGCAGATGCTCTGATCCAGAGTGACTTACACGATGTGCATACAAACTACTATATGTACACAACTGGCTGCATACAAACATATTCTACAAAGAAATACCTGAGCACAAAATAAATATTCTCATTTGTTTATCTCAATCCTTATTCCAATTGCACATTTACGGTTAAAACTTACAAAAGCAATTCACACACAAAAAGCCAAAGATCAGGAGGACTTTTTCTGAGGGGAACTTTCAAAAATCCGGTGTACACATATCAGAGTAATCCATGATAGAAGATGATTTACAGTACACTAATTACAGGGATGTGAATAAATAAGACCCTTGTGTTTTCTGGAATAAAATCCTATATCTGTGAACAAGGCTTTTTGTTAGTCTGTGTACAATGCTATTAAGATTAAGGTATAACTTTTACTTTTTAGGCAGAAAAAAATATCCAATATTTTCATTTTCTTTTTTAAGATGTGTGTGTGTGTGTATTTTTTCCTATAAATAAATAGTCAATAAATAGGGACAGCATTGTACATTGTACACAGAAAGAAGACTGAGGATGTAACAACAGTCTGTGGGTGTGAAATTAACCAAAACTGAAAGTCCCACCACCTAAACTTGCTTCACTCTAATAATAAACATGTGGCAGTCAATGAACCTCATACCAGATCGACAAAATAGTACCTGCTGCTACATGTCATCAGTACGCTATGTTCTCTAGACACATATGGTATTTGTGAGACATAATTTATATTTGAAAAATGTAGGAAAATGGTGGATTCTGGAGACAAAGAGTAAAAAAAATCAGCCACAATGATTTCAGACCATACACTACTGTGTAACTAATATAAATTGATGCTTGGAAATGTTAGTGAATCAACGCGTAATGAGCTTTTTAGGTATGCTAAAAGGCCGTGAGACACAATATGTGACATTTGGCTTGTGCTTGTAATAAAAGAATATCAACTTTAATGTTATCTTCCCCAGCTTTCTTTTTCCTCTGAGCAAAATTGTACATTATTCATAAATTAATTAACAGAACATGTCAGACGGCTATTGAATTGGATGTAATATTTCTTTGCATTACACTGAAATATTCCTACTTGATTGCTGGCCTTGGTGTGAAATGGGGAAGTGATACATTGGCATAATAAAACATTACTCACACCGTGACTTCATGACAATAGTAGAACTTTCTCAATGTATGTTAGTAAATGAGTACCTTCAGTGAGATACACTCCTACATGAAGGCTGGGCGGGGATATTCCCCAAAAAAAATTGTTAAATTAATCATTGGCGCGATACGCAAATTGTAGTGCATGTACTGTACATAGAGTGGAATAGCCTAGGGATTACTTGTGGTGTTTTGACCCTAGTGGAATACCAATAATTCATAACAGAACAGGAGATGATATATAAAACGCAACAGAGTGTGCTGTCTTTGCTGAGAGTGGTCATATATCGTACACGAAATGACATTCTGTATTTGAGCAGAGGTGGTGTGTATTAACCTAACATCACAGGTAGGATTTCTGACCAGCTCATTCCCCCTGTGGGGTGTGGAGTCTGGTGGTACTCACAAGTGCAAAGCTTCTCTGCTTCTCCTTGAAGTGAAATGATGAGGAGGAAGAAAAATAAAATTGTTGCCATCTTCATTTCAGACAGAGCATTCATTTCAGCTTGCCATAGATGCTTGCTTCAGATGAGCAGGAAGAGCAGGCTGTTCATAGGAGGTAATGAAGCTGTTTTTGATCAGTGACAGCTCCAGCTATCTTCTTCCGGTCCACAGAATCAAAACAAGAGATCTAATAGAGCTGTTGTTATTATACAATGAACAAAAGAGTCAATTAACATCGTAATCGTTACAGATTTGGAGAAATGGCAGACGTTATCAAAGGGAAAGGAAAGCTGTCAGTGTGCCAATTATGCTGGTGTTTAGCTTGTCACTCATCTACCTTTTGCAATGAGTGTCAGCACTCAAACGTTTAATCCTATATTTACATGTGCTGGACACTGAAAACACTGTATTTTTTAGGGCGAGGGGGTACATGTGTATGTTTGTGCGTGCATGTGTGCATATGTGTGTGTGTGTGTGTGTGTGTGTGTGCCTGTGCCTGCGCCTGCATGTGTATATGTATGTGTATGTGTATGTGTGTGCATGCTTGTATGTGTGTATTAGTGAATTCGTATCTGTGTATGTGCATGCGTGTCTGTGAACTTGCACTGGTGAGTGAAAGGGTGGCTGGGTTTCAGGTGTGAATGGATCTGTCATTAAGCATTCATTATGCTAATTTAAGCATTAATTAACTTGTGCTTTTTGTGCAGTTGGATCAGGGAGATTACAGGCACCCTGATCACCTTGCTGTGCAGAATAGCGCTTTAATGACAGTATTGATGACGCATGCTGAAGCTACCCCTTCACTGTGAATTCCCTCCTTTTTCCCTAGTCACATGTGCAGCATCCTGGTTCAACATGGCTGCCATCAGTCGGGTGGGAGTCCCCCACTGGTGGGGGGACTCATGTCACTCACCCCCTTCATATACCTCATACTCTACATCTGTCTATGACCTATGATTAATAGAAATCTATGAAAGGTACTATAAAAATGTGATTCATGGTGATAATGATGAGGAAGAGGAGGAGGGGGAGGAGGAAGAGGAGGATGAATCACTGATGGCAGGGACACTGACTCGCCGCTCTGGTTATTTTGTCCCTGTGATTCCTGGAGTTTAATGCAATTGAAAATGAGCCATACATCCTAGACCTGCTGTAATGAGAAAGATCAGGGTCAGCCACAGTTGGGGCAGAGGAGTTTGCCTTACTCATGTTGCTTGGTGCGTTAGGCTGGGTATATGGGGATATGGCGTGTTTTATGAGTCATTATGGATATGTGGTATGCTCTCTGTTTCCTTCTACAGACTGTGCAAACCAGCCAACACACCTGCCTCTGTGGAAGTACACTGGGAGAATTATATTACATTACCTGTTTAGCAGATATCCCTATCCAGAATGATTTACTTACCATCCATTCATACAGCTGGAAATTTGCTGATGCAATTCAGGATAAGTGCACTGCTCATACACATGATGGTCACTGGCCCACCTAGGAATGGTAATCATTGACTTATGAGCTCTCCTCCTTCCTGCCATGCCACACGGGTGCCCCTTGTATAAGAGGGTATATTGTTTTATTGGAGGAAACTGAACTGGTGATCAGATGGAGTGCTCTATCACTGCAGTGTAAACACACCCCTGCCATCCACAGACCATCAGACCTCATTATCCACAACAGAAATGCATCCGCACAGAGAGATTCAGGCGGGGATTACGTCTCCTCTGATGTGGTGCTTTTAGGCGTTCCCCATCTGCTGGATAAGGCTGGGTACACCCTGCCCGCTGGCCTCTCGGCATCATACTTCCCCACAAATCCAGCCTTCGCAGCACCGCTCACACCTGTCGCCACAGTGGCCATCATCAGTCAATCAGCTGATGTCAGATTTCTTTAACATGACGGCCTGCTTGTAAAAATGAGGTGAGCTCCCGAGAGGCCTGCTTGGTGAAGGCGATAATTCTGAACACAAGCTGAGATGTCCTGCCCAGGTTCGAGACCAGCTGTGTCGTTAGATGGTGGGGATCGGGAACCTACTGTGGAGGAACAAACTGCCAGATTAGGGGTCAATATACTGCCCCTCATCTCAACAATCTCATGCACCCTGAAATTTGTCAGTATAATCGGACTCAGCTGGATAAACAAACAAAAAAACCCTTGGCGGCATTCCAGTGTCTGCCTTAGAGCCTCATGTGTACAATAAGCAATTCCAACGTTAGGGTGCATGCTTATAAAGGTGGACCTCTCAAAACAACATAAAAATGAATAGCTGTTCTTGGAAAAATATTTATTCCCAGGTTGATTAAAGTATTCAAAAACTTACATTTGATCTACCATGGCCAACAGTGTGATTTAGTGGGAAGGCATTAGCCTGGTAACAGGTTGCTGGTTTGATTCCCAGGTGAGGCACTTCCAAAGATCTGCCCCTGAGCAATGTGCTTAATCTGAATTGCTTTGGTCTATACTTACATACCGTATAGGTTATTATTCCTGTATATTATATACTATAGAAATATAATATAGATATATCTAGATCTGGATTATTATTAGATATGTATGTTTGCTATGGATAGGTCATCTGCGAAGCATTTCTGTTACATGTAAAATCATCTGATTTGTCAGCTCAGATATGTGCCTATAACTTGCTACAGCTGTGAGCGATTGGCTTGATAGTGCGCAATTGTGATCGCGTTGCTATAGACACCAGCGTGAGTACACCACCCACTGGCTGGTCTCTATTGCCAGTTTTTAAACTGTCTCAGTGTGCCCTGGTGGGCGGCGTGTGATAGTGCCAGAACTCTGGCGGTAATTCTGGCAAAACGCAGTGTGCATCCAAGCTTATGTGGTCATTTGTGGGAGGAATGTGCAAACGTATGATATTAACAATGGAACATTAAGACTGAACGCTGCTTTAATGTATAAACAGAGAGTAGTTACACAAAACCAAACACACTAGTGTATTCTAAAGATGTCTGCCTTTGCTAAACAAAAAGAAAAAAAAAACAAAAACACACTTTCACACTGGTGTTCCTCAAATAAAGTAGACACTCTATCAACTGACAACTTATGGAGAGAAGAAAACCCCACAAAATCCATAACATGACAAGTTTGTGGAAAATAATGCAGCTAAATAAATAATGTTATAGAGACAAAAGAGGTGCTGTGTATGATAGCTCAGACAGCCATCGACAGGAAACAATATTCAGACTCAAGGTGCATAACTCATATCCTGACAGATGTTGCATTATTTAGTTTTACACTCTTTGCTCTAAACTGCAGTCATTCTGCACTAATCCCGTTACACTCCTACGACTTTTACAACTTGCTCGATTTGGAAAAGGTGAAATACAAAATGACAGCGCTCATAGGAGATCCCAGACAGCAGTTTAAGGCAGAGGTGCACCGAAAGTCTGGTTTGTTTTTCCTGTTGAACCACGTACAGCAAGAGGCAATGGTCCGATTCAATCTGGTGCAGTTAGCTAGGCATGAGGCTCCTGTTTGGGTTTTCCAGTTCCTGAGTCCATCTGCCTCTAAAACATTTAAAGCCCCAATGCTCGTCTTGGCCATTTTGCTTCTTGCGCGAAGTGGGCCATTGGGGGTAAGTGAATTAGTCATAGCTGGGCATTTCAGCATCGATATTTCTCATCCCCTACAAGATGTTCAAAGACGTACAGAGCTGCTGCCATCAAAACAGTTGCACATCACACTAGTGAAATATAACAACTATATACCAAACAAAATATGAAAAGTATTTAGGTTACTCCAAACAGGCAAAACAAAAAGAAAAGTACCTCAGCTGAAATACAGTGATACCTAAGGGGGTGTAAGATCAAAAAAGATTTTTTTTTACTCGAAAACAACTTTATGAAATGTACACAGGGCTAAAATTGGGGCTAAAAATTATGTTCTTTTCTAAAATGAACAGCAGTTGTGGAGAAAACCATGACCAGGAGCATAATATTCCCATGCCCTGAGACCACAGATGATGGGATTTCTGAACAAACAGGCATAGCTGTAAAATATATGAAGTCACCACTAAGCGACCTCTATACTTATAATCTGTATTTACTTAAGTTTAAATATTTAACAGCGATATTTATTGATGTACTTGTCATTTTGACAGGTTTATTCTGCTGCATAGTTTTTTCTTATTACTGAGCAGTATTTACCCAACAGATGAACATTTACCTCAAAAATACATGTGAAGACTTGGGAGAAAAAAACACAATATATTTGCACACTATTTTGAAATTAACTAGTGATGAAAGTAAGTATGAGTTGCTGGACAGTACTCTGCAGTAGCTCTTGTTTGTGTGTGTGTGTGTATCAGCAAGGATATAACATAAATATTGAATGGTGATCCTCTGGCTGAATATGCAGGAAACCTCACACAGAATCCTCACTCATGCAGAGAAAGTAACGTTTTCCCCATAAGAACTGTGCTTATTACTTGGTTAGCAGAGAGCCTAAGCTAAAAAATACATGCAGTGATGGGTTTGCGGCAGAGCAAAAGCTTGGCAAATTGAAGCCTTAATCATAAACCATTAATCCAAAATGCAGGGTTTGTCATTATGGTACAAAGCACATCACAGCTCCAGTTTTGTCTTATATATGTGTAGGCAAGAGTTCTCAAGGACGTACAGTACATAAATGATTATAAGAAGATACAGATCTAATTTCGAGTATGTATATTTTCATATACAGTCCCCTCAGTATTTATTCATACCCCTAATTAAAAATAAGAACAAAAACAAAGTATGCTAGAAATGGAAAAATGCATATGTCATTACTCTACTGCTTTCTATGTACATGTACATGCAATACTTCAACCCGAATAGCATTGCACAGTGCAAATTAAAATAGTTGAGCATTGCATTATCATTGTCAAGGTCAGAGTGTTCTCTGAAGACTGAAAGGTCCGTCAGTTCCACAAGTTGGAAGAGGTTGTAAGATAATTAAGTGCATAAACTCAATGACTTTTACATCCAGTTAGTGCTCATGGTGGCGCAGGCTGTGCTGGATAAAGTATGTTCAGCTGTTCCGTTCAGACTGATTACACTGACACTTACACACAGCCATTTCCATCACTAGAGGGAAAACACAGTTTTGTTTAATGGGCCCTGTCTAATCTCCATCGCTTCAGTTATTCTCAGGCAGATATCAGAGAGAGCAAGACTTTGTTAATGAGCTTTTTTGGTTGTCAAAATTGTGTTGTTAAAACTATCTATATATTTTTTTCCAGAAAACAATTGCAATAACAATCATCATCATAATCATTACCATCAAAGTCATAATGAAAAACAAAATTAAAATAATACTTTCCACAGCAAAAATTTGTTATTATCCAATGACATGCTGTATTCTTTAGGGGTACATTTTGGAAGGTTTGCTTTGGAACAGTATTTGCTCACCTTGTGTTTTGTGATAATGCTGTTTGTCTGGTTTGTTGAGCATAACTTGAGATCATTTTAATATGAATAACATTAATTGTCTGAATGGAATAGTTGTGATAATACAGTATGTATGAGCTGAGCTGAGACAGCGCATTTTGTTTGTGGGTTGATAGGGCTGAATAAAGGATGAATGAAGGAAGACTGTGATGATGGTGGCTGCAGGGTTCCACACAGCAATCTAAATATCCTCAGCTGTTTATACAGACTAAACACGACATCAGAGGTTGTAGCTCATAATAGAGCCGGTGTAACCTTGTGATCGCACCAGACTCCAGCTGCTGCTGCCGCACCCCTGTGTGTGACCTCCATCCACTGAGTAAACAATCAAATGTAAAACGCGGCTGTTGGGACAGAGGAGAGATGGTTTCACTTTGAGGCAGGAGTAAATAAGGTGAAGGACTTCATGCTCTGACAGGAAGCAGCGTTTATCGGAGGTGTGCAGTGCTGGGAGAAAGGACTGGAGAGGTGGAAGCGGGTTTTTTTTTTTTTTCTTGTTTGGATCCAGGAGCAGGATCTAATCCAGTTTCTTTTCTGCAGTAAAGCTCTCTTATGTTGTTCCAGGCCTTCTCAAAGCCTGACTTATTAAAAGATTAACCAAACACTGATAATCACATCAGTGCATCACAGCGAATGATAATGTTTACTATAGCTGTTCCTCCACATACCATTTCTGTACATCAAGGCTCTATCCACTGTTTTTAACAGGGCAGCATTTGATATATGTATGTACAGATAGTATATAGCATAGCATAGCATAGTACATAGCACTATAGTATATAGTACAGAACGGTGCAGGTAGTCCATAGCATGAGAGCCTTCTTTAGTGTCAAGTATGTCAGCTATAATGCTAAAAATATGCTAAATAGCTGTAAAATTTTGAAATAGCCAATAAATTGTAGAGACAGATGAACATCCCACTGTCTGAGTAAATGGCGCACATGTGGTCTACCTTTGTAAAGGCAAATTTGACGATTTGGTAATTCAGGCAAAGATGGACATAAGAAAAGTATGTCCCTTTTGTGCTTGCACATGATTGGTAGCATAACACAGGAAAAACTATTAAGAGGAAATTTATAGTTACATTTATTCATTTGGCAGTCACTTTTATACAAAGTGACTTACAAGTGTGGCAGAGTACAACACTAGCAAATAGTCATATAAGGAGTCAACAATATTAGAAGCAATGCACGACCAAGTTTGAATAGTTGGCCAAACAAGGTAGTAGCTACCTGGCGGAAATATGAGTGCATGAAACCATAGATTTGAATTTTTTAAGGAAAACAAAGATTAAGACATAAGAAAATGCCTTAGGTGGTAGTGTTTTAGGGGTTCAGGTGAGAGCTGTGTCTTGAGATGTTTCTTGAAGATAGTGAGGGACTCAGCAGATCGGATGGAGTGTGGAAGTTCCTTCCACCATCAAGGGACAATGAAGGAGAAAGTTCTGGATAGTGAAGCTAAGACACTATGCTTGATGGGGACACTGTGTTGTGGGAGGTATCATTCAGGGGAAATTTGAAAACAGAGGTGCTGGCTCCCCTAACTAATGGAAAAATAAGTACATACATGAATAAATGATCTCCCTAGTAGGTGGCAGTGTATCATAATGGTAAGGAGCAGTGCTTGTAAGCAAAAGGTTGCCAGTTCGATTCCTCGCGAGGGCATTGCGGTTGTACCCTTGAGCAACATACTTAACCCACAACTGCCGCAGTAAATATCCAGCTGTATAAATGGATAAAATTTTAACCTACTGTATGAAAGTCACTCTGTATAAGAGCATCTGCTAAATACAATAGTGCAATGAATAAACAATCTCTAAAAATAAATAAGTGAATTACAGTGCTTTTTTAATAATAATAATAATAATAATAATAATAATAATAATAATAAACTTAATTTATATAGCACCTTTCATACAAGAATTGCAGCTCAAAGTGCTTTACAATAAAATGTTATGGCAGTTTTTGATTAAATCCACATGTCACTTTTCCCTAATAGGCTATCAGGAAAAACTGTGAGGGCTTTCTGTATCACTTTATTTATTATTTAATTGACCACCAGTTCCCTTCAGGATGACTCAGTGGTTTTGATTGAATTCAGCAGTAGGTTTCAGGGAAGATATGAAGCAGTTGATGAAGGATTCATATCCAAATACTTAACTTCATTTCAATATCTTTTACTGTCATGAGAAGACACTGCAAATTATGATTATTTTACAATGGGGGGAGGTGGGACTGAGGTGCGTTTTCCAATTTTGAATTCACATAATTGCCTCTCGCTCACCCAGAATTTTAATATTACTTCAAAGACATCTCACTGTGTGACATTTAATTGTATTCAGACTCCCATGGAGAACCCACAGTTCCCAAGGATAATCAGTAGGGGCAGTATTGAGACAGAGGCCTGCATGCCACAGCAGCTCAGTGTGCTGTAAGAGTCGCAACAAAAAGGCAGTGCAGTTCTAGGGCAGCAACATTCAACAACTTCGGTGAATGCTCAGAAAATGATTTGAGAGCAGGACCTGGCCACATCGCTATAATGTCTGGAATGTGTGCATGTGTGATTTTTTGTGTGAGTGAACACATGAACACGTGTGTGTGTGTGTGTGTGTGTGTGTGTGTGTGTGTGTGTGTGTGTGTGTGTGTATGGGTGGGTGAGTGGGTGGCATTGCTACAGGTCTGAGGTGCTGTTCCTACTGCTCACCCTGTCCTAAGTGACCTCACATTGAATAATGTATTACCATATGCTCTCAACCCTACCAAGCAACCAGATCCTGTCATTACAGTGACAGAATCCAAAAGCCTATTTTAGCTGCTGAGAGGTTTTCTCCATGTTTGAAGAAGTACTTTCAAAATTACTTTTCCGGTGTGCTCTGTGGGTGAGTTTAAATGTGCAAGCTGGAATTTATTAACAAGAAATGAATAACTTTTTTCATAGATTTTCTTTTGGGTGCAATTGTTAATGGTATCATTTTATGCCTTTGCTGTTCACGTCAGAGATGAATTCTGCATCTAAAGCTTCATTGCTGAGGAGAAGAAACTAAATACTATTTAATAGTTTTCGTACCCATAAGAAGCAAGGTGCAGACTACTGGAAACAATTTTATAAAAAAAGATTGTATTGAATTGTATTGTTATTTACCCATGACATTAAAGAAATATTTTTGCATAAATGTGCCTTTGGCAAGTTCTGAAAGCCTGCTAAAAACACAGTGGGTGATACTCAGCCAATCAGTGTGCTCTAAAAGCCTGCTGAAACACAGTAGTTAACACGCAACCAATCAAACATACAAATGATAAAAAAGTTATTCTAATCATTGTGTGCCAGTGACAACAAAGCAATGATCAATGCAGTCAACAGTAATTTTGCTCAAGAACAAATTCTGTGAATTTGGGATGATAATGTACAAAAAATCAAACACATCTTCTCTTATTAATGTTAACTTGTTCATTGGTCCCCTTTTATTACAGAAAACATAACAGCATAAGAGCATTTTAGTATACTTGATAAAATGACAGATCATTTACAAGGTATTTAAAAAAAAAAAAAAAAAAAAAAAAGGTTTTGCGACAAGTAATCCAGAGAGCGAAGGTTTAAAATAGCTGTGGTTTGAGCTCGACCTGAATGTTGGATGAGAAGCCGGAGCTTTCTTAGGACTCTTTGAAGATTCCTCTCCTTCTCCGCCACCATTGAAACAACATACCTCAGTTCAAATGTACTTTGATCTTCCACTTCTTTGTAAAGCAGTATGGTGACTGACAGATGTTTACTGCGGAACAAACAAAAAAGAATTCAAAACCTCCGGTCTAAACATAGATTTTTTTTTTACCTGCTAATTTCCATTTTAAGGCCTCTATGCACAAACTTGATAGCCCTCAGCGATTCTTGAGAACTAATTACCATTGTATTACAGAATAATGAATCTCCCAAAACAAAGTATTTTTAAATAAAATATTTCATATGCCTTGCCAGTTTCTAACAACTATTTTTTTTTCATAAGGCATGTGACATATATTGTAATTCCATGGATGTTATGATGCTTATCACCGCATGCTTCATAACTGCAGTTAAGACAGAGGAGTCGTTGGCTATCTCTCATGACAGAATGAAGACCTGCCTATTCGCACCAAAATTTGGCTCCTCTTTCATGACTAAGTCAAATATTTCCCTTCCTTGGATGTCTTTTTTCTTACTGTAGGATATGCTGTACTGCACTTGTGAATGTATTGCAGCACTTACACACGCACAAAAGCATTAATTATCATTGCACCGTGCAAAGGATTTACACATGTTGGCATGAGGCCTGCAAATTTATTGAATGCACTTTGGTGCTCTTACTTTGTTAGTTGCTCTGAGGGCTAAGTACCAAAATGCAAAATGTAATGTAGGTTTATGTTACCTGTTATAAGACAGTCACCAAGTGTATCAAGGAATCAAGGAATCAAGGAATCAAGGAATCTTTATTGTCTCTGCATTGTCTTTGTCACCCCCTTTTTTGTCAACCTCTCTGTCGCTCCTACTTCTTCAGTTTCTAGTGCTGTGAATCTCTGGCTGCCAGACCACAAGTGCACTGGTAATTAAAAAGAAAGCAATCACTTGCTTTCCGATGCAGGCCCCCATCCCATCCCCATCCCCATCCCACCCACACTGCCCCCCTTACTTTCTTGGTCCCTCACCTGTGATCATTTTGTGGAATTCAGCTCTCTGCCAAACACAATATCAGTTACATATATACTAACATCAGGTGCAACATCAATCAATCAGTCAATCAATCAAATCTTATGTGTTCAGGATTGCAGTATCTATGATGCTGTGTTATGTGCCTGCCTGGTCTTTTCTGCACAGATTTATTTCACATTCTCTGATACTTGATTTTCAACAGGATGTGACTGTTGTAGGGCCTTGTTAAATGTTGGTAGAATTAATGAGCAAAAGTAGTAATTAAGCATTTATTAACCCATTGTAAAGAATGAATACACCCCATATAAACTATGAAAAGAAACAAAATGTATTAATCATGCCAATCAATGTAATTGTATGTGCATTTTCACTCGTAAAACCTTCACAAACTAAAAAAAAACATTCATTTCTAAGGAAAATTGATCTTTGATCAAAGAGTTAATTTCCTGGTATAAGTGATCATTGAAAAGAACAGGACATTAAAGCTGCATAACAATTGAGGGTCTAGTGTAATGCCATTTAAAGAGAAGCAGGGATATATATTTTGTACTCCAATAGCAGTACAAAATGCATAGCACATCCTCATCCCCCCACCCCCCCCCCCCCAGCACACACATCCCATTCCCTGTACCCACACCTCCTCCTTCAAAAATGAGCAACATGCAAATGGACATTGGCATTAATGGTGATGAGGACCTTGCAGTAGGACCAGTGACCTTTAGACACTATGCCTCATAGAGAAACCTTCAGAGCCTTATTAGAACTATGCATTCATTGATTAAAATTTCTTCACCTGCCTGCTTTTCAACAGTGCATTTCAGCCTTCAGTTTTTTTTTTTTCCTTTTTTAAACTGCAAGAAGGCTCATGGAAATTGCGTGTGATGGTGTTGATTTTGTACAATGCACTCTGTCTAGACTGTTATCAGTGAGCGTGCATGCACTTTTTCTCCCAAAATGCTGCGTTTTCATCCTCTATCAGCGGGGCGTCGATCAGCTCCTCCTTTCAATCGGCAGACTTCCTCAGTTGTTTACAATAGCCACATTGCCTTCGATTTCATCATTTCCTTTAGTTCTGCTGCAATTTAGACTGTGACACATACAGCAGAATTACATAGTAATGGACTACTTACAGCTGTCTACACTCCTCTGTTAAGCCATGACACCTTGCGTTTTAACATGAAATCACCTTTCCTGAAGGAGCTCCATGTACTGTGGCATTTTTTTCCTGCGGCTTCAGCTCCATAATAGGTATCTCACTGTGAGCAATAGCGCCCTATTTCCAGCGGCTGTTTTGCCATCTGTGTTGACTAGGAAACTTTCCTCATATAATGCATTACTGTCATAAAATTTAGCCTGACACACGGCATCACTATATGCTTATTTCCTGTGTGTTTGTGAACATTTTTTTTTTTTGGGAACAATGATATTGTTAGCTCCAGAGAAAACCAGCTGCCTGTTCATTAGACGCAACCCTGAGGTTCTGCAAACAGGAATGCATAAGGTGAATTTCTAGTTCTTGTTCAGGTATTCATGTGTATTTCTGCTGGTTCCTGTGCACTTTTGATGCTTAGCATTACTGAGGTTCATCTCTGCAAGGGAAATGAAGTGTATACGGTCAAGTCCAGGTTGTAAAATGCTGAGGTGTGAGGGCTGTTCAAATGGTAAAGTCCACGGTGTGGTCAGATCCTGTGTGCGTAAATGTCCAGGTCCACAGTGTGCAAACAGCCAGTCCAGGCATTGTGCACAAGGTTAGGTTGGTCTGTAAGTGAGCAGGTCTCGGGGGGTACAAGTCCAAAGTGAGGGACACGATGCAGTTTGGAGACACATCTATGAGGAGACCGAGAGTCCTCATACTGAATGATCACCCTGCCGACTCACTCCTCTGTTCCAGTCGGTCTTAAGAAAAACAGTTAACATTATAAACCCCTCACACTGTGCAAGTTTACCCTTGGTTACAATATTCACAACACATTACAAATGGGAATGTACAAAATTACTTATGACCCACATTCCTAATGTGAATATGAGCTAGGGGAGAAGCTCTTAAATTACATGACGTGCAGTGGGTAGAAAATTGGCAAACAGGTAGTATCTAAACACATATCTGAGCTGTTTGTGTGCTTGCACGTAGCTGTCTGATTGCATCAATATAGTTCAATGAAATTCTGTGCTGGCCTCCCTATGTTTTTCTCTCCAAACAGGCCAGGTTGAATTTTGAAACATCAGTCATAGAGGGTTTTTTTTGTTCAGAAGCACAGCTCAGTAATTTTTAGGGCATGTGAGGATCTACAGACGTCAAGAAGAAAACACTGAGTCCAGTGAATAATTTACTTGTTGAAATTCCACACACCAACATCTCTCCCAGACTCTAGAAATGGGATTGTTTCCCAAGAGATGTGCTTTTCTGTCAAATGAATTATGGTACAGTTAGTAAAGTACGTACATCAGCAATATATGCATGTTTTGTATATGTGAATTTACATGTATGCATGCATGTATGTATGGATGCATTTAACAGACTGAATCTGTTGAAATTGTAACATTTAGAGTTGCAAACCTTGTTTGTGATGTTTAGTCCTGGTAAATTCCTGCAGACATGTGTGGCGATTGATTGTTCGAAAAGGCACTTATGGTCTAAGCCCACTAAGCTGAGGAGCAGCGGGCGTCCTGATTTTCTTGAAATATCACAGGCTCCATGCCGGATTTTCCTTTCGCAGATTCGCTGCCGTGCACCTGCTTTACGGACGATGGCTTTCAGTTCAAGCCTTATTCGTGCCTCACGTCTTAGATTGGAAAGCAGAGTTTCCAGGGAGAGCCTGGCAAATAAATATCTTCAGCTATCGGTTCCCAGAACAGGAGACTGGAGAGAAATAGATGTTTGAATGCATTTCTTCAACACAGTGCTAAGGTGAGCTCTTGTTTCCCCCGTGTACTGTTGTACAGGTACATATCACACCAGGGGATAGAACTGCGTTTAGGAAATAGAGACTGAGGCAGGCAGTGCGGTACAGTGTCTAAGGCCCCACGTACAAATGTGAAAATTGCTAGTATATTTGCTGTCCCCTAAAAAATGAAGATACACCCCTGAATTATCAATCATGCAAGTAAAACATTCTCACACAGTATTTTTGATGAATCCCAAGCATTCAAAATTGTCTCAGATGCTTATAAAATCATAAAATGCTCTCCACTTTGCCACATGTGGCATCGCTTTGCTTTAAGAAGAAACTGAGTTGTTCCCCTTTTAAGCATCAGCCGCCTAAAAGAATCAAATTGTCCTTGACAGATGTGATTCCTATACACAGAGAGCACTGTATTTCATTCTAAAATTAAAGTTAACCCTTTTTGTTTGCTTGTTTCTTGGTTTTCATCAGGTTTTATATTCCACAGGTCAGATCATACTCTCAGCTATGCCTTGTCACATCCTTGTCTCATGAGGTATTAGAGTGCTTATACAACACTCAGCATCAGTCAAGCATAAAGCTGTCAGCCATGGGTGATCAACCGGCACCAAAAAAAAGCAACATCCAAATATCCTCTGTATTGTGTTCAGATCATACATACATAAATAGTGATGCATTTATTGTCTGCATAATTTCCAATGTCTTTCCGAAGCAGGTAAGTTATGCTGATGACTTACAATAAAAATCCATTCAAAAGAAAAAGAGAATCAGTGTGTTCTCCTCCTGTAATTATTATTCAGTTCATAACCTGAGCCGACTTCTACTTCATCTGATTTAAAGTTCACTGCAAGTGACATTGAGCAATGATGGAGCCAAGAGGAGAGGCGTTTATTTTTTGAGAGTGTCTCTCATAGGGATGAAGCAGAATATTTGACCATTCAATCCCTAGAACCTGAGAAGGCTAATCAATTACTCGGATCAGTGTTCAAAAGCTTGTTAATAAACGCAAAAAGAGCTAAAAAATTCCAGCACTTTATTTATCCTCATGAATAATCATGGGCCCCCTATGAACCCTGAATGAAATATTTGAGTGATATTAAATTTTCTGCCTGAGAAGTGCAGACCTCATTGCTGTGACTCATTATTTACTCTTCAGTTTCATACAGCACTGGGGGGGGGAGAAGTGGGGTTTGATTATTCAAATATTTAATCTTGGGATCCATCAAAATGCACATTGATACTCTTCTGGTTGTGGGGGGCGGAAAACAGAATGCATGAGAACATCGCGAAAGCGCACATGAAACTCAATAACTTCAATATCGAAGCAATGTAATATTTAATGTGAGCCCAAATACAGAAGGACTTTTATTATTTGATAACACTGAACTTATGGCACCTTCTGTGGTGCCGCTGGAATGGTGGCTAGCTCCACTGTAGCACTACCTCGGCATCATGCGCCCCCCATCGCCATGGCAGCAGGGTAGCACTGACGAGTCAGCGCTCTCGATGTTGCGTTAGACAAGGGCACATATGTTGGCAGATAGCCCCACCCCCCATCCACACACCAACGGGCTCAGGCTTTAAGGGTCCCTGCTCACTTTAAGGACCCATTTTATTTCAGGGTCATGAGAGTGTTATGTCAGGGTCAGCTGCTCATCGACTCACAGCACTGCTTCTTCAGATGGTGAGTGATCTGCAGTGCTGCATCCATGTGGGGTCCATGGCAGGAGGGAGGGGTTGGTGGTGGGGGGGGTGTCTTTACCTGAAGCTCCTACCATAGAAATCATCTGCATTTTCTTTTTGTCAAGCAATCAAACAAACAATCAATCGTTGAGTACGTAGCATCCTGTGTCAATCAAGTTTCACAATGTGAAGTGTGGGAATCACAGGAGAATAACAACCTTTTCAGGAAAATAATTCCAGGGGTGTTCATCATATGAAATGGTGACCAGACTATGGTAACGAGGATTAGAGCGAAATGCAACACAGTCACTAGAGAATGATAATAACATAGTATTAAAAAACACTACCAGGTCTAGCAGTAATAAATATGAAAGGAGTGATGTTTTATTCTACATCTATGTATTTATGTATAAACAGAGGCAAATCAGTGGAAGGGTATCTTAAGGCTCTGATTCCTTGTTTGCCCTATGAAGTTTTTTACAGTGTGATACAACCTCTTACTCAAGAGATTAAAATGAGGGGTTCCCAGGTGGCTCAGTAAGAAGGGGTCATCTTTTTTGGAGAGAATAATTACATTACATTACGAGGTGGCAGTGTTACAGAGTGGTTAAGGAGCAGACTTGTAACCGAAAGGTTGGTGGTTTCATTCCCCATGGAGGCACTGCTGCTGTACCATTGGGCAATGTATTTAACCCACAACTGCTTCAGTAAATATCCAGCTTTGTAAATGGTTGACATTGTAAAAACCTGCAATTGATGTAAGTTGCTCTGGATAAGAGCATGTGCTCAATGCCAATAATGTAATTTTAAATTATTGTCATTTAGCAGACACTCTTATCCAGAGTGACTGACATAGGTCACAATTTTGTACATGTTATCCATTTATACAGCTGGATATTTACTGGGGCAGTTCTGGGATAAGTATCTTACCTTACACCTACAGCAGGAGTGCCCCAGTGAAGCATAAAACCAGCAACCTTTGTGGTTATGAGCCCTGCTCCTTACCACTATGCCACACTGCTGCCACGTTAGTCACGGTTGTCATGGTGAGACAAGTCTAAAGTATTCACAAAAAAACAGTTAAATGAAAAAAGGAATTATGCCAAAAATATAATTATAGAGGTGTACAGGTGCATGGAGCCCTCGTAACACTCTGTATGTTAATATGAGTCATTCAATATTGGTGTCATGTGGTCAAAAACTGTAATTTAAGTGGGTGACTGCCTCAGCAGTTACTGAAATTGAAGGCATTTAGGATGCAGATTGAGTTTCCTAATTGTGGGCAGAGCAACAGTCAGGTCTTTAATAGGCAAATATGTGGATCACTTTGCAGTGTCTTTGAGAGATGGGTAGTGTCTGGCTTCTGGCTTCAATTTCTCAGCTGAAAAAAAAAACTGCTCAGTGTCTTATAGCTTTGTGTGTGGTTCAGACGACAAGTCCAAGTTAGTAATCACCATCAACATCATCATCATCACCATCAACATCATCATCACTTTCATTTCAGCATTGCTCATCACTCTTCTCTTTTGTCATATTTCGAAACAAAGATGTATTTATTAACAGGGAAGCCATAATATGTAGAGAAGATGATTTAATTCAATTTTTCAGACTGCTGGGCTGTATTGTTATGTTTCTTCATTGATTTTGTTGTACAGTAGTCTCATAATCCCCTGCAGAGACCAAGTGTTTCCACTCTGTTAGTCGCACTTTCCACTCAGTGTGCCTTGTCAATAATTCATTGCTGCACCCCAGCTGCATTGAATCCCTTTTGTACAATGTATTCTGTAAATTGTATAATTTCTAACATCAGTGCCTAACCTAGCCCCATTTACATGCATATCCATTCACTGTACATAAGCTACCTTTATAAGTAGTTTTTTGTCAACTAAGCAAAGTTCAGTCCACTTTTCAGCAAATTAAATTGGCTGTCGAATCCACAGTAGTAGCTAACTAGTTGTGACCACTGTTAGTTGTTTCAGCTAGTCTGTCCTCAGTCCCAACACGCCTGTGCAGTAATATGAAGCGACAAACTGCTGAATTGTGCATTTAAATGTGAGGCGTGTTTACTGTAAAAGCAGGCGATGCGTTTCGCTCCACTTTCTTCCCTCCCTCTGAAAACCCATGAGGCAGCTTCATTGACTCACATTTGCTCAGGAACACAGAGGCGCTGGCAAAAAAAAAAAAAAAAAAGGAGGTGATGGCAGCTGTCTTCATCCAAACCGACAGAGGGAAATCTCACAGCACACGGCTTTCAGTGTTCCGCCGTCCTGGTGGGAAGCGCTGACAAGTTCAGGAACATTAAATTATTCCGCGAGGTAATTAGTCTCACGTTTCAGCACCCGGGATCCACAGCAGGGGGCGCCGGCAGCTCCGTGAGCAGCGTTCTCTCTCCCTCTGCACGCTGCTAGCTTCCTCTGCGTCACTTTTGCAAAGTCACAACACAATTATGGGCTATCATAATACTTGTAATGCCTCTCGATTAGCTGCTTGATAAGGCAAACCTGTAACTGTAACACAGTGACTGCATGCAGCTAACTTCAATGATGCAGTGTAGCATAGTGGTAAGGGGTAGGGCTTGTTACCAAAAGGTTGCTGGTTTGATTCTCCACTGGGGCACTGCCGCTGTACCTTTGGGCAAGGTACTTAACCCAAAACTGCCTCAATAAATATCCGGCCTTATAAATGGATAATGTAAAAAATGTGGAGCATGTAACAATGCTCCACAAAAAGTCAGCCATAAGCTTTTTACATTCACACATCTGAAACAGCCTGTCTTATGACTTTTACATTATCTGTATTATTCATAGTCTGATACTATTTGTGGATGGTAATTAGATTACATTGGCTAGAACCTCAAGTCCAAAGCGGAGCGTGTTTGCCAACCAGCTTGGCGCTAGTCAAGGATTTCATAACCACAGTCTATCAATATCACTTGTTAATTTTAAGCGCTGCTGCAATATGCGCTGTAATACAATTGCCACTTTGCAGCCTTTAACGGAGCAGCTCACTTGAGGATTGAGAGCGACTCCGTCTGCAGCTGCAGCCGCGCTGTCAGGCATCAGGAGGCACTCGGCTGTGCAGCGGGGCGTGAAGCTCCGGGGCAGACCCCGTGCGCTTGTTTCACTCGCAGGCCCGATGTGCGTTACTGATTCCACCTGAAAGTGACAGATGGGGGAAAGGCAGGGACCGGCTCCAGGTGAGCCGAGAGATTCCGTCGGCGAGGCCGCGGCTTTCGGCGAGCTGGGATTACCTCCTGCCTGTTCAGCGCCGTCGTTCTCCTGCAGACGGCCCGTCGTGGCGTTTCGCTCGGCTCGGCTCCCTGCCTGTCCCGCGGCACGGAGAGGGCAGCTGGCACGCGAGCCGTATCTGACCTCCTCCTGCTTTGTAAGCACCTTTCGCCGATATATTTGCCAAAAAACCCACCACCTGCATTTATTCCTCCGTTATTCCTGCAGCACTGCTTAAATAAGCCCTCACATGGCGTGGCAGCTAGGCACAGTCCCCATGTGTTCAGCAGTGAGTGGACATCAGGCCTGGATCAGGAGGAACACTGTGCTTAACTCTGCTGAGCAGAGACTGTGCTTAACTCTGCTGCTTCATGTGTGTGTGTGTGTGTGTGTGTGTGTGTGTGTGTGTGTGTGTGTGTGTGTGTGTGTGTGTGTCTTTGTGTGTGTGCGTGCGCATGTGTGCACGTGTGTGTGTTGTCTGTTTTTGCATGCGTGCATGTGTGTGCAAGGATGAGTGTCTGCATGTGTGCGCACATGCAGATATGTGTGTGTGTGCATATATGTGTGTTCATGTGTGTAGAGTTAGCATTAGAGAGTTAGGTGAAGTTCTCTGCCCCACTGTCAGCCTTTTACACATTCCTCATTCCTGCTGTGGATGGCTGTCTGAGGGTGTCTTACAGTGAGATGACTCATGAAAGTGAGGATATGATTCACTGTGCTCATTAGTGATCCTGTTGCGCTTATCACAGAGTAAGGGCTTCTCCAGCGTTCTGGCCAAAGTCTTGAAGTTGTAATGATGTTGGCTGGGGTAGAGATTGCAAAAGTAATTACTAATAGGGGTAGTTTTAGATACAGAGGTAGAGACAGAGTCGCTCTGGTAGTAGCTGAAGGAGATGGTGGTAGTGATTGTAACTAATACTAGCGGCAGTGTTACATCGTAGTACTTAGTGTAGCAGTGGGAGTTGCAGTAGTAGTGGCAGCAGTGGTTGTGGGAGTGGGAGTCTCAACTGTAGTGTCAGTGGCAGCAGTGCTGGTAGTAATAAAGATTAGCCAATAATTGCTCTTCAGCTGCACATTGTAGCCTCCCTCTCACCATCTCCCCTTCTTCTCCTCTGTCATCCTTACGCTGACACGTGTGACATTTCTCTACCCACAGTGCATCAGCTTGCAATATTCTCCCGGGGGTATGAATTGTAATCCCCATCGCGCTGCTTTACTGTCATAAGCCGAACCGTCTCCGAGCCCCCGCCCCCCTCCTCCCCCACCCCCTTCACCTGGAGGCGTAAGTGCTAAAATAGCAAGTGGCTGAAACTTTCATTTCCACTGAGGTAGATTCATCTCTGAGACAACAGCCACATCCTTCTCTACGTTGCAGCGGCAATTCTATCCTTGGGCAACAGTCTAAGGGGAGTCATTTTCACTCTTCTGGACTTGGGTAATGATAGTGGAAAGAAAGTAGACTGTGGCTTGTTATAATGTAATATGGTATAGTATATCATTCTGGTTGTATAGTGTAGCATAGTTTAGTATAATGGACTACAATATAAAATCACATAGCAATGTTTAACATAGCAGTGTTTAGTATAGCAATGCTTAGCATAGTGTAGCATATCATAGTACGATGTAGCATGGTATAAGCAGAGTCAGAGCTACTAAAGAAATGTGCACACCTTCTCCTGTGAAGCCTCAGTATGTGTATCATTATGCATGTATTGCCACCACTATGCATGTGTTGCCACGCAACATTTAATTAAACTCTTCCTCCTAACTTTCCAGCTCAGAACATTCGCCCCTCTCCCCATCCCCCCTTCACATGCCCACTGAGCTGTAAGAACTCGTTAGCGAGTCGACAGCGCTGGCATCACAGAGACACAGAGACAGAAAAAAGTCATTTACGATCTGATGAGCGTGAAACGTACCGCGGTCCAAAGCCTGAAACCGGGCTCTCCACAGCCAAACATATAAAACTACAATCCTGATTAAACTTGCCTGCACGGTCCCTTCTGTTCACTGTGCTATTGTTTCCAATTGTAAGAAATGCAAATATCATAACACTGAGATATTATTAGAACACTTCAAGAACAGGCTCCTACAGGCATTCTCAATGTGGGAAAAGCAGTTCTTAGATACGTATCTCTAGTAAAGTGAAGAGGACAGTTCCAGCCAGATGCACAGACAGTTTAAAGCATGAGCTGTGTGGTGTGTGGTGAGGTCATGGTAAAGTGGGCGTGCCCCACACTGGGCATGACAGTGTATGGTGGCAGGTAAGGGCAGCACGCCTGGGATGGGCCGAAGGTGGAGAAAACACCTGCATGTAATTTAACACCCGTCCTACCTGCATGTAATTTAACACCAGGCTAACTTGTATGTAATTTAACACCAGTGTAACTTGCATGGGATTTCATTTTAAGCCTGTAAAACTTCATTTTTGCTTTATTTAGTACAATTCCCCTGCAGATGATAGCACTGTAAAGAATTTGTTTATTTATTTTTTCTTCATGACTTTTTAAAGCTTCCAGATGGAGGAGTGCATTATGGTCTAGCTTGAGAACTTAATTATATATATTTTTTAAATTTAATAAATGAGGAAAGACATACCATAGTGCTACCACACTATTGTTAGCATTTTTCTCCTTCAGCTGTAGTAAAGAGCTTCCACTCCACTAACCCCCTCACGCCTTTATTCATATCTTGAAGGGAAGAAGAGCTGGTTGGTTCCTGTTGCCTCCATTATTGTGTTTGTATATCTTACCCATTTCTAAGGTCTTAATCTTGAGTTGTCACTTCCTGACTTCCTGATCTAGTGTTACATTTATACTGTGTCCCCAGAAACAAAGGATTACAGGAAGTTTGGATCCCTACCCCCTGCCAAATGGGTACACATTGTTTGTAAACCTTAGCTACCTACCATATTTTGTAAAATTATTCCCACATTGCAACATTTCTTCAGTACTGCTGTTGGCAAACAAAACCAATGAACACAATGTATTTATATGAGGAAGTTTATCAAGTGTTGTATATTGCTGTTTGTCTTGCTGTTTAGTGAGTTATCTGACAGTTTTAAAGCAAATTGAAGAGTACAAATAAAATTATTCACTCTCAACTCTACTAACTCTTTTTTTGAGTGTGAGAATTTATAGTGTTCACTTGAAGTCCTGTTCATTAACACTGAATAAGTAATCAGTGCATGGTAAAGAATGCACAGTTGACTTTCTGTAAATGTGTTTGTTTTGCGAAAACAGCATTACTGTACACAGAATGAGTGATGTGAACAAAACTAAAACAGACTGAACTAGGGTAAAAAAAATACATTAAAGGATCATTAGAATTAACGAATAAAGATGACAAAATAAACACCTTGTGAAAGATGTTCTTAAAAATAATGTTTAATGTCACAGACTGGGAGAACATTGTATGCATAATTTGAGCACAGCATGCATAATTAGTATGTGACAATTAGTTCCGGATTTTTGTCAAAGCATTACAAACCCATTAAGCTAAAGGAGAACACACCTGCTAATCAAGTGAAATCAGAGCATCACTTAAAAGAAACTCCATTAGCTGTCTATTTCTAGAGCATTGTTCTCACACCAGACCTCCATTATTTCAAAGACACAGTATAGATATTACATGTGTGTTCCCCCACAACACTGTGAACAATGTAAACTAAGATTGTAAACCAACACTGTTTTATCCCTTTTTTCTTAGCACAACCCATACAAAAATGAAGTAAACTGTAAAATATTGAAATATATGCTGTGCAGCCCAAAATATATTGCCAACACATTTAAAAAATAATAATGCCTAGCAGAAATATGCCAAATTTACCAAACTGGCAATACTTTACATATTATCAATAAATTGACTGTATATTTTTTTTCTTGATTGGTCAGTACATAGTCACATGTTTGTCATACCTACGCTGTTCCCTGGCACACTTGCTTCCTGCACTGTACTTACATTGGGGTACAGTGTTTTTCTCTGAGGCTGTCAGAACACCGCAGCTGCACTCACCTCTATTGACCTGCACTTGTCCATTTGACGCTGCATGACAACTTGCATTCATGTCAGCAAATTCAGGCCTAGTACCACTAATATTCTTTTACACTTTAATTCAATACAAGTTTGTACAGAGCTGTACTGCAATATCTTTAAAGCAACATCCTGCCTTGAAATGTTCAACTGAAGATTTTTATAAAAAGGATTTGTGCCCGAGAGAGTTTGCATGGGCTTTTGAATGATACAAAGAGAACAATTTCTCAGAAAATAAATAAGAAAAAAAAATATTCTTCTCAAAAAAAAACATAAGAACCTGGCTGGTAAATTTGAAGATGTGCACATAAGCAGTAGGTGGGTCTTGGAGACAGTGCTATTTTTAAACATGCCATTCTTTACTTACAAGTCCTGATGTCCAAATTATTCCCGGTTATTAGGTAGCTCCAGGGAGCAAATCCTTTATAGTTCATTTTTTATGATTGCATTTATGGTTCATAGACTAACAGGGCAATGCATACAAAGTGCGAGTTTAGCAACATAGTAAGTGCGCTAGGGGTGAGTGGGGGGGTTGGGGCGGGAGAGGCAATCTGTCACTGAAGGATTCTCTCTCACTCCTGCTGGAGTGGAGAAATTGCATTTTAAAGATGCTGTTTACATTACAAAGGTGTAACATTATCTCGCTGCCCTTCACAGTGCACTAGAGGGAGGACTCTGCATTAGAATGTGTTCTGCCCCTGTCACCGACTCTGCTTTCCTGCAATATTAAATTCTGCATATTCAGCGGCTCTCTCTATTAGCATTTTAAAAAGAGAGGTGCAAAGCTGACTGTCAACTGCTTTTTTTTTTTTTTTTTTCAGTCCGGTGTCATTATGATGTTTCCTTGTGACATTACTTCGTATTCAGAGCAATAAGTAGCATGCGAAACAAGACATTGTCTTTTTTTCACTGCTAAAAGAGAGCCCGTAGGCTAACCTCAGTCACCATTAAGCAGCTTTATGTTGCTCTTAGAAATATCAGAATGCACTTATTTATATAACAACTGCCTGGAATTTCTTAGCCAAAGATGGCCAAGACTAATCGGAATTGTGGGGAATAATTACTCTAATATCCACTTCTAATTAAGGACAGCAGTGTACACTTAAAACACAAGGTAATCCCATTTCCACATAAATAAATTATACCCCTCCATGAGAAAGAAAAATATGTCATGGACATGCCTTGTTATATCCAATTATGTTTATTTAGGATTCCACTACTTCAAGTATAAATGTTAACTTATTATTACAAGCTTTATTTAGCATATATATCTAAATAATTATTAAACACTTTATGACACTTAAGGCAATCCAGTCATGGAATAGTCTATTACAGATTCCTCACTGAATCAGCAACAGGCTCATACTTTGTCATTAGCTACTATTAGTTACTTATTTGCTGATGGAGGTCTTTAACATCTCTTTGCACTGGCAGTAGCCTGACACTGTTGTGGCCCATTAACACTAATCAAAATTCAGAAGAGTTACATGACAGGTGGGATTTTGCACACGGGAGAAACCTTCACTCAGCAGAAGCAAAACAAGTCAAAAATGTCATATAAAAAAATTTCATATACACATATATAATTTTTTTCCAACCCACCAACCCTTAGAGAGCGGTCACAGTTCGATGGCATACCAGCATAGGAATCCACATGGACATGGGCTCCAGTCCCCTGGAGGTTTTGCTCTTAAGCTTAAGCTCTTTTTCTGCCTCTTTTTTATGCTGTTCTGAACACCACCCAGAACAAGAACCCCCTAATCTCTTAAACCAATTACAGTTCCATCATCCCAGTTTGGGGCACATCTGAAAATCTGCCTTTTCTTTCCAGTGTTTCCCTCACATTGCATCATTTTCCCATATTAGGCTCCGACGTACGCAATATGGGCATTTGCAGTTTCTATAGTGGTGCACTTATCTTTTAGCCAAGACCTCTCTGTATCTGTGGTCCCTCTTCCCTCCTCCTCCCTTTAGTAAACAGCATCCCTGTCTCTGGAGCTCTCTCCTCGGGGCCTGGCTTCTGCAGATATTTTTTTTCCCAGCAGTTTCCACATACCATTAATCATGCCAATTACAAGCAAGAGCACATAGTAATCAGCAGTGAATAAACACAGTTTTACAAATATATATGAAGAGAGAGTGAGAGAGATAGAAAGTGTGTGTGTGTGTGTGTGTGACAGAGAGGGAGAGAGAGAGAGAGAGAGAGAGAGAGAGTGAGCAGAGAAACTGTGATGATGTCTGTCACCTTGAAAAAGCATTTAAGTTTGTGAAAATGCTCACGGAACACTGACAGCTGTGCATTTATATTTATGATGAATTTGTGTTGCAAGTTTACTGCTAATGAGGTCACCCAGCATAACAGATTTTACTGTTTGCGTAAAGGTCAGGTTTGCTCCTCTGTCTCAAGGTCACAGTGAAAATTACTTTTGCCTGTTGGTGGATGTAGCCAGCAGATACAGTGGGAAGATGGGGATCAAATTCACACGTCAGAAAATGGCAAACAAGAATCTGGCTTCAGACTCAGTACTCCTGCTGTCCCAACATTCACACCAGGTTTATTCATCCACACAACATTCACACCACATTCAGTCATTCATACACCATTCATACCACATTCAGTCATTCATACAATATTTACACCACACTGACTCATTCATACACCACTCACACTACATTTACTCATTCACTCATTCATACAACATTCATACCTCATTCACTCATTAATACAATACGGGTGTCATATTCACTCACACACGCAGCATTTAAACAACACGCACACACACGTAAATTCATCCACACCTCCTCGGGAGGATGTTTGCATTTCTCAATCAGCAAGGTGTTGATGCGAGGCAATAACCTCTGCTCTGCCCAGAAAAGGATTGTGGGTCATAAAACAAACTGATGACAGTGTGTTTTTTTTTTCCCCTGTCCTTAAAAGAACTGTCTCCGGGAGTGTTCACATTTAGGTCGCCACATGAAGAAGAGAGACGGGATAATTAAGCCCAGACTGGAGAGGTGAGGAGGGACACTGAGGTCAGAGTTCTGCGGGACCCGGACTCCTTTTGTGTAGGATAATGCCTGCTGTTTGATGGGCTGAATGTAAGGTGACACTCTCAGAGCAAAGGCTAATTGGAAAGAATGAAAAAAAAAAACTTTCGCTAAAAGTAGTCCGCTTCTAAAGAGAGAGTTGAAGAAGAAACAAGGTCAAATGCTAGTGTTCGTGCCGAGATTACAGAGTTAAATGACGGCGTGCATGTCAGATAGTTCGTTAACCTGGTTAACTCTGTAAAGGTGTCCGTCGGCATAATGAGAATGTCATCAATTATGAAGTCAACCCCTCTGCTACTCCTGTCACCTGACGCTATTCTTTGATAAATCAGCTCAGTTCACCATTTCAGAGATATTTGTGTTTGATATTTATTTATTTATTTATTTATTTATTTATTTATTTATTTGGCATAGTGAATTACCACTCCTGCCAGATTTTTTTTTTTTCACTTCTAAGTGTGAGGTCATTGCCCAGGCTAACACCATTCCACTTAATCACTTTGACGCGACTGCGCCAGGCAGTGATTGAGTAATGATCAGTCCCAGGGAAAGGGAATGTTGGCCAACAGCCATTTATCTTCCTCCACGTTTTGAACAAAAGTAAATGAGGAGAGGCAACACTCTGTGAGGACAGCCATTAACTTCAAACAAACCTAAACACCAGGATCATGGAGAGGCAAGAAATTACATTACAGTCGCTCAGGAGAGGCTCTTGTCCAGAGCAACCCACAGTCCATGGGTATTTATTGAGTCAGTTCTGGATTAAGTGCCTTGCCCAGAGGTACAACAGCAGTAGTCCACCTGGGAATCAAACCAAAACCCTTTGAGTTACAAGGCCTCCTTCTTAATGCCACACTACAATGCTGTAGGCATATACTGCACAAAATACTGATGTGGGTCCTTTGAATCATTTGTAACACCACCATAAGCATTTATATGATTTCTGTAATGCCATAACACATAAGATGATATAAGATGTATAACTATTTGACATAAACAATATACGTTCCTGATATGTTGTGTTTCACATTACCAAATGTTGGCTTTGTTATTGTCACATGGTTTATACTAAATTGAGTCTAGTTATAATTAAAGAGGAAACTTAAATGTAATGCAAAATAAGTGATGGCATTAGTCCAATGTGATATTTTAAATGCAGTTCATTAAAAACAATTTTAAATAGATTTAAATGGATAGAAAATGTTCTCTCTAACACAATCCTTTGAAATATATCCTCTCTAATATTTACCTGCATGTGACTTTTTTAAAAGTGCAGATGGGTGCATTCCCTTTATTAGTGTGCACTGAATGTGCACATGTTTATCAACTCTTTGTGTTATTCTGTCAAATTATTCTCCCAACACTTTGACATTGTTTCAGGATTAATTTAGTTCAAATAATTGAATTCATTCAATTCTTCTTGCAATCTCTCACTTTCACCTTTTCTCCTCCTTTCTTATTTGTAATTATACCTAAAATGTCAGGGTGAAGATTCTGATTGTTGTCACTTGTTTTGGTGGAGACTGAACACGTGTCATCAGCTTGCTGAAACACAGGGCCATTAGAGAATCCATTAAAAAGACAAAACAAGGCTTTGTAACAGCATGCTCTGAAGTCCAACCTTGTCAAACCGAAAGCACGCTATTGATCGCTATTCATGTGCGTGCAGTTTTTTTTATTCAATTAACCGTTTTCCAAAATGTCACCTCCGATCGCTGCCTGCTGAGAAAGAATGAGTCCAAAAAAAAGGAAAAAGGATCAGAGCTGAATTTGGGACACGTAAACAGATAAAATACTCCTTCTGTTGCCAGAGTAAATCAAAGATATGAAGCGTGGGGGTGGTGGAGGGCCACGTTTTTATCATAGCTCTCCCCTTCATTTTGTGTCCTCATTGACAGGTGAAAATGCGTCAAGACTCACAACCCACTCACGCGAATCCTCCCGCAGCCAGGAAATGGCAGCCATCCCCTCCAGAGAGCAGCTTTACACAGATTGGAAATTTACACAATATTATTGTGCCAGGGATGCAATAACTGAGACAATCCTCACGTACATGGATGTGTGTCCCTAATATGTTTATTGTTCAACTCATTGAAGTACGATCTTTTAAGTTCTTTTGTTTCAGTAAGCCTCTCTCAGCTCATTAGTACAGTTAACCGTGGTTCTCTCTGTGGGATCATATTTTCCTACACTCAAGATCAAGAGCAGTTGGCCAAAAAAGAATGTATTTTGTCTGAAACAGCAGTCCTAAATCATTATTATCATAATCAAATGGATGATTAAATGAAGATAAATACATATTTTATTGATCCAACTGTTTACCTTGGAGCCAGTGGGCAGTTTTAGAAACTGGAAGCTTGATGCCACAAGAAAAATCTAAACAATAAATTAGTCTTTGTTATTCTTCAACTTCCTAAATTCAAATAAACATCTGCCATTAACTTTAAATCACAACCGAACTGACTCATAATTGATTTTCCTACACAGTGTTGCATGTTTTGTAAACATGAAAGTGAAAAAAAAAGAATTTTGCACTGAAAACAGCAGCATTCATTTTCCTTAAATTGAAATTAAGAACAAATGTTGATCAAGTCTGAGGGTTAGTTTCCTCTAGGGGGTGGTAGTGAGCTATTTATGTTGGCTGCAAGCAGGCTTAATAAGATGCGCAGTTGGAGACCATGACCCCCAGCTTTTCCTCATTGCGGTGTGGATTAGAGTTGGGTATTACCACAGTGCGCAGCTGTGTTCCAGCTATTGCCTCTGCTTGAGAGGATCCTCAGCTTGCTTCATGGTTCACTCTACCTGGCCCACTGTGTCCGATTCAATCCGTCATGACCAGAGGAGACAGGAACATGAGCCCCGGGCAGCGCTGTTGTACGACAGTCACTACAGATGTGAGATCCTCCCTGATCCAGTATTATCCCCCTCTGGAGTCTTTCATCATTGCCTGTCAATCACATGTCACATGACCCTCACATTCGCACTTAACTCGGCGAATTCATTTCACTCATCAATTTCTCAAGTCAAAGCTGTATGATCTGCATGTGGGCAAAAAAGGGGTGTTATTAGTAATTATTGTGTTAACAGGTGTCCCCTATTTAGGCCAATTAACACGGCTTACGTGCCACTGAAACTGCCTGATGCAATGCAGATCAAGTGCCTCGCTTGAGGCTACAGCAGCCCAGGTGGGAAATGAACCTGCAACCTCCTGTTTAAAAGGTGCAGTCCTTGAATACCATGCTGTTGACTTTGGTTTTGAGCGATTAATTTTAATTTAAACTTTAAATCATTTAAGACTGTTTGAAAGGATTTTTCTTACTCAAGGCTATTTACATAATTTACAAATTATTACTATTATTATAAGTATCATGATGATGATTAGCGCTATTGTACTGTCCATTTTTATAGCCATATTTCTACTAAAGCAGCTGAAGGTAAGTGCCCCTCTGAAGGTCATACTTCACCAGTGATCTGAACCACTAGCATAAAAGCTCAGTTCCCAGTCCTGCTGCCTCATATTGCTGCCCACATATGTTTGTCTTCACTCAGCGCTCTCCGATGGCCTCTCAACAGCTGCCATTTTGTCCTCTGTCGTCTTCTGAGGGACATTTGCAAGGTTCCTAATAGGTCTGTGGCACACAGCACTGATCCTCTTTCTGTGTCTTTGCGCCGTCTCTGAGGCACACGTCTAAGATCGTGGGCCTTCATTGCCGCACTGTCCGCGAAACCGATAGCGTCTCCCACCTGACCACTCCAGAGCTCTCAAGGCCTCATGGATCCATCAGGCGGGAGGCGAGGCCGATCCTCCGCCTTTAATAGCTGAGCATCGCAGCATGCCTGTTTATTTCCAAATAACTCCTCGAGTCAGCAGAGTCTTTTCACACAGGCAATCCCGTAGCCTTGAGAAGGCATTAAATCTTGGCTTGGCAGCTTTCAATATAATCCACAGAATATATTTCTGTTTAGCACTGTGTCCTCTGTTGTTACTGTTGTTGCGTATATATGCGTGTGTGTGTGTGTGTGTGTGTGTGTGTGTGTTCATTTAGTCTCTGCTTTCTGCCATGCTGCCATGACATTTTAGGATTATTTTATTAGATGGCTTCACCCAATATTAAGATATTATCACACTTTATATTCATTTCAGCTGTCATCCAGGGGATAGTAGGAGAAAATGTTCAGTGAAATATTCCATTGTAATGTGTCATCCTCAACGCCAGCAACCGTTTCAACAGCACAAACCCAGATTGTAACCAGCTAGGCTTGTGGTAAAAAATAATGCCACAGTTGATGATAATGAATCCTAATGCATGCATCGTGTGTCATCTTTGCTTTTTCCTTTGTTTACTACAGTGTCCACAAATGCGCTCTCTCTCCGGCCTTAATTAAAATATGACCACAAACCTGTCATATAGTGAGGCTGTGTTTGTAGTGAATGTGTATAACCCTGGTCATGTACTGTGCACTGAATATGTCATATTGCACGCATGGATGGAATTCATATGAAGCATCAGCATCTAACTAAAGCCGTTTAAGGGGAGTCAGGGTAAAAACAGAATTCAAAACATTAATTCTTTGTCTGAAAAGCGATCATTTATAAATGTTAACAATTTTCAGTCATGGCACTCTTAAACACACGTGACAGAAGATATGACAAAGTGTACTGGAAACCTCTGGTTAGAAAGCCATTATCATCTACACAGATGGTTCATTTCCAGGAATCATTACCACAAGCAACATGAAGGTGGATGTGTGCACACTGCTGAACTTCAGTGCAAATAAAGGGCTTATGTCCCAGAGTCCTGAAAATGGTTCTATTATGGTCTGTAATATTCAGGGTGAGCGACTGTGCTTTTTTACCATGTACTTAAGATTCTCCTATCCAGAGTGACTTCCAGCACAAGAGAACAGAAGTGTATCCATCCAAGTGCTTATGATACAGTGGGATACCATCCCTTCATTTTTGCTGAAGCCCAGCAGTGTGCTCAGTCAGAATGCTGTTGACTCCAAAAATTTAAATCTGTTAGCGTTCCGCAGTTGAACCCACAGAGGCTGAAACTCATAGGAGTGCAGGGAGACCGGCTTGCCCTCTCAATTAGTCAGCCTCTCCCCTCAACTTTTTTTCTTTTTTTTTTCCCTTTCTCCCCTTCCTTTAAACAGCGCTGAGAGGGTGTGGCAGATTGCGACAGATTGGCCGCTAATTGCGCCGGCGTGCCCCGCCGTGAGCCATCTGCAGGAGCCATTCATCTGGCACGCCAATCTGGCCTTGAAGTGACGCCGTCTCCAGGTGACGCTAACGAGGGGCGTGGTAAACACCTGGCGCTCTCCGGCGGCTGGGAGCGGGGGGACGCGCCGAGGAGAGCGAGCGATGATGGAGCTCATTAGACGCCCGTGTGCCGAGCTCTTGGAGATCATCTGTAACACATGGCAGCCGGGGAAGCGCGGAGAGGCCCTCCCGTTATGCCATATCTGCAGTGGAGAGCCTGTTTTATGCATCAAAGTGCTGTATTTCTATTCTTAGTTTAGCTGATCAGAATATACAGAGGTAGTAGAAAAAAAAACAGTGACAGGTGCTCAAAAGGAGAAGTATGTATCAAAAAAAAGAGAAAGAGGCAACCTCTGAATTGTGAAAAGTGAACATTTGTAAACATTCAAATATAATGCAAAGACAAACATTGCTTTTAAAAAGCAAGAGCATGCAGATGGCTGGGCTCATACCTGCACTCAGGTGTGCGCAGAGTGTGTTTCAAAAACTCTTCCTCAGGCGGCTTTTCAGCTCAGAAGTGTCCTTGTTTCTTTTCTGTTTTATGTTTATTATAACTTACACCCAAGTTCTTCTCCTCAGTGCAGACATTCTGAAATGGCCATCGCTGATTGGTTTGCTGTACCTGATAGTGCACAGGGGCCGGCCTATTAGAGAAGCCATAGATGCTTTCACTCTCTGGCCTTGGATTTCTTTTCTGATGTCTTACAGAGCTTTTTTTCTCACAAGGTTGTGTGTAAGTTGAAAGACGTAACCCTTGTTTTAAGTTTGCCTCTCTAAGGGCAGGATGAAGAGCACTCTGGTTAGATTGAATAAAAGACCTCTGGTGCTGCTTCATGTGGTTAAAATTCATGAAGCGTCGAAATGTCATACTTTTTATTGTACTTATATACTGCCTGCTTATGGATTAGATATCATTTTGGAAGTAATGTTAACATTTCACAATGACTTTTTTGGCCTAACGCCCGGCATATGCATGTGACACCTATGGCAGTGTCCCTGGCAGAAAACTACGTCGAATAATCAGTCACCTATTCAAGCTGCCTCATTGTCTGCATACAGTGAGTTAATACAGAGCGTTTATGTCTTTCTCCTTTTCACCCCTCTGAAGTTCACCCAGCGGCTTTCCGGAAACATTTTGAATGCATTAAGAAAGTGAAGTGCAAGCTGTTTATCATATTCATATTTATTTTTGTCTTTATCTTTCACAGGGGCTTGGGAGAGTCCCTAGGAACAATCTTTGTGCCCTCCACACACTGAGTACCGAGGCATAGCTTCCCCTGCCCTCTTCCTCCCAGCCTCTTACATAATCCAATCTCCCCAGCATGGGGCGGTAGGATAAGCCCCACAAACAAGGACCAAGTCGTACCCATCCCCACCCCCCACCCCCCACCCCCTCCCCCATGCATTTTCCTCTCACCTCCTCATTGAATTAAAAAAACTGGAAAAAATGATCTCTCAGCACCTGTGCCTGCCTCTACACACTGACTCACAGCTGTAGTGATGAATAGGTTAATAGTTCAGTTTAGGTGCTGTGAATATCCCTGAGGTAGAAAAACTAGAATTGCCATCCAACAGGAGGCCTGGCCATTATGATTGTTTTCACTTTCCAGTTTTAGATTTCTTCATATGTAGAAGACAACTGAAAATGTCTGTTAATAGGTGTGACAGTGTTTTAAATTCAAAATAGAAAAACATGTACATCCTGAACATTTTAGTAGCTCTATGCGCTAAGCTGTAATTATTTCATTACTGTGATGAATGCTTCTATTTCTGTTCTGCATACAACTACTGAAAATCTGTTTTGCCATTCTACCGTAATTGCCATTCCACCGTAAAAATCACAGTGTGTGCTTGAGTTTTTTTAGTTTTTTTTTTAGTTTTTTTATTTAATTTTGTTGTGATTATTAAAGTAAAGAGATCTTGTAATTTCATTAAAAGTGTTTGATTTGATACAAATGTGTGGGTTTGTTTATATATGTGTCAATAAAACTGGACATAAATGTGAAGTTTTGCATGTCTAACTTTCTCGTATAGTTAGTGGTTTCAAGTTGTGTGTGAAGAGTTTTGTGTGTAAATGTGTGCAAAATGTTTGAAAACGATGTACAAAAGCAATATAAAAAATTCTAGCTGATAATAAATGATGAAGTATAATGGTAATAATAGCAGTACCATTATTATTAGGCTTAGTATGTTATTATTATTATTATTATTATTATTATTATTATTATTATTATTATTATTATTGTTGGAATCTGTATTGCAATAATGTTGACATGAGAACTGGCATTAAATCCCATGACAAAAAATATCTTTAACAATGTCATGGCTTGGCTGAGACCACCTTAAATTGACAATAACATATATGCGTACATAGTGCGTACTGCATAAGCATGGAATAAGGAATAATTTTATACACACACATCAGATCATTTGAAGTTCCTCTTTGATAAGATGCTGTGCACTTGTGTTTTAGATTTTAAATCCTTTGGGCTGATAAAATACACCACTTTTTGTTGTTTGTTTGGTTTATTCCTTGAAGAGAATGCACAGTAATTAATGCATGAGTTTTTAGAACAAAACAGCTTTAATACAAATGATGTGCAATGAAAATAATAATAGCTATTTAAAATAATAGCTTTCTTAAAAATCATGTAAGTAGATCAAAATGCTTAACAGTGAAACCATGCCAACATACATGAGGAGTTACTACAATCAGAGCATGCTGTGAAGAGCTCTGGCAACACAACAGCTCTCAATAACAGCTGCATGTTTCCTGCATGAATCAAAAACTCCTTCACCGCAAAACTGGAATTGTTTCTGAAACGTCCTGTCCAGGGCTCAATAGATGAAACAGTTAGTGAGAACAAACGCAATGCGGAATGTGAATTTGCAAACATATTTACACATTTCCTAACAAGGTGCATTTGAAGTGAATGGCAACCATGTTGCATGGAATATACCTCATTAACACGGCCACCAACGCAGGCGTGGATGAATTGAGCTGTTTGTTAGCGGTTTGTCATGTTTATCGATTTCGAGTGACATGCTTTATTAGAGCATTAATTGGATCTATCCAGGAGGGACGGTACAGGACTGGTACTTACTCAATCAGGTTAATGTTTCCGAGTGAGAGATAGAGGTGGTAAGCAACAATTATGAGATCATTTCTTTCTTAATGCAAAAGAAATCCCTTTGTATATGTTCAACCATCATAAGGATGAGAATTCTTCTCTTAAGTTTGTGGGAAATCATTTTAATACACTCTGATAAGCTGTGGTTCCCAAAAAGCCAACACATTTGTATGTTTTTAATATTAGCACGTTTCAATTTTTTATGTGTTAATCTCTTTCAAAGTGGGTAAAAAAATTAAATAAATAAATAAATAAAGAGGGTCAAGGATTTATTTATTTATTTGTTATTTATTTTATTATTATTTTAATTTTAATTGTTGTTCATAATGCGGTGCCATTTTAACTGTGTAACTATTTGTGTTGCTACTTGGCCAGGTCTCTGCTGGAAAAAAATCCTAAGACTATTCTCTGGCTAAATACAGGACAATAAATGATAAATAAACAAGATTCTCCCCCTTCTTCCATTATGATTATTTAATTGTTGTGGTTATTGTTCCCACAGCAGATTCTCATCTCCATGGTAATACGGGGAGGTGTGAGTGACTGGGTGGATGAGGGGACAGGTCGGGTCTGTACAGCTCGTACCAGCAGCCTACTCTCTGAATGATACGAACTCCTGTGCCTCCTCTTCCCTGCAGCCCTTTGTGCGGTGGGAGGTGAAGAGGTTAGTTTTTTTTGTTTGTTTGTTTTTTTTTACTGTGGCTTTGTATGTATACACACCTCTCACACACACTGACACACAGAAAAGGGTTATCTCTCAAAACACCTCACCGCTTGTCTGAAAGGTTTAACGCATCTTCAGATGTGCGCACGAAGGAAAACACTCCCAGCTGCGTGAAAAGCGGGCTCCCTTCATCATCTCTCCTTTTGGTTCTCCGGATTGCGGGAGGGCACCGTCAGGTGGCCCCGCGTAACTGTGTCTGTTGGTTCACCTCTTTTCACGCGGTCACAGACCCCGAGTGCCTTTGTTTCGACCCTATCAAGCACACCTGGTAGGTGCAGGTGAGGATAAGCTGCACAGGGAGACAGAGGCTGTGGCTCAGCATGCACACAGAGAAGACACAAAACCGTTATTTTCAGGACAGCGTTTTACTTTTATTTTTCTGAGCAGACTGTGAGAGCAAGGTACCAAGGACTTCACTTCTTTTGAGTTTTACATTAAATAAGCCTTATCTCGCACATTCCCATAAAGTTTGGCCCACGCACCATGATGTCTCTGGCCCTTCTGATCTCTTCTGGGCTTGTGATGATGATCTGTTTCAAGCTTCCTCTTATTTAGCTAGTGTTACTAGCACTGCTTCACACAGAGTCTGTTTGTGCAGGGATAGTTGTTAAGATGGCTGTTCCTTTCAAATCAGAATCTGCTGGCACCGCTGTTTAGAATGAGTGTGTTAAAAAAATACATTGTTATTTAACAACCACATAAGATCTAACTCTCCATGAGTTTATATATGGCAGTTATTTAACAAAGTGTCATTGCATAGTCCTTCCTAGTGGAATTCACAAACATTAACACTGCCAGAAGATCTGTCAGAAATATTTAAATGAAGTGATTACACTGTCTTCAAGTCCTTCATGATTCTGTGGTCTAGTAATTCAATGTGATCACAAATTAACGGTTGATTTAAATTGCTTAACAAATGTAAATTAAATAATTTCTGTTTAAATCCATGCAAATTACAGGTCTAAATCTTGCCTTCTAATGGTCTCCATGTAAAACATAGATCTGTCTCACAGCAGATGTGGAGACATGGAAGTTTGGTGGCACAGTCATGTGCATCCACCCTTTTGAATGAACATTAGTGAATCAGGCTTAGTGTCAAATGCCATCACCATACAAAGCATATCCCCCTAACCTCACTCAATCAACAGGACCGTCGCATCTGACATTCTATGTACAGTTGTTTCGCCTAGTCGGAACACACTGATTACACCGAAAGAACATATTACACAGAGATAAAACAAATTGTGAATATATACATATGAATGCACACAAACAACTAACAGACCTGAAGCTCTAACAGTGAGAAATTCTACAAAGTTTCAAAGTCTGAGGGAATGTTTGGTGGCATTTGAACACGAGTCATATATGTATGTTCATGTCTGTGCATGCATGTTAATGTCTGTATTGATTTGATCATAGTATTGGCATTGCCAACACTGTGATTAAATGTGTGACATCCAGGGAACCTTTCAACCCACAATAACCATAATTACAGCCCATGGGTAGTTTTATAACTTGTAGTTTCATAGACCTCTTTGGCAAAGCTCATTTCTTTTTTCCAACCCCATTGTTCAACCTCAGACAGGAAATACTTTTCAATTTAGGATCTTTTTTCTCATTTGAAATTCAGGCTTCTCTGTAGACTCATCAAGGGAATTTAAGCGTTAAGTAATGGAAAAATTTTTCCCATTGCTTCGCATGCTGCAATAGAGGCTTTTTTTCCACTCAAACATAGTACTATTAAAAGCTATCCATCCTTTATGCGTGCTCACATAAGTGGTGCATGTTTCATGTAGTGCAATGACAGTAATTTAATATATAGAAACAAAGGGGGGCCAGGTGCATCCTGGGTTTAGTCCCAAACAATACCCCTAATTTCATTGGCTCAATAATTATCACATCCTCGGCTGTGATTATTAAGTAATTAACTAGTAGAGGATGAAGGGAACAGCATCATTTGACACTCCTGCTGTAAATTTAATGATTTTACCAGGATGCTGGCATTGTGTATTGAACCAACGTATTGAAACAGGTGGTTATAATAGAGTACTGTGCTTTTTTACAGTTTGAGTTGTTACATTTTCATCTTTCTTCTATTCCCTCTATGTCACAGTGGAGGAACAAAGACATAAAACCGCTCTGGAGCAGTAATAAAGCATGACATGTCATTTACCAACTTTGTGAAAATTTTCTTTGCACCTTCATCACCAGCAGATGTTTGCTGTTTAATATTACAGAATTAGCCAGTAAAAACAGATCCTTAACATCTGTTTGTGGAATTGTGTGCATGCCTGTGTCCATGAAGATGTATGTTCATGCATGTGTGCATGGGTGTACATGTGTGCATCTGCATGTGTGTGTGTGTGTGTGTGTGTGTGTGTGTGTGTGTGTGTGTGTGTGTGTGTCCATATGTGTCTGTGTGTGTGCATGTGTGCAAGAAAGAGAGAGAGAGAGCTGCAGCAGACTACCATGTAAGGAGTCAGTTGCTATGGGGGGGTGGGAAAGCACACTACAGAGCTCCTCTATAATGCTAATCACACCCAGGCTTTTGTATGGAAATCTCTTATTCATCTCACTCAGTTTGAAAAAGGGGCTTTTCTTCAGACTCTTACCCACCTGGGTAAAAATAGAATTAACAGTTTTTCTTCAATTGTTTATACACATTTCTTGAGACAATATCTCAAGTTCTCAGAACTGTTAACACAATGTTCAAAACCATTTGCTACAGTTTCTCTAAACTGTTTACACACATTTTTGAGACAATATCTCATGTTCTCTAAACTTTCAACACTACGCTCAAAGCCGTTTGTTAACTCAGCAAAACCTCACAAATTCCGTGCAAAGTGAAACACTGGCGTGCACTGAAAAGATGGCATGAGATTAGAGCTCAATTCTGCAGTGTAGCAAACTGTCTAACAAACTGCCGTGTTAATGCAAACAGCATGTACAGCCACGCCAGTCTGTTTACAATATGATATCGTGTTGATTCTTGATCCAATTATTATTCTGAATATCATTTGCAAAAGGTAGCATTTCACCACGGTAATGATTATACATGCCAAGTTACTTTAAACAATAAATACTTTTCTAAGTGTTTGAAAAGCAAACAACAAATAATCATGATCTTTAAAAGCCTTATTTAGGAAAATTATGTTTGCCTTTGTTATTGCCCGGTAGAATGAGATGTACGTATACAGGACAGCGGCAGTGTATGGCAATCCGTTTTAACATTTAATCCTCCTGTCCCGATATCGACAACAGACTTGCGCACCAAGCGAACGATTGATTGCGACTCGTTTCCCGTCGAACGCGTGACAACTCGGTTTGAAAGCAACACCAGTTGCTTCGTTATCAATATTGTTTCATTTGAAAGACTTACATTTCACACAGCGACAATACTGCTCTCTGACATCAACGTTTGCATTCCTGGATATCGTCACGTTGGTCGTTGGTCGACACGACACGGTCACGCTGTCAAATACTTCTCCGTGTCGTTCGCAAACGAACTTGATAACGCATAGGTGGGTTACATGGCCATCATGGAGGCGTCTTGTCCCACAAATCCTGATGCAGGTTTTAAATACTGGAGACATGCAAACGTCTTTGCAAGTGGCGATGCACGTGTGGTTTTTGAGTTTCACCACATTCCCCAGCAACACTTGCTCCTAAAGTAAACCTGGTTGGGCATGTCACTTTAATGGTGGTGCTGCATATGGGCACACCTTAGCTATGTCATTTTGCCTAGACCCCACCCACATTCATCAAAGCTATAGAAACTGTGGTGTTGTGGTGTAAATTTGAACTCAGAGCCTAAAAGGTTTCCAATTTGATTCCTGAGAGGGCACTGTCCTTTTGAAATGATGTCAGTTGTTCTTGATAAGGGTGTCATGTAAGGAAATATTACAATGTAATGTTTAAGTCAAACTTAGACCCAATAGGCTTAAAAAACTTAAAGCTTGATTACAAAGTCTGTGTAAGTCTATTAACATTGTAACTTGAGTGGTTTCAAGGTTTCTGCTTTGCATCAGATCTGGAAGAAGGCAGTGAGTCTTCATTTCAAAGACTGTTTGCAGGATCCTTGAAGCCCAGGGTACCTTACAAAGAGCTTTTTAAGAATTTTCTTTTTTTCTTGCTGTCTTTTTGTCTTCTTTTAAGGACAATAATGAAGAAAAGCTGTTCTGAGAACACCAGCAAAAAACATTCCCAAGACCTTAGAATGTCTTTTGTGTATTGCCAAGATCATTAATTTGTACAAGTAAATTTCCCAGGGTGAGTCATTCACATGCAGATATCAGAATGTCTAAATATCCCTCTCAACAGCTCTTTTTACTGTTGCCCATGCCAGAACTTAACAGCCTCTCATTTCAGAAGCAAAGCGAATTGTTTAGTCCGTATTGTATTGAAATGTGTCCTCTGCCCGCAGAAGCCATGAGTGGGACTATGCTGAGTGCTTGTGCATTATGCCGACCCAGCCATTCCCATTGTCTTTCCTCTGCTTCATTTCTCTGAGTCGCGCTGCATAGTGCATTTAAACTCAGAAAGTGTGCACTAACCAACTCCAGTGCTTGCTAAGATGGATACCCTTCTGTTTCTGATCCAATGATTACATGTATACTCTTCTTTTTTGCCTCTGGTTTCTGCTCTTTAAGACTCATACCCATGTATTGGATGTCATGTATTGATGTGGGTATTCAAGTAATTAAAATGTTTTGACATCACACTCTGTCCTCTGTTCTTGTCTTGGTATTGGATTGATAACTGCCACAAAAGAGCTTTGGGTACTTCATCTCAATCATCTGCTTGTTTTTCCTAACCATTACAGTCCTTTCTTGTTTAAAATGTCTCAAAAGAGTATCCCTTCAATGGTACATATGTATAATGACTTTGGCTCACTGCATTTACAGTCATGTCCAGAAACATGACTTGATCAGGGACTGGCAAATCGATGCAGGATTTGTATTTTTGACTCCTCCCACCATCAGGGGGCGTGGTCTCATCTACCATGATATGCATAGGAGGGACCATCTTGAGCACTTCCATGCCAGTCATATAGGAGTGTGGTCTCTTCTGTTTGAGCCTTGATACTCCATGGCTCTTACCTGGTTGCTTTGCGCTTTCTATGCCGTAATGAGCAATTAATGAGATTTCTTTTTTTTTTCTTCTAGAGGCTGGACGTTCCTCCCGTCAGCCTCCATTCTAATGGACTTTGATGGCTGTGAATTCTTTTGAAGATCTGATCAAAGACGGGGAGGCTTTGATGCCTGGCTGCGTCGAGGAGTCCTCTTCCTTTCTGTGATGCAGAGCCTCGGTTAGCCAAGGAGTCTGCTCGGCTCTGTTTCGACTCACTCCCCAGCTGCTTGAGGCTGCTTAAAATGCTGGCAACACAAATGAAGATTAATCACAGCTCTTATATTCACAGTGGATATTTTGATGGCTGGTCTCACCCTCCTACCAAGAGCCAAGAACAGTGGCATCAATTTGTTTTTTTTGTTGTTTTTTTGTTTTTTTTAAAGAAAAATTCATAATTACGATGACTAAATACTTTTCAGTGGGCCAGATGTCTGTAATGCACACATAAATAAATCATATGGATTTATAATATCACTAATATATCATTACACAGAATAGTGATCCCTTTTTTGATTCAACACAGATCAAAATGACAAATTGGGAACGTTACACAACACATGTAAACACAGAAGGAGGTGGGGTCAGGGAATATAATTATAAATTGCCTCTCAATCAATAAGCAGAGAAGTGATCCTGTGACTGCACTGAAAAAATTGACCCCTTACCAGACTATTAGCCACACCCCTTTGGTAAGCTCCCTCTCAGCTGAGCCAATCATAACTGAGGGATCCCTGTAAGATGGACCAATGAGTCTTTCTTCTTTTTTAGAGTAATTGGGAGAACTGATACTGTTTGCTGTCCTGTGGTCAATGTACCATTATGTAATTAAACGTAATGAGACACTAGCACCACAATATTTTACACACTAAATTGCCATAAGAAAGATATACAGAGACATTACCGGAGTTGTCTGTTCTTTTTCTCTCCTTTAGCGGCCCTTTAAATACTTTGGTTTCTCTTGACCCGTCACAGCAGGAGAGTCATGTAGTGGTGAAATATTTAAACCTTTCAGCAATCACCCTGGGATCACAGACAAGCCCTTCTCAAATCCTAGAGGGGTGAAAAAACACCACCTCTGCAATAAAATTTCTATCCTATTATTATTATTATTATTATTATTATTATTATTATTACTGTTGTAATTTTACACAAATACATTGCATGGAGATCTTTTGATTCAAGCCGTAAATGCATGATAGGATTAAAGAAAAGTCTGAGATTGTGGTACTCCCAGAAGTATTTTTTAATGACTGAGTGGCTGTGGAATGGCAAGTTCAATCACCCATAGGTTATGGCTGCCATGGAGAAAATGGGGTATCGAACAGTGTTTTCATTGACATACTGCAATGCCTTAGCAGAGATGGTGAGGACGTGTTGTACCATTGATCATTGTTCTGTTTTAAAAGTTCTTCCACTAACCAATATGCGAGGAATGCATATTAAATTACACTTGAAAATACCTAAAAATTTGCTTGGCTCTGTTCCATTATGAAAGAAAACTCCACTTCCTCATTTCCAATTCCATTACAATTTCAATGCAAACTTTTCCCAGTTTGTATTAATATGAAGGTGGTATATTTTTGTACATTTTTGTCTTTGACATTTTGTGGTAATTTTCTTTGCCATGGTTCCCTTACTGAGCTGCCTTGAGACACTGACATCCCTATGACATTTTCTGGCAAGCATGAGCCTGCAGTTTTGGTTGACCTCACCAGCTGATTGTGTGGAGTCAGCTTCCGTAAATATCATATGACGATGCATGCAAATGTGTTTTCTTCATCTCCCTCAGTCACAATAACTGAAGTTCCAAATGAAAATTCAGGAGGAGAATTGTCAGATGATCCGTACACAATTACTTAAACCTAACAAACTGGTCCTGTCCATGACCATAAAAATCCCACTTACCACTTCCTTTCTGTGTCAGCTATTCATGGCATCCCTCCTACACCACATCACCCCCACCCATTTCTTTTCCCTGTGTATGATGTCCAAATGTAGGGGTCAACAAGGTCATGCAACATACAATCTCCTAATCAGATTCCAAGACAAACGTAAGTACCAATCAATCAATTGGTATCAATTATTAGAGTGAAGCTGTCTGCTCTGGACTTTAGGTAGCTTAATGTGTACTATCAAAAGGAAAATGATTTCAAATCATGGTCAGAACACAGGTCAAGCTCCTCTGTAGTCTGTCACCTACAGGTTATAAAATAACAAGATTAAACATACCAAAGATAGCAGCTTCTTCTCAACACCATTGTTTATCCTCCATTTGTGGAACCAATGATGAACTGACTGAACTGCACTGATATCAATATTCGTTCCTCCACCTCAGTGTGACTTTATTGTGGTTACCTCAAGCAGGCCAGAGACCTGTATCCAGGGCAACTTACAGAATTTCTGTTACAGCTGGATATTTATGGAGCCAGTGTGAGTTAAATACCTTACTACAGGGTAATCTGGGAATCAGGGATTCTGGGAATCTCTGAATTATGAACCTGCTTGCTTAATGACTACGTCACGCCCTAGATGTGCATGCTTTTTCCACAGCACAGACAGAGCAGGAGGGGCAGTAATCACCCAGGGCTTGCAATTGTGATTTTCCCATCGTGCTTTGCTCCTGTTCATGATGTGAGGAGTTCTCATGAACACCTCAACTGTCAGAGCTGCTCGATGTTCTGTCAATCACCAGCTTGTTCGAGCCAATCAAAAGACTATGCTGTCCACAGCGGGAAAAGAAAAACACAACTACATTTATATTTAGTCACATGGCAGATGCTTTTTCCAGAGCAACAAAGCAAAAGTACAAAAGCTCATATAAGAAGTCCACATGAACAGCAGTACAAACAGAAAACAACAGACTGTATTTGAGCATGTGTCAGTCTGTCACAGAGTGCAGTAAAAATCAGTACCACATAATTTGTAGTTCAGATCAGCCATTTAAAGAAAAGACATGATTCTTCCACCCATTTTGGGGGTTTATATAGGCTCATTCCCACGTCATTATCCTGCACCATCTCCAGTGGTCTTTACCCCTCCAGTTCTGTGTTCAGTAGCATTTCATGAAGCATTTTCCCCCTTCCCAATTGGGTTTCATTGTCTCATGTCATGCAAAACCACTCTTCAACATGGCGGGATGTTTGTAAAAAATAATTTAAAAAAATAATAACACAGCAAGAACAATAAACATATATATGGTTTTGCAAGGCCCTTACACTGACAAGCCTAAATTGTGCATTTCACCCAAGATCATACATTCGCTGCTAGAGTTTCCCCAAGGACATTTCAGTAAGCCAACAAAGACAAAAAAACAACACAAATACACATATTACTGTGAACTTTGTGACAGATGCAGGAGAGCACAGCCTAAGTGGAATTCCCTATGCATTTAGGGGTGAAAATGTTTAACTTAAATTCTCTGGTTCAGTGCCTCTGCTATCAGCCCCAGCATGTAGAAAAAGTGTATGGATCACAAACAAACCACAGGGGATGCCAGCAGAGGCTTTTCCCCAAGCAAGCTGATATGTTTGTTTTGCATTTAGTTCCATCTTTGCTGTTTGTGTTATTATGCGTACCGCATAGCACTGGACTACAACAGCTCTGACAAGAGATGTTTCTTTGTTTTACTTGTTTATTAACTGAAGTCTTCTCTTAATGGTATGGCTAAATAGCTGTAGCATTGCTTTTGCTTTTCTGGGTAAACTCAGATTGTGTTGACTCCTTATTAACTGAACATTGCCCATAATAAAGCAAACAAAATTACCAGAAGATATTAGCTAAATTATATGTGTGTTTAACATGTACGCATAGATTCCTAAAATACTGTATTTATTTAGTATTCGTTAAACTTTTATGATGTTTGCTGTCCATGGTAGATCAGAGAAGTGTTCATGACTTTGTTGCTTAACAGATGAGACTGGGGGATTAATCTGAGATCAGATAAAAACTTGTTGAGTCATTGAAAAGGCTAATAAATGTACTGTTGGGTTGTCTCTTTTCTGGTGCTGAGGGTGTGCTAACGGGGCTTTCAGCTACAAACTATGACAACTATCAAAACATATGATTTTTTCTAATGTATTGTTGAAAATACAAGCACTCGTAACATGTAGTTTGGAGCCTTACACGGCATTCAAGTGCATGGACAGCAAGCTGTGACTGGGCAGAGGAGTTTTAAACACAGGCACAGAAAGTGGTTGTGGCTGTAGTGATACTATAGTAGTTTTAGTAGTAGTAGATTTTGCAGTGGTGGTAGTATATATATAATTTATATTAGTTACTCAAATGTTCAAATGTAAATAATGTTGTAAATATCCAGCTGTATAAATGGATAACAGCTAAAAACTGTAACCTATGTTGCTCTGGGTAATAGTGTCTTCTAAGTGCCAATAATGTGATGTAAATGGAGAAATGCCAGGTTTTCCCAACATTGGGGGAGTTGACAGAGATTTATAACTTGTTTCAGTGCCCATCCAACCAGTCACCCCCCATATCTCGATCGATATCCTACCCCACCGAAAGAACCCAGGGGCTCATGTCCTCATTTGCCTCTAATTCAGTTTCCTCACACAGTATGTCTTTTCATACACATACAGTATTAGAAAAAATAATGAATATTTCCAGGACTTGCAAGCACTCACTTTTTTCACAAGGCAAAAAATGTCTCTTGTCAGAATTTGTAATTGAAATTCGTCCATTGGATGCACACGTGTCATTTTATTTTTCTTTTCTTTCCGTTTCCTTTTTTGTAGCGGTTCCATTTTGGACTGTATTTTAATGCTGTTGCTGAGATACACTCGAAGCTCACTGTATTTGATGTGCACCTGAAGTTTACTGATGGATTGGGGTCATGATTTAATTAGAAACAGCTTTAGAAGAAGCACAGGCCTGTGTCAGTGTCGTGGCGGTTCCCAGCTCTCCTGCAATGATCAAACTGCTGTCAGAAAGACTGATGTTCCACATCAACCTGAGAGCTGGCAGTCACAACACATTCTCTTGCACGTCTCACTTGAACACCTTGGATTTTTTAAAATCTGTGTTCTTTTTTGTACAGATAAATACAGACATGCATAGGAACATACAGTGTGTGCGCGTGTAAGTCACACATGTACTGGCATGTTTATGTGTGTGTGTGTGATTATGTATGTTTATGTGAGTGTATGTGTGTGCATGCATATAGTATACTTTTGTTTGTGTGTGTGAGAGAATGCTTCTGTGTGTACATATTTGTGTTCATGTGTGTGCACATGTGCGTGCATGCATGTGTGACCTACCTCCAGGACCTCATCCTACCCTACGCACCCGCTCGACAACTTCGCTCTGCGACGCCTCACTCCTCCCACCAACAGAATGAAAGGCCCACGCTCCATCATCCATCATCGCCCCCCAGTGGTGGAATGAACTCCCCACCCTCCTGAGAACAACTCCTTCACTCCAACCCTTCAGACGTGGGCTGAAGACACACCTCTTCAGACTCTGCCTGGACTGACATCTTTGTCATTTTGTCCTTGTAAATTTGACCTTGTAATTCTTAGACTCCTGGCTTGTACTTGTAGCTCTCTTACCTTGTATCATGCACGTTTTTGCCCAGGTAGTATAGCAGTACTTTATTGTCCCTGTGATTGTATTCGATTTATGTAATCCTAGATCAGATTAGTTGGTTCGCGACACCAACCTTGCGCTCAGCTTCAGCATTATTTGCATTGTATGACCTGTATACATCTTGCTCTTGTGCCTGTTTGCTCACTGTATGCACTTTGGATAAAAGAGTCTGCTAAATGAATACGTGTATATGTAAATGTAATGCATGCATGTAGGAGTGTGCATGAAGGAGTGTGTCTTTGTGTTGCAGTGAGTGTATGTTGCAGTGAGTGTGCATGTGTTTGTGTGTGTGTGTGTGTGTGTGTGTGTGTGTGTGTGTGTGTATGTGTGTGCAGGAGTGAATGTGTGTGTGAGTGTGCAGGAGTATGTGTGTGTATGTGCACGAATGAATGTGTGTGTGAGTGTGCATGTGTCTGTGTGTGCCCATGCAAGTACTCCTGTCTGTAGATGCACGTGAGTGTGTTTTTGTGTGTCTCTCTGAGGGTCAGGGCCAAAGCTCAGCACTCTGCACAGACCACCTGCTCCACCACGACCCCTGCTTCTGCAGCCCGGCTCTCCTGCGGGGAGGTACTCTTCATTATCCACTCCCTCCTGCTGCCCTCTGTCCTGTCCCCAGTGATTTAACGTTGCCCCACCCCACCCCCCCGCAGCGGGGCCTCCCCTACCCTGCCCCGCGGAGGCCAGCTCCTCTGCGGGCCCATGCCAGCAGGACGGAGCCGCTCCGGCTCCCAGCCCCCTTCGGGAGGTGCCCCTGCAGTGGACTGTGCAGCCCTCAGGACAGAAAGGCAATGTGCCATCATCTTAATCACAAAGCCCGGCCCCGGGTGATGGAGCTCCATCCTGCTCGCACAGCGGTGTGTGACACCAGGCCTGGGAGAGCCGCAAAGTCACCCACACAGCTCTGCATATCCTGTGCCTGAATAACAAGGACAAATGCGGTTTTTTTGTTGTTGTTGTTCAGTCTGGCATATATATCCAGAATAAAATAGAAGAAAAGTGGCACCTGTGTGATCTGTTCCCCCTGTTCTGTTCTTTTGTGCTGGAAGTTGCTCTGGATCAGAACATCTGCTAAATGAATGTAATGTAATGTAATGTAAGAGTGCAAAAAGGTAGTCGATTTAATGGGCTAATTAAGAGACCAGGTGTAATAAACATCCAGACACCCCTCAACTCTGTATGAGACCACAGTTACATTATCTGTCAGTACTACAGAGCAGTTTAGATTCTGTGGTGATGATCGCTTAAGTAATGAATATTTTTCTGTTAAATTAAAGTCAAGGAGTCAATGTGATTTGCATACGTTCTTCTTAGCGTTGTGTGTCCCCTCAGTGTGCTGGTTACATGCTTCTTCTTTTAAATGCTCCAATGTAGCCACCCAGTTGTGTGCCTGAGAGGTCCATGTGGTGTGAATTTTATATGAAAATGAATTGTTCATCACTTATATTAAAGGGCAGTGCTATTAATTGAACAGCAGCACACTGAAGGTAAAGGTCTCAGACATGTCTATCAGAATCATCTGCAAATTATCTTTAGCTGCTTTTGAAGACATTGGACAGTAGTAATAAAGTTTTTAGTTTTCTTTTGAAATGTGTGCCTATGTCAAAACAGCTAATGATGGGCTGAAGTGTGACAAAATGAGGATGATGATGATGATGATGATGATGATGATGATGATGATCATTATGATGATGATAACGATGATGATGATGATGATCATTATGATGATGATGGTGATGATAAGGATTGCCTTTTGGGACAAACCAAATGGCTTTTAGCATGCAGATGTAAAATAGAAGTAAACCAGCCTTTTTTGTGGTCCGTTCCCTATCTAAAGCAAAAGATTCATAAAAACACATATAATTAGATAAAAGAATTTCCAAAAAAAGCACAACCTCTTCTAAAATGCTTGCAACAGAAATGTGCTGTATGGGTTTACAGCAAGCAATGCCATGTGCCATCATTCTCTCTCATCCAGTCCACTCCCCAGCCTAAGACCACATACAGCAACAGAATCATTACTGTATGCACGGCAACTGTTGCTATAGTGACTAACTGTGAAGTTGAGGGCAAGAAGTTTTGGCAGCTGAGGATGTTTATTCAGTCTGGCTTGTCACTACGATTAACCAACAGGACCGTGCAGATTTGCAAGCTCCTCTCTCCGCCTGCTACTCGTTAGAGTCCTCTGAAAGGTGATAATATTGGGAAGGGGATATTTATAGAATGGTTATCTGTCTTACCCTCACACTCTTCGCCTGTATATTCAAAGTAAGAACAAAATGTGTAGTCTGTTTAGAATAAAATCAAAGGGAATAGCGTTTTATATAGAACAGGATGAAATAGAATTGTTTTCCACGTAGAACTGCAGTAAAGAGCAGAGCCTTCTACTGTATCAAATAATATCAAAGAAAATATAATTTTATATAAGATAAGAGCAAAGACTGTTTTATATAGAATAATAAAAGAGAATAAAAAAGATAATAGCGTTCTGTATAGGGAAAGGTCAAACAGAATTGTTTTCTATATAGAATATCAATAAAGTTAATAGTGTTCCACAGAACACTAGAACAATAGCAAAGAGAATAGTTTTCTTTATGGAATTACAGCAAAGATAAGTGTTTTAGACAGCTTTACAGCAGAACCAGTAGTGTTCCATGCATGATAACAGTTAGCACAAACACTCTTTACAGGCTGCAGGCACCGTGTGAGCGCACCGTCAGAATTATCGAGTTTGAGTGGCTTCCCCAAGATGCACCACTTTAATTTATTTCTTGTTTCATATGCATATGGATACATTTTCTGATCACTTTCCAAAAATGTTTTTCAGTCTGGTTGTATATAAGTTGCTTCAGATACAAGCTGTCGATACCTACAGTACATATCCCGTTTCATATGTCTAATTATACCAATTTACAGATTTTTTGTTACACTTGTGTAAAGCGGTTGTGACACACTGTAATTGGACAGACCACTGGTTAGTTGCAGGATTAGCAGTTGCAAGTACTATGGAGCAGTGTGTGTGAATAAGCTGTGCAGGTGCTACACCCACTTAATGTTGAACACGGGCACTGCACACAGCAGGGGTGACATCACCTGCAGCTGGGTTAGACCCAGATCTGAGCTCATTGAGCAAGTAACAAAAGTGCATCTTCTTTAATTAGTTAGACAACTCGAAGATATTGATTACAGCTCCGCAGTATAAATGGAGACAACAAAGGAATGCTCTAGGTGGTTTGCTCTAAGGAAAAAACATGACTGTTTGATCGTTTAAATGACGTGCCAGGACAAACAAATGGGAAAAGACCGCAGTGCTGATGACTAATCTGAACGATTAACCTCCTTAATCGCACAGCAAACAGCAGGCAAAAATGCCTGTTTTTGCTGCATCTCACAGAAGATGAACAGATTCAGCATCTCTGTAGAACCTCCATGATTACTTTGTCTCTCACGCGAGGGGTGAACAGCCAATCAGATGCACGCATGTGAGGTTACCATGACGCTGTGTGCAGGGAAAGTAGACTCCGATGTTTAGCAATGCACAGAAGAATATACTGACAGTTTTTTTGTTGTTTTTTTTTTTCTTATGACATTTTTATGACACTTTTATTGATTCATTGTCCAGATGCTCTTATCCAGAGCAAATCAAAAAGCTGTCAGACAAAGATGCTATGTACAGGGCATAAAAGCCACAAGAGAATAGGTACAGAATAGTAAGAAAAACATCAATGATGAAGCACCCAGCTAGAAAATAGTAGCAACATAAGCATATACCCAATGGCCTCTTCCAAAACTGGACCCTGGCTTGTTGACCCCGTTAATCCAGCGGTTTGATTCAAGACACAAAAAGAACACAAAGAAAAGCAAAACAAAAGAAAAACTACAACAGCGACATTTCCTCCGCATCTTCAGAGGTGAAACGAGAGAGCTGTTGAAATGCTTGACTCAAAGAGACATCGCAATTTCAGGGACAGAATTGAAAGTGTCCTCAACAGTTCTCATGCAGTTCTCAAGACTCACTGCAATTTAAATCCACTTGTCTGGGACAACAACTGCATGAGCTCCATCGGTGGACTCTGTATCTGCAGCACAGAACATGCAGATTACTCTCTGCACACTCAGCTGTGTCCTGAGCAGCAGCATGCAGGAAGTCAGAGAGGTAACTTCGGTTTCACGCCTCCTCTTTGAGGAATTGAAACAAAACGACACCAAATGTGGCCTTGCAGATAATGAGACAGATAAAGACACAGAGTTGCACAGATCTCACCGTTCCTTTTGTTCTGGTCTTATGAGAGCAGGAGCAGAAAAAAAAGAAAACAGAAACACAGACACTGAGAAGAACATGCAGAGAGAGAGAGAGAAAGTTGAGCTGGAAGGACAGTTAAGGTAACTTGAGAGCACAGGAGGCAGAGTAACAGTGCGCACGAAAAGGAGAAATGATAAAAAGGACTCTCTACCTGCAGCCCAGGAGTTGGGATGTATGTGTGGATTGGGCGTGTTACAGACGTTTTGGTAACAGCCAAGGCTCAGCGGGGCTTCTTTAAAGAGAGTTGCCCTGTTTGAGGATCAGATGAGTAATGGCTTCGCCTCGCGGTGGGCCGCGGTTCCATGAATAATTTGAGCGCTCCCCCGGTGGGTGTCCGTCTTGTGGAGATTGTTCCGCTGACGGGGGGTGTCTGATGGTAGATGCCCTGCCCTTCACCTCCCACCCCTCCATTGCTTCTGGCATTTGTGCCGTGGAGTGACAGAGGACCAATAAGTACACCGCAGACGCTGACAGTGAGGGCACGGTCACAGAACGGCCACCTCTCCTCCCCTGCTCTCTGCCGTATCTCTCGGCTTGAAGAGCCTTGCCATGTTATATGAGCTACAGGAAAGTGGGCTTGAATGGAAAGATGTACATTACATTACATTACATTACATTCATTCAGCAGATGCTCTTATCCAGAGTGACCTCCAGCACAAGAGAACAGCGGTGTATTCATCCAAGTTGTACTTATTGGCACGCTCCTGTCGATTCCTCCTCTACAACATCAGGAGGATTCGCCCTTTTTTGACCACCTACTCCACCCAGCTGCTCGTCCAGGCCACTGTGCTCTCCCGCTTGCTTACTACTGTAACGCCCTCCTCGCAGGCCTCCCAGCCTGCACCATTCAGCCGCTGCAGCTCATCCAAAACGCAGCTGCTAGGCTGATCTACAATCTCCCCAAGTTCTCCCGCGTCACCCCCATACTGAGATCCCTCCACTGGCTCCCAATCGCAGCCAGGATCCGCTTCAAGACCCTGACTCCCACCTTTTCTGCTGCAAGAAAGACTGCCCCGACCTACCTCCAGGATCTCATCCTACCCTACGCACCCGCTCGTCAACTTCGCTCTTCTACATCCGGACGCCTCGCTCCACCCACCAACAGAACAAAAGGCCCACACTCCTCACAACGGCGCTTTTCCATCATCGCCCCCCAGTGGTGGAACGAACTCCCCACCCCCCTGAGAACAACTCCTTCACTCCAACCCTTCAGACGTGGGCTGAAGACACACCTCTTCAGACTCTACCTGGACTGATACCTCTGCCTCTTTGACCTTGTAACTTTGACGTTGAGAATCTGACTCCTGTCTTGTACTTGTTCCTCACTTACCTAGGTGGTATAGCGGTACTCTATTTTTCCTGTAATTGTATTTGAGATGCAATCCTAGTTCAGATTAGTTGGCTCGCGTCACTGACCTTGCGCTCAGCTTCAGCACTATTTGCATTGTATGACCTGTACACATCTTGCTCTTGTGCCTGTTGTTTGCCCACTATTTGCACTTTTGTACGTCGCTTTGGATAAAAGCGTCTGCCAAATGAATAAATGTAAATGTAAATGTAAGTTCAATGAGCAACAGTGTCAGACCAGGCAAAGAACACTCCCAAACCAGTGAGTGAGAGCATAAGACTATTCAAGCTGTACCACAACTTGAGTAACCTGACTAGACAAGGAAAGCCGAGTGTATTACCATCCTAGTCACTCGATCACATCATAGTCACTAAATACGTGATAAAGGTCACTGATAAAAAAAAATAGTGGCAGAGACAAAAGACAAAAGTAGACATTATATTTAAAATGGTCAATAAGGAAGCTCTTGAGTGGTTCAGAAGGTAATGGTGCTGGTTTTAAATGCAGGCTGAGCCCAACAGTCCAGGTTCAAAAGCAGCTTTTTTTTTTTTTTTTGTTTGTTTTTTTTGGCAACAAAGACTGGGAGCATTGACTGGCAGAGCAGAGGGTCAGCCAGGGACCCCTAATCACTTCATTTTCAATATTCTTGGACTCACACGGGTGCCTAGGACTTGCTCAGAGAACATTAGGAGGGCCCATCCTCTATCAGCATTTCATCTCCTGGTGCACTGTGGGAATTGTAGTGTGAAAAATTGTTTTGATAGGTGTGCACAAGTATCACAGGATTGTATACCTCATCCCATGCTGTTTCATGGGGTCAGTGGGTGTTCTTACAACAGTAACAAGCTTAATGCATAATTGGGAACTACTAAACATCTGGTATGAAAGGAGGAAAAAAATGCAAAAAAATCATAGGACGTCTTAATTTCATGTAGAAGGTGCCAAACAATGAACTGTAAGAGTTACATTAATTCAAATTACACAAGCATACACACAGTGCTTAGCTCTAACTAAACTAAATCACTCTACCAACTCTAATGACTAAATCACTACAGGTAATGTTAAAGTTCAAGGCTTTGTTGCTTGCGTTCAGAACAGCCAACAAAACTGCACCTACCTACCTGAATGCTATAATACAAGGCTATGTTCCCTCCCAACCACTGCACTCTGCTACCGAACAGCGTCTGGTGGTCCTATCACATTGCGGCACAAAATCACTATCCAGAACTTTCTCTGCCATTGCCCCCCTATGGTGGAATGACCTTCCGCACTTCATCCATTCTGCTGAGTCCCTCACTGTTTTTAAGAAACATCTGGAGACACAGCTCTTCCACGCTCACCTGGTCACCTGAATCACTACCACCTAAAGCAACTTCTTATGTCCTAAACTCTATTTTCCTTAAAAAAAAAAAAAAACATTCAAATTTAATGTTTTAGCGCACTTGTGTCTCTGTCAGCTAGCTTGTACCTTGTCTAGCCAACTATTGAAACTTTGTCAAGTAGCACTTCTAATATTGTGACTCCTTGTATGGCTTTTGCTTGTGTTGTACTCTGCTTTACTTGTAAGTCACTTTGGATAAAAGCATCTACCAAATGAATAAATGTCAATGAAAATGTAAGGTAATGGGTAGTGAGGTTTCAGGAGCTGAGCATGAAATATGGCCTGGTTCTGGGAACCAAGATGTAGTCTGACTGGGTGCCCTAGATGACCTAAGTATTTCTGGCTCAATGACCTCTTTAGACCATTAGCAGGTGTGCGCTAATGTGTGGAGTGTGTCATGTTTGTGTGTATGTTTAAAGCCACTATAGTGAAGGCTACTGTTATAGCTTGATTTATAACTCGTTGTGAATGAGTAATGGGCCCAGGTCCACTACATTGGGTTCATCTGTTAAGTGTAGCCACCCTTGCAAAGAAGAACAAATGGGGGAAAAATGGTATTGTGTTCCTTACCTCTGCCTCTGTGTTTTACTTTGGTCCAAATTTCTGACAGACCTAGCACACATGCATGCAAACATGTGTGAACATGCATACAGACACACACGCACACACGCATACACAGCCACACACACACACACACACACACACACACACACAAACACACATACCCATATTGCTGTCCACTGCAGCAGGGCAAAGCAGACTTTGTGTGGCGATCTAGGTTGAGGTTTAAAAAGGTCAAACTTTGCCCTGATTTGAGTGTTTATTGGCTTTTTAAAATGTCATTGAAGAGACAGAGTACGCGCTGCCACAATCTACAGGGACCTAACTCCGGTAAGCAACACTCCATCATACACTTCTCTGGACCTAACGGGGCCATTGTCCTGTCTGAGAGACAGAGGAGAGATAGGAAGAGAGAGTGTGTGAGAGAGAGAGAGCATGGGGAGTGAGCATGCAGATAGTGCTTGAAAGAATACGAACTCATTTACAAGCTAAACACTGCTGCTAAAACAAGAATGATTCTCACATTGATTTTTGTTACTTCTATAATAATAATAACAATAAAATAATGACCTCAAAAGAACCCATGGATATATGGACACTCTCTACAAAATGAGATGGGTGTGTCATATGGGAAACTTTCAAATGGTTATGCGTGACGCTAGGATGGGGACTCTGGGATCAGAGAGTCGCCTTGGCTGGCTGGGAGTGAGGTCACCGTGCTTCACTCCCAGCAAGAACTCACTGCTTCTTCCCAAAGCCTGGGGAGCTTTCAGGACCATGGACAGCAACAGCCTCGTCCGCAGTGCAGAGACAAGCACAGCTGAAGGCAGCTGGTGATCAGCCCCTGTGTTGTTCACTATAAAGCATAATGCTGCTCTGCCTTTAGGGAGGAACAGGCTTGGACCTGTGCATTTTGTATTTTTTTCTATTTCTTCAATAGTACTGTTATAAAGTGCCAGGTTAAGAACACTACTTATGTACAACCAGAACAGGACACCAGTATGGAAAACATTAAAAATACTTTCTTGACCCCAGGAAAAATAAATAAATAAATAAAACAGAGGATCACAAGGATCTGTTAAACAAAATATCCATCAAGCAGAATTTTGATTTTGGCTAGGGGTAAGAAGGGAGACATGGGCGGATGTATGAAAAAATATTTAAAAACACAACCAAACACAACCAAAGTAAAGGCCAGACGAGCATCCGTGTGCTTTTCAAGTTTTCAGCTCAGTAAATTGTGTGCATTGAGAGGTTGATGCTTGTGAACGTTAAACTTTTGTTTGGTTTTTTGCGGTAATTGTTTCGGGCGTACGGATGAATCGCCCGCGGAAATCGAAAGGAAGGCTTAGCAAGCGAGACCCCTCCGCGCGGCGGATTCTCGGCAGTCGCCTTTGCCTCTCGGGCAGCGGAGCTCCCGTTTCAGACGCCCCGTCTTATCCGCACTGAACTTGGCTTAATCACACAACAGAAGGGCTGCCGTTTGAACTTTCAATGCAGCTGCACTATCTCCTAATCCAAGCGCATTAAATGGGCTGAGCTCACCGGCCAAAACGGCGTTTGCGCCATGCGTGGAATCCACCGCGCGGCTATGCTCGCACGGTCATGCCCAGTCATGAGTGACCAACAGATTACGTAAAATTCAAATAAACCTCCATGCCAATTTATCAGGAAATTACCAACTTCCAAAACAGAAAAAGGTAACATGGCAGAACAGGGGTGTTCCAGAAGGCACCACTGACTACTATGGAATGCAGGTGATTTTTTTTTTTAAAACCCACCGAAAATTGCCTGTTGGTGTGGACTTGAGCTCCCTGATACTTACGCACATTTCACACATATTACAAATAAAAAGTACTTATCTCAAATATAATTAAAAATATGATCAACCAGGTATCACAGTGTTAATTTGTTTATTTTACTGTATTGTATATTTTTATTAGTTTAATTAACCCGTTTCTATTTATACTCTGCACACAGCTACTAAATATCTGTGCCATTATGCCATATGCTATTCTGATGAAAAAAATAGTGTTTATTTGAGTCATTTCATTTTATTTTGACAAGTAAGGTAATGTGATCTTGGCATTTCATTAAAAGGTTTCATTCTGATGATCATTTAAATATAGATGAAACTGGGAGTAAACATGAATTTTTACATGTCTAATTTTGTAAATATAGTTAGTGGTTTTGAATTGTGTGCCAAATATTTTAAAAATGTGCACAAGCAATACAAAATAAATAAATAAAAACTGTAAAACTATTCATAGCAACAAAGGATTCATACTCTAATACATCTATGCAGCCAAATAATTTTGGGACAGTTGTATTGCTGCTCCAAGCCCTGGATGTGAAATTCATATTTGCATGCGTTCAGGGCCTCCCAGGGAGAGCATTTCAAAAATGAAAGACTTAGTAGAAGAAGAGGCCAGAACAGTGATCACAACTATGGGGCGGTGGCATGTCATTAGATCATTTATTGCACACTTCATGAGGAATATATGTGCTGTGGTCTTGATAGAGCTATGTTCCCTGGGTTTGGTATGGGAGTGTTCTCACTCATTCAGGAAAAGAAAACTGATTTTTTAATGATTTTAAAATGATGACACTACTCTTTAACTGATGGAGAGAGGACAGACACGGGGACAGGGGGCAGGATGACAGAAGGGCAAGGAGAGGACAGGAGGAAATGATGAGAAAAGAGGGAGGAGAAAAGAAAGAGGAGGGAGGAATGGGAGAGAGATGACGGGTAAGCTGCACTGGAATGGCAGGTATGCAATCTGCTAAGTTACATGTTGTCAAGAGTATTCCCCATATCAGAACAGCAACAAGAAATAGATCCTTTTTCAGATTTTCCTACAGAAATAACTACACTGACCCTGAAGTTTGACTCATTATGGGCATTAACTTTTTAAACATACAGAACTGTCAAACAGTATAGCCACACAATAAATGCCAAAGCTAAGATGAAAAAAAAATTGAAGGACAATGTTTCATGGAAGAATGTGGGCAATTTTGGATAGGTTTGCTTTAGAATGGTGCTTGTCCAGTGTGTGTATGGTTCTGTCACGTAAAGTGTTTAGTGTAATTTGGCTGCATTTTAATGGCACGCCTATTTTTGCTGGTGTTTTCACTGGCATACTAGACAGTAAACTCTGCTAGAGAATACATTTTAGCACATGTGAGTAACTTGGTGTATTATATCCTGAAAGCATTTTTGTGGAGAAAATAAAATTAATGAAAACAACAAATAACAAATAAAATGGTGAAGTTTTTTGAAGCATCCTTGACATATTCAAGTGGCTGTGCTAAATGCCAGTGATTTTCCACATGAGTGAATCCATTTGTGAGAGGATTTCATTCAATGGGATTGGTAAACATGAAAGACAGATTTATGTGTGTCAATAAATAATTACAAATGTGCCCACAGGCTCTAAAAAAATAAGAATCTTTTTTTATTATTACTGTTATTTTAAATGTGTCTTATATGACAGCTTGTTTATAGTTTTTCAGTTTTTTATGGATTGATGTGGTTAAATTTGATTTTTGAATTAACTGAGTTAAGTGGGTAACGTCACTGACAGGGATGGTGATGTGTCATTGTTTCACCTGATGAGCTCCATTTTATTACTTAAAGTTAATTAATTTACTAAATTACTTGTTGATTAATTTAAGTGCCCAAACTATGTCAGTCTGCATGGTTCTAAAAGGTTCTGGTATCACAATGCATTGAAATAAACACATAGCCACATTTTGCCATTCTACAGTGCAGCTCATTATATGTCATAATTTGTCAAAAGTGCAGAGGGGAAAAAAGAGTAACTGGAGATTGAGGCTTCATGATTAGTTGAAGTCATGATTAGTTGAGCCACCCATGGTTATTGTCAATCACTGACCTGTGAAAACCAATCAAATGACTGGTCCCCACAGCAAAACTGTTTGATTGTCTATGGTAATATGTGTCACATGATAACACACAATCAATTTATGCATTTTGGTCACCTATGAAGCTTCCCTCCCCTATTACTGGAAACATAGGCCACTCTAAGGCAATCCTTGGGAATTTTGGTAGATTCCCTCTTTCATATAGTAAAATTAAGACCAAAAATGGAAAGATGTGTGAGCTTTTTATCCCGATTAGACAGACTAGTTTTGTTTCATAATGAACAGATTTGGCCTAGTTGCGAAAAATGGGAACAAATAAAATAAAAATGTGCTTTGAACACATTATGATTGTTTAGTTTTGAGCAGAACAACATTTAAATCATTCTAAATGTCCTTTTTTCAGTGAAGTGCATGTTTTTTTGAAACATAATTACAAAGGCTGTTCATACAGCAAAATGTGTTATTGTTCTTCACTGCAAATCACCCTCAATCTGTTCAGAGCTATGTGCAGGAAAAAAAGCAGTAATAGCACATTTCTTTAAATCAATACAGCACATGCTCATGTAAACAACATTAATGAGATACAATTTTCAATACCATAATTACCACTAGAAGTCAGACTGTTTAGATTAAGCACTAACAAGGCATGTTATACAGAGAGGGAGACAGAGAGAGACAAAGCAAAAGAAAGAGAGGGGCTGTTCAGCCATAATGCAATGAGAGGGAATGGCGGTTTCAGCCCAGATGTGAGTTTTGACCATGCTACAAACAGGAAAACAAACTTCATTACAAAATAAGAAATGAAGGAGGTTTCATATGTGTTGTAGCACCCAGACTGGCCTTTGAACACATCCAATTCAGCAAGCTGTAGTGAAACAAGGCTCAGTGGTTGAGAAGGTTTTGCCTCTAGCTACGGCTGCAGTACCTGAGGGGCTGGCATTTTAGTTCACAAAAGCCTCCCTTTCAAGTTTAATTATCAGAACATGACTGCAGAGGGAAGGTATTTGATGGCAGTCTGCATAATACAGACTCCTATTGACCTACATATTCCTGATATGAAGGTCTTAACACTACTATAATGTTCTAGATAAACTTAAAACATCAAATGCCTGTGACATCACTGCAACAATTGAAATTAGTGGTATTCTGTCAGCCAATGGACATTCACAGGAACTAGTTAACTAGCTAACTAGCTTGCCAGCTAGCATTTTTGGTGGAAATTAAGTCAACACTGACACGCCCATGTGCATGCACACACACACACACACACACACAAGCCATTCGCCCACAGACCGCTCACTAATTAATTCTACCATGACAATAATCTTGAATACACAGAGAAACAGAACATTAACTGACACCTTTCACTGCAACCCAGTAAGATTAGATGAAAGCAGACACCTTCTAAACAACACTTGCACTTGCTTAAGCATTATTCAATACACCAAAGAGAAGAAAGATAGATTTACCTCAGCTCTTTAATGACACAGACAAAGCATTTGACTGAATCTAGAGACCTTTCCTGTCTAAAGTCTTACAAGCTTTGACTTCTGCATGACACAATAGGTTGTGACTATTATCATATGCACCAACCATTAATACTATATTTTGCTGTTGACAATTCCAAAATATCCCCGATACTCTATACCCCTAAAAGAGAAATCTTATGAATTAAATGTGAATCTTTGAAACTGTTTTCAGATGACTGAGATGATGACAACACTTTCGCAGCACCACTGTAGATCCACAGCATAAAGTTGGGCCTATCTTTTTGGCTCTACTGTGCATACAGCCTTATGGCCTTCGGTGAGATTTCTGAATTGTGCCACACTCTACCTAATGTATACACTACTGCCGATCTACCACAGCAGCTGAAATCCCGAGTGATGGTGCTGCTGTACCCCTTTCCAAAGTACTCAACCGAGTGCTTTGGTTCAGTAAGAATGACCCTTCGTGCCACAAGTGCAATTTGTGGAATTTAAGTGGTAAAAGGCAATTCAAGCTGTTAAAGGGAGGTCACATGGGCTTTGGAGGCTGACAGAGGGAGGCAAGTCACTTGCCTCAGTAAACAGCCAGCTGTGTAAGTGGATAAAATGTAAGAATTGTAAGTCACTGTGGATAACAGCATCTGCTAAGCAAACGTAATGCAATGTAAAGGGACAGAGAGGAGAAGAGCATTGGCACATAACATATCTTGCAGGTGAAAGCGAATTATTGGCCAGCTGGAGTTTTGAACCTGGCTTCCCCTCGGGATGGCTGGAAAGCATCCAATCAAACTGAGGGGTGAAGGACACCAGGAAACAGGAGGTGGTTTGGGATTTATTCTTGCATGTATTTATGTATCAGACTCTCCTATCCTTAGCAACCAAATGCAAAGGTGCATAAGTTTATATATATAATGAGGCCACATGTCACAACAGCACATGCAGAAAACAATGTCAGGAGCTGTAGGATGCCACACCAATCACCTCCCATTCCCCAACAGGTATCTACCACCAGCCCCACCAAGCAGGTCACGGACACAGAGGCAGGTACAAGTCCCCTTCGTTGGTCAAGAATTTAGAAATTATACATGTAACTTTAAATCACCTGTGCAGGAGCTTACTATGTTGTTATTGCTTTTAGCTGCCCTTTCTCCCTCCAGCCACCCCAGGAGGGACCAAGCAATAAAGGTAAGCATACAAGATTCTATATGCGTTTGATTAAGGCTATGGCTACTCCCACAGCACAGCACCCAGTTAAGCACATAGCAACCTGCACTCCAGTCACTCCGCACAGTGGGAGAAAACATGCATGCATTCAAATCCTACTAATCAGGTGATTACTGGCTCATTCAGTGCACCCGCTCCCCGGGAAGCCCCCTTTCCCACAAACTGAAAGAGTCACGAAGCACCCCCACACTCACGGCACCACACTGTGACCACCATAAAACACAGAACAGAATTATGGCACAAAAATACAGAAAAGAACACAGAACAGAAGTATGGAATAGAAATGTAGAACAGAACACAGGACAGAAGTATGGAATAGAAATGTAGAACAGAACACAGGACAGAAGTATGGAATAGAAGTACAGAACACAGAACAGAAGTATGGGATAGAAGTACAGAATACAGAACAGGCATATCACTTCTCCCCTCTTCCCTCGGTCTCAGGTCTGCCTATGAAGAGGAATTCCCTCACTCCCACCCATTTTGCTACCCCCAGGCGTTACACATTACGGGGATCCGGTCACAGACACCGCCCACCTGCAGTCGCCTCGTACACGCGTCCCACTGTTCCTGACAGCAACATTTGAACACGTGTCAAGATGCCACGCAACGCCACATTGGTCAGTGCCACGTTTAAAACCCAGACCAAGTGGTACAATAATTAAAATGTCATCAATAACTTTATGATGTCATTGAATAAGTCAGCACTATTCCCCTACAGTAATATATACATTCAAACAGGTAAGGGAACTGAGACACAGTCTGAAGAGGTGTGGCTTCTGTCTGTGGTGGAAGACAGCCATCATATCCACCGTCCTGACTGCGGGTACAGCTTCCCTGCTGAAATGGACAGACCTGAAAAGGGAGGGTGGGGCAAAAACTGCTATAAGCTCAGACAGAATGGTGCAGGAAACCTGAGTCTTTATTGCCAAGACCAGATGTGCTCAGATGTCACCTTCCCAAACCTCCCTAACTCCAGCTCCATTAAGCATCCAGCTTTGCAAATTCAGTGCACAGCATACCCCCCCGGCAGAGGAAGTCTGCTGAGCGAATAAGTAATGACGACGATGGCAATAATTAACGCAATCAGCATTCTCCCATGGCAACCCGCTGAAACGCCTGTGCAATTAGACAAGCTGTCACACCTGACGTTAGCGTCTTCCCAGCCCTTCACAGCCACAGAGGGACAAAATATAGATGTGGTGAGATCTCGTCTCTGGAAAAAAGAGGAAGTTCATCCGACCTGTTGCCTTTGCTCCTCTCTCTGTGTTGGGAAGGTTTGCTGTCTGGTGCCTGTGGTCAGCCTATGAGCTTTCAGTGATCGGCTTCAATTCCATCGAACAACTGTGCCAGAGGCATCTTCCCCACCATGCTTCACATTAGTTCACATTAAAGAACATTACAGTACAAAGGTCAGTGAAATGCCCCCCCCGCTTGTGTGTTCTACTCCACCCTTTTTAGAGTATAAAAGGATGGCCACAGTCACTGCCCGCTGCTCTTAATGTGAGGCCAAAGTCTTTAACATCGAAAGAGTGTTAAGGATCTTCACAGGATGTTTGCCAACTGCAGTGTGTCTGCTTACAGAGGAGTCAAAGCCAGTGAGGCCCCATTTAAATAATTATTGCTTGTGCTCTGTGCCCTTCCCACTAAATGAGGGACAGGGATTTCTTGTGCTTTGCTCAGATGTAGATGAGAGTTTTCCATCGCCATTTTATTGGTTAATCAAATAGAATGGTGTGAGTTTTTGGAGAATTAGCAGAGCACTCAGAGGATCGTTACCGAGCTACACTGCTGCACACTGTTTGCTTTAGTTTTCCCTGGCTGGGTGCACGCAGGGGCATCTCTCCCTCACGCCCACCTCCTTATCTCCCTTCCTCATTTCCATCCTACTTCTGTCTGTGTCCCCCTCTTTCCTTCTCTCCTTTCCTCACTCTATCTCTCCCCTCTTTCTCCATTCCACCCATTTCTTTCCCTCTCCATTTTTAATTATATTTTCCTGCTTTGGAAAATTTTAATGTAATTGTTTTATTGTTAAAATGAAGGTGACTCAAAAGTCAAAATCTCACCCCCTCCCCGTCCTCTCCCCCCTCTCTCTCTGCTCCTTATCCTGTGCATGCAGGCGCTGCACTTTTTCCCCTTTCACGCAGGTGTGTTTAATATTAGTACCACAGGCCAGGGCCTGGCTCTGTCTGCGGCCTTTGTGGAAACCCTAAACCCCGTGGAGAGGTAGAATTTTCTGTAAAATCTGTGAGCAAAATAAAATCACAACACAAGGAATATAGGATTCCATTAACGATCGCTAATAAGGGCTTCGAGTACAAGGTTGAGGGAGGTTGAGTTGCACTCTGCAGAGGCTGTAAACATACTCTCCACGAAGAGGGACAGAAGCAGGACAGCTGGAGTGAGGAAGACAGGGAAGGGGAGGGCACAGGCTCTGCAGGTGGTGCCTCTGTCTCTAACTGGCAGGACAAGACAGCTCTGTATCATGCCGCCAATACTTGTTTAAAACAAGCTGAAGTTCAGAAATCTTTACATTTTTTAAATTCATCTAAATTTGAACTGTTTGATTTTTCTGCAAATGTATTCTGATGTTTTCTCAAATTAATGAATTTAGAACATAACTAGTGACATTGCCTTGCCATTGAGATGAACAGCCTGCGTGTGTGAACACATGTCATGATACAGGACTGAATGAGCCAATGACAGCAGAAGCCACATACCCACTGAACTAAATGCTGACGCACAATCCAAATAATACAGTTTAAAATTAATACTGCAAGCCAGTGAACCTTTTAATATGTTTTGAAATAACATTTAAACTCATCTAGCTTATCATATTCCCTTTAATCTAGTTACTTATGTCAAAAATGTTTTTCACTGAACGTGTACATTTCTCCAACTGACTTTTTATGAGTATATTCACCAGCTTCACCAGCTGATGCTGTTAGAACATTTGCAACAACTTAAGAGTTTGACAAATGGAAGCACTTACACAATGTTCCTGGAAATGTGAGTTTTTCGAATGTCTGTTGGGTGGACATCTGATTGAGGGAATATTCATACTGATTGCAAGCATGAGAATATGAGAAGGCTTGAGAAAGATTATTATCATTTAGGTCATGCAGACAGCCTCATCTTCCCCAAACACTGCTGTCTCCATGACTCTTTTTTCCTCCCAAATTATGTAAACTGATTGATGCAAATCAGTGAGAAATTAAATACCAGCTGTGAAGGGACATATTCAGGGCAGTTGTTCCCATGCAAATTCAACCCCCCTGCCTCCCCACACACACACACACCACACACACACACACACACACACACACACACACACACACACACACACACACACACACACACACGCACGCACACACGCACACACACAGGCAAACAACCTCTAACTGACCCACGATTCCCAGAGAGAGGATTTAGAGCTTAATCAAGTCCACGCACACTGAAAGTTAACTTATTTTTCAGTGAGATGCATATTCACACTGAAAAAATACTTAAAAAAACACTTTCAGAATATCAAAATGTCATACTACTCACACTTGCTAAGTACTTGCATTCTCTATAAATCAGTAGAAACACTTACTTAAAATACATCTGTTAGGATCTATTTTGAAACATTACCTCACACAGACTGGAAAAACACTTTTCCTAAAGCAAGCTTACTCAGTGTTTCCTAAATTCTTTCATCTAACTTGGTCAGGGGGTTTTGTTCTGTTTTGATTTTGATATCTGACATGATTTGTCATATAACACAATATTCTCTCTACATTATAAATGATAGGGAATATATTTTAGATTTGAGGCATATTAGATATTGAGTCTGTTATATTGCATTTACTAGCATCATTAATAATTCATGTTTTGGGCAGGGATATGACTGTCCCAACACTGGCTACATATGTTTATTATGAATCCTTTGTTGCTTTAAAACGTTTTAATTTGAAGCTCGACAAGCACTTGCCTTACAATGTGTCCACCCCATTAGGCAATCTTTACTGGGTTTTACAAGCAGAATACAATGGCATCCCATAGTAGTCAGTGGTGGCTTCCACTTCACCCTTGCTATCACCATGCAACTTTTCCCCTTCCATGTGAGCCTGTCTTCCTCCAGCTTGATGTGATTTTGGTCATGGCGCTTGGTGATTTCTAGAGCTGCAGACCGGGCCAAATTACAGCTCTGCAGCAAAATGGTGTGCACTGCATGACTCTGGCATGGAAACTTCATTGTGACAACTGCAGCTATAGCAAACAAATCAACACAGGCAAACTTCAGTTTGGACAAACTTTGTTTTAGGGAGACATGTTACTTTTTCCACATAACACCCCCCCAGCCCCTATTAGAATGCAATTAGTCCCTTTTCACACACCTGAAGTTTTTAATTGGCCACTGAGGCCTGATCCAAAGTGGCTAAAATTACTTTTAAAAGTTCAACAAAATTGCAATTTCTCCTGATTCATGGACCACTTGAGTTTGATTTTCTGCTTGTGGATTGGAAAAATAAAATCCTTTCAAAGTAATGAGAGGGAACGGCTTCCTCTCCTCACGTATATCTCCAAAGAATGAGAATGAGCTGGATGCCAAGCCCGGGAATACAAATCCAGCGTCGGCCGCCTAATGGTGCTCTTTGCTCTTGTTAGCATTTATGAAGTAATCAGCTGGAATGAGTCAATGGGAAGCTCTGTGGCTACTCACTTTAGAACTTGAATGTGACTACATTCTTTTTTTTTTAACCAGGAGGCATCACCTGATTGGTGGGATTACATTAGCGCTTGAGTGTGTGTCAGAATGGGTCCATGGAAACAGGCTGGTGCTCAGAATTCTGTTCTTCCTGCTCTTTAAGTGGAACCGACATGTGTGCATGAATGAAATTAGGGTAGGCATGAGGAGGCAGGAGGAAGGGCAGTAATATCCATACACCCATACACACTCTCCCTCCTGAATCCCTGAATGTGAAGCATTTCAATTCCTGTAGCGCACGGTCCACCACAGACATGCTCTGAAACTTTACCCCAGAACAGGGACAGTGTAATTGCATATGCAGTGAATTTCTTTCTGATGAATTGGCATCCAACTCATCTAAAAATGCATTGACTATTGACGGGCGGTGCAGTGTCCAATGCATCTGTAATGCGCTGTCAAATGCTATTCTCATACTGCTAATACTGACCTGAAATGAGGGCACATGCGATTATGCAGGTTCACGAAAAATCTCATTGATATCATTGAAACTGCAGTATAAGCAGGTTTTTTTTTAACATTTCATTGATACTGCAGTGACTGCAGTTTTTTGTGAATGTTTTATTGGCCCTAAAATCTCTGTAATGTTGGGCACTGGCCAAATTCACAATATCAGACATCAGATTTTAGACCAGTTGAAACTGTTGATGGTCCGGTGATGAGTATTTTCTATGTTGATCCAATACCACAGCCAAATATGAATCAAAGGCAGATCACGACTGAAAAATCATTATACATTTTCTATGTGTACATCCCACAGGACATAATCAAGTTTTTCTGCATGAAAATTCTGGTCCACCTGCTCTTAATTATTTGCCAATACTTCACTTTTAAGGGCTCTTATGAAGTATTTGTAACACCTATATCAGCTCTACATAATGGCCATAATCCTTTCCACAGGCACAAATAACCATGCAGAACAGCTTATCACAAATGACATAAGGTTATGAAGCATGAAAGATTTAACGCTGTGACATTAGTGTCAGGGCTGCAGTGTAGCGTAGTGGTTAAGGAGCAGGACTTGTAACCAAAAGGTTGCCGGTTCAATCCCCCCTGCTGTACCCTTGGGTAAGGTACTTAACCTACAATTGCCTTAGTAAAATATCCAGCTGTATAAATGGATATCATTGTAAAAGAACTGTAACCTATGTAAGTCACTTTGGATAAAAGCATCTGCCAAATGAATAAATGTAAATGTAGAACATTACACACCATATTACCAGGAAAACCAGTTGTTATAATCCCATAATTTAGTTTATGTAAGATTTATTACAACAATCATTGTCTTTAATGTAGTGTTGTTCAGGTGTTTTGACTGATACAAGACTGATTAAAAAAAAAATCCACTTCAAATGATATATCACAAAAATCACAATGGTTGCAGGGTTAGGCCACAACGGTCCTTTAGAGTCAGTGATGTTTTTAGGTTTTGTTCCACCTGAACTCTTAATCACAGGAGTGGATCGATTATTATGCTAAATGAATGCAGCTGTCTGTGTGCTGGAGGTGTTTCACATTTCCTAATGTTCACGGTCACATGCATTAATTCAGTATAATAATTGATCTCATTCTGTGATTAACAGCTCAGGTGGAACAAACACCAGAAGCATATCTGGCCCTCTAGGAACAGGACGGCCTGTTTCTGGATTAGGACGCACTGTGGCTAAGCACACAGGCTTACAGGAATGAGACAGTGCTCTACAGTGACAACAGTGTCATCCCCCTTCCATGAAGCCACTGTAGGCAAGAAGAACAGGGATACAAGGAAAGAAGCAGAAAACATATGCACAGCTAAACCATTCAAATGACCTTCCAATGGGGTTTATTGCTGAGAAAATGTGTAATATTTTAATTCAGAATCGTGCATCAACTTGGAACATGACATTACTATTATTTTTTTATTTATTTATGTCATGGGGGTGAAATAGGTATGTGCAAAGTAACCCTGACAAAAGAGTTCTGTTTGATGAACCAAGCACACACCAAGGTATTTTAAAGTTTGGTAGGTAAACCCAAGCTCCTCACCTGATTTTAAATCTTGTATGTATTGAATAAAATGTTTTTTTTTCCTTTTTGAGTTTAGATGGAGCATATGTTCAGCAGGAGCTGGGTCATGGCTCCACATGGTGGCATCACTGTTCAGTGTCTTATCTCCTGTTGTACCTCCATCACTAACACAAAGGCGTTCTCACTCTTTCCATTTCCCCTCTGTCTCTCAGCTCTGATCAGCTCTCCCTGCTTCAAATTAACAAGTAAATGACTGCCTAAATGAAGGCAAGGGAATGAGTGAACTAATGAAAAAAGAGTAAAAGAAAAACCCTGACACGATGAATGTAATATCTGAGGAAAAATGAAGGTCGGATATTAAAAAGTGAATTATTACACTTAGTTGAGAAGGCAGGCATGAGGATTAGTGGAGACGAGGTTAACCTGGCCTTAAAATTGCAGCCGTCATTGGGTTTTGTAATTTTATTATTACTCCTAAGGTTGGACGAGACGCATTTATTCTCACAAAGCTCAAACCCAACCCATTCCAACTCAAAGCCAAGTGCTATCTCACCTAGCATGTAACAGAGTTACAGGACAACACTGTGGCATCCGCTGTTACAGCCATATTGCAATGTTGTGGGAACGCTGTGGGAATGTCATGGAATAGCCAGACAGCCACACTCCATCATGGTTTAACAAAGAAAAATGAAAGGAAGTGAAGAAATACATCTTATTATCTCTGCATTATCCTTGCACTCGCAGTGCATTGTGGGTTTCTTTCCAGTCTCTCTCTTCTATGTATAGCTGTGGTTTTCAAACTGAGGGCCAGAAAGAGAGTCAGTGGGTGGGCAAAAGTGGTACAATACTAAGCATTAAAATGTTCCTGATGTACATTTTAAAGTACCTCTGAAAAATGTAGTTTGTACCGACTAGAAAAAAGTAGTCTGTACTTATACAATTGATGTGATTTAAAATATTGAATTATGCTGTCACTCAAAGAATAGCACCAATCACTTGTGGAAATGCCACAGTTACATGTGCATCAACCGTAGTGTCAAGAGTACAGAGTATATCTCAAAGCTGTGTGCTTACTCTTTTTGTTTTTTCTCTTGTCGGAGTAATTAACATATTAAAGGTATTTAAATGACAGGAAGTACACCTCCTTCTGACAAGTGGCAAGGCAATAATGGTGAGGTATTTTTAAATCATTTGAATAAATATTGGTATCTGTTATTGTTTTGACAGGCAAAGATGCTTTAAACTCATTTAAAATAGATATGTTTCAGGTCAGTTGCACAAGGTTTCAAGGAAGGCATACTGTATCAAGACATGAAAATGCTGACCACTAAGATCTTAAAAAATAACATGAGTGAAGGTAAAAAGCAATCATTGTACATTTGTGCCTCTTTAGTAGCCTAATTTGCATATAGCTCAGCATGTGGCAATGCAAGGAAGGAAGCAGTAGTCCTGTTTTATTGCTCATTTTTAAAATGATTGCTATAATTACAAACTATTAAAGTAAATATTACAGCTTTCCTTATTGGCTTTGCAGACCCCTTATATCCAGCAACATGGTTTGAAATGGTTTTCATCTTCCACTTTCTGTGATGTACACATGAGCAGTAGCACTGAGTAGCAGTTGTTAGCATGACAGATTTGAAAGGATGCAGAGCCACACCGCAGTTGAGAGAAAAAGCTTTGCTGCCTTTTATTTCTCAACTGGTGGTAATAGAATTTGATTCGCCCAGACATCAGTGAGTTAAGTCTGAGCCAATCAGAATGGAAAGCACTGAGGGCTGAGCTGTGTTTGGGTGACACAGGTGTTGCAAGTGGAATAATAAAGAGCCCCACAGAGGGCAGGAGGCATTTGAGAGACCTGCAAAGGGATGTAAAAAGAATAAGAACATAAATCCATGCTTCAAAAAATATTTAGAAGTTTAAGAATGCTTGCAGAGAGCTTTCAGTCAGAATGCAAGACCCACAGATTCATTAGGCATCAGAACCCCTGAGATGATCCAGAACACAGAAGTCGTTATGACATTGTAATTGTGCATTCCGGAATGAGCCCAACAGAGCAAAAGACTACACAGCGCTCCACAGAAGTGCTCATGGGAGACGAAGTGCAGGCCATTGAAAACAAAGTCCAAGTCCTCAGCCTAAAGACTTCAACACAGTGCTGAAAAATGTTGCTCAACATGCCTCTCAGGAGTCAGAGAATCTGCCTGGCAACTAAAGAGCACCAGCCCTCTCCAGGGCTAATGCAGACAGATGGAGTTGAGAGAGAGAGAGACAGAGAGAGCGAGAGAGAGAGATAGAGAGAGAGGGAGAGATTTATGTCACCCTGCAGGTCAGAATGGAATTGTTACCTCAGTTACAACACAATGAGCTTTAGAGCGACAGAGAACTCCAGGGTACAGCGGATCTGTACGGTGACTGAATTGGCCATTCTTGCTGTGGTCTGTTTGTGGTGATGCAAAGGACAACCAGGTACTTTGCTGAAGATCTGCAGTCGGAGGAAGTCATGAGTGGTGATGTAATTAAGGCTTGTGAAGTTGTGGGTTTGTTATATGTCATTAGCAGATGCTCATATCCAGATCGACTGAAATAGCGCATCGTTTTTGCATGTTATCTTGTGTCACATCCATCTGAATATTCACCGTGGCAGTCTGGGTTAGGTACCTTGCTGGAGGGTACAGTAGTAGTGACCCCACTTCCCCACGCAAGAATCAAACCAGTAACCTTTTGGTTATGTGCCCTGCTCCTTATCATTTCACCACACTGTATGCCTACAAACATGAAGCAAAGTTGCTTCAGTGATTATCAAGCTGCATACTCTGACAGAATGCAAGCCATGTCTAGGGAGTCAGTGGAAGCGAAGGAAATGTTGACAGCATTTCAACACGTAATGTCAATACCAAGCTATTTTCACTTCCGATCAACCTAAATCTCGCAATCTGTTTAAACGGAAGGTGGCAGGGGTTACACACCGCTGATGTTGAAGTCACGTCAGATGAGCGGGGCCACTCCCATGATGGTCAGATCCTGATCCCAGAGATAATGTTCACATCGCAGTGCTGACGCAACGCAGAAGAGCCTCATATGAGCAGACTCAGAATCTCTCTGAGGCCTCGCTCTCGCTCTCTGTTTCTTACACTGCTTTCACACCGTAGGTGGCAGTGTAGTGTGATGACTCATGACAAGGGGGTTGCTGGTTTGAGTCCTGTGGGAGGCCGGTGTTGCACCCTTCCAACAAGACGTTTGAACCTAATCACTTCAGCAAATATCCGGCTGTGTTATTGTGAAATGTGTGAAAAGCCCTGGATAAAGGATGCCCACAGAACGTCTTTGTAATGTAATGTGGCAGTCAGACCAGTGTCTTTATTACTTTATACTGCGGCCGCTGCGTGCCAGAGCTACAGTCGGATCATTTTCATTCAGCATTATAAAAATGGAAATGAGAGTGATGAGGGCTCTGTCGATGGAGATCCACCCACAGCTGTTTAAATCCATGATCCACTTTCATCTTATGGAAATCCCTGGGTCTGCTCCAGTTTGGATCATATCAGCAGCCTGCCTCTGGCAGTTCGTTTAAATGGATGGCTGTAGCATCTGCGCAGGCTGATTTTTTATTGGAGAGTTTCATTTTGATGTATTGCAAATGGCAGCTAACACCCAGATCTGTGTGTAACAGACACAAAAGCGAGAGCTCTTAATAGAAAGAACTGAGACCTTTCTGTCAGTAGCTCTTGTTGCACAGACGTTTCAATTAAAATGATTTATTGCAATTGCATAACGGATTCACGCAAAGCAAGGCAGTGAGTGAGTGTGTGCGTGTGTGCATGAGTGTGTGTGTGTTTGTGCATGCATGCATATGTGCATGTGTGTGTGTTTGTGCATGTGCATGTGCGTGCGTTTGTGCATGCATGCATGTGTGCATGTGTGTGTGTGTGCATGTGTGTGTGTGCGTGTGTGTGTGTGTGTGTGTGTGTGTGTGTGTGTGGGTGTGTGTGTGTTATAATTCTATGAAGTGTTAACAGGAATTGTATTGCCACTGAAATTAATTCTGGATGTTTCTTCACTGTGTGAATAGTTTCATTGATTGTCAGCACGTGTACAGACATACATTAGATTCCCCCTCTAGACTCAGATTTTGTTTTTAGTGTACTTTTTTTACTGAATACTAGGAGACTGGTACAGCGAGGCCAATAAAAAAAACAAAATAAATGATCTTACATCCAACGGTTTGCAGTAAATTTGTCCCTGGTTGCACCAGAGCTATGAAATCTGAGCAGCGACAGTGGCAGACTTGATCGACGCCCACGAGGGGTTTAGAGAGTGTGATATGCATCCTTTGAGAACGGTAACGAGGGTGGCGACAAAAAGGTCGGGACATGGCTAAACTCGGGAGCTTGTGGAGTTGGTCCAGACAGTCAGGGCAGCAGAGGAAAGAAAGCATGCCCTCATTAGAGGGGAGCCACGGCCCCCCAGTTCCCACACGGGAATTGGGACAGCGCCTCCGGATGCCTCCTGAAAAAACACTTTAAAACTGTCTGTCATGAACGCTGGCTGCGCCCCCCCCATTTGGCCCTCTCAGTCCCCCATCCCCCGGGAGCCCTTCCGGGGGAGATCCGGTCCCCGCTCTTGTCATGGTTCTGCGGGGTCACCTGGTGCCATTCCTCCACACTCCCGTTTCATGGACACCCTGTCCTAGTTAAAGCTATTTCCCCATGCCCTTGGGGATCCCCGCTGCGAGCAAAGCACCGCTGGGGGAAGGGGAAGGCAACAGGAGGAACTGCCAGTCTGGCAAATTTGGAGGGGTTTTTTTTATTTTACAGCACAGATACAGGAGAAATGGAGCATGCTTCTGTTCAGCAGAGTACAGCAGACCTGACCTGATTCTTAACACTAGAACCACTACAAGCCATCTTTTTTTATTTTTATTGCTATTTGCATTTTGCATTTATAAGCTCTTCTATTCATATTCCCCCACCACCTCCCAGATGTGATTATCAGCACCTAACTTTCCTCTGAACTGTGACAATATGAAATATGATGATTAAGTGACAGTATAAGGTTATACTCCATAACTAATTATGCAGGAAGCTCTACCCAGGGATCTGTGAACTGTCAAGAACGCATGTAAGGTACAGAATCAGTATGTACAGAATTAATTATTTTACTTATTAACCTCATTTTATTTATTTCTTTATTTCTTGGAGTTCCCATCCAAGGTATTGTCTATTTTTACAATGATTTACCAATATTACTTTCCTTCTTTTTTATTTCTTTATTTATTTCTTTAAGTTTGCTGGTCATGAAATTGTGGACAGGTTTAAGTAATTTGCAACTTTTAAGGAGCAATCAACTTTTTAAAACTGTTCATTTTTAAATTGATATTTTTCATCTCTTGAGTTTGGCTTTTTTGCCTGTTTTCCTTTGTGTAGCCTTATATTGGAATCACCAAGTTGATATGTCATGTTCGTCTCACCATGACAACCACTGTAATCATGCAAGAATGCTGGGGCTTAGCGAATCAAATCCTCTCGTACACTCCAACGGCACCAACTGGAGGATGGGGGTGGCTTCGCTGACATCATCCAAGCAGCCTGCGGGCTCCTGATGAGTCACAGGGCGCCTGAAAGTGGCGAGATGAGCAGCCTCTGCTGACATACCCATACCTATCCCCAGCGGAATAACCCCAATTTCCTCTGTTGCTGTGGGTTCCCAGCCGTCATCAACAGGGATCAAGCCCAAGCCACAGGGCCCAGCACAGGGCCCTAAAAATGAACGCCTTCTACAAACAGAAGCCTGGCTTTTTGAGCTCTGCATCCAAACATTTCCAAAACAGCTTGTTTTCCTGCTCTTGTTCTGCTGCTTTTTTTTCCATGACAGCAAATGAATGAATTGATGAACATAATTACACACAATGGTTTAAATATAGACGGAGGCAAATTAAAACATTACCCTGAGAGCCCGGTCCACCGAGGTCATTATTCCTCCTCTTCCCCTGTAACAGATGAGAAAACAGGCTGCGTACTCATCCGCAGCGCTGTGTACACGGTGTTGCATCGATTTGCCACAGACCGAACAGGAGCGCAAATGTGCTAATTGCATGGCTGTTGCGGGCCATCCTCGAGTGCAGCGCTTTAATAAGCACAATTATGAATCACGCATAATTAGCGTCTCTCTGTGTACACCACCACCACCCCCCCACCACCACCTCCCGTCTGCTCCTCCCTGCTTTTTCACCACACACCACGTTCCAGGAAGAAAACTATATGTTTCGTTACCACGAAACTCCAAAACAAACCTCTTACCATTGTTCGCGAACAGCGCAGATAAAAACCATTGGGTAGATTGAAAATGTGCCGCCCAGTAAGTTGGGAAATGAATCAGGGACACAAACCGGTCGCTGTTTACCAGGAAAACAGCCGTCGATTAAAACAAATGCACATATTTAATTAGCAAACAACCAATTAGGGTTAAGAACCCTGGAAGGAGCCAGTGTCTGGGAGTAACACCACAGCAGTGCCCCGATGAGTCCAGACGGCCTGGGCTTTCATGCGGCCAAGCCATATGTCCCATAATCCTCCTGGGAGCATGCATGGATCTGCAGACATGAGGCTCCATCTCCGCCCCCCTCTGGTGACACCAGTTGGCATGTTGGGTCACCTCAGGTCCTCGTCATCCTCTGCTCCTCAGCCACAGATTCATTCCCCCTCTAATTGCACTTCACAAGCCCTTGGTGTACATGCCCCTCACAAGTGTCTGCCCCCACATGCCACCAAGACCCCCAAACCTGCCAATACCCCCAGGGCTATTCAGCATGACCCTCCCCCCCCCCACACACACACACACACACACATCAGTGCCTAAACACTACTTTATCCAATCAGTACAGCATTACCTGATTGCTTTACCCATGAGTCTATAAAAAATAATTCCCACACTGATTGGCAGAGACAGTCATTCTATCACTTGGTGGGTGTTGTTGTTTTTATTTTCTTTTTTATCACTGTCTTTACTTTCATTACATTCAATGCAGTACCTGTTATAACTTTACACTGCTTCTGTGTACCCACTCTGAGGGCCACTGTGAATACCTCTAAAATGAGTAATGTTGGGAACAGACAACAATTTCTTCATTAACCGTGAAATGCTAGGCCTAAGAATGTCATAACATGTTTGGTCAAGGATGGCAAAGTTGTCTGTTCAAATAATGAGCAACTTAGGGCACCTGGCCAAGAATGACCACTTGGTTCATTGAGACCACTGTGGTTTATTTTAGCTGTCATCCTTTCTAGATGCAAAATGAATGGGTTTTCCTTTTCAATAAAGGACAACCATGTGATGTGCTTTGTTGAGAGCCACCTGCGCGGTTTGGATATATTTCTCCCGGATGTGTTTTGAATGTCTTTTTATTATTATTTTAACTCAAGGGTCTGTCAGTCATCCTGGGTCTCCAGGACGAGAAAGACGGGTTATTATTCAACAGTAAAATCTCTTTGCGTGGAGTTATACTCAAACATTTCTTTGAAGAAGGCATGTGTAAAGTGTTCATTCTCAAATCCAATAATGTAAACACAACCAGGGTGTTATCAGGTGCGTAGTAGCTTAAAGCATTAGTAGGTGCACAGGAGGTAAACTGTTACCAGGTGTGCAGGAGCTAATAGTGTTCACAGGTACGTGGGAGCTAAAAGTGTGATCGGACACCCAGGAGCAAAAACATTATCAATTGCATGGGAGCTACCAACATTAGCTGGCAGGCAGGAGCTAAAAGCGTTAGCAGGTGTGCAGAAGCTAAAAGCATTAGCTGGTGGGAAGGAGCTAAATGCATTAGCAGGTGGGTAGCGGAGGAGAAGTTCTGGCAGGTAAGCTGCAGAAGGCTTGGCAGTTGAGCAATGTGGTGGGGCTCAGGGTGCTGATGTGATCATAGCACCCGTGGGTTGCAGGGATAATCGCTCCTTTGTCAGAGAGGACGTAGAGCTCCATCCCACCGCACCTCCATTCATATGGAGATACTCTTTTCTCGCGCCACTATTCTGCCACGAGGGGCCCCATGCAATCATCCGCACTGGAGCAAACTTCCCATATCTCACTGTCCCTCCTCCCAGCGGAGTGGGAATACAGATCCTATCTGCCCCGCGTGTCGCCCCCGGCCCCAACACGCCCACCCCTGGCCAGGTTTGATTGGTTGATACAGAGAGACCAGGCCAGTCCCACGGGTGTCCCCGCTGCTTCTGTTCCACAGGAGCGGAGTGATGCGGGGATGGATTCATATCAGCACTCACCACACGCCAAATCCCGGGGGAACGCTCTGACCCAGTCAACATTTGTCCTCATAATAAAAGGTCACATACCCATGTTCCCCCTGTTGTGTCTGTGATTTGTTCCTTTTCTTGCACACCACCCCCCCACGCCACCAGCTCTGGTCCCTGGGGGTGTGTGGCATCTTATCACCCTGTCCTGCTGCCGTGGGGGGAGAAGTGCAGCATCTCATTTGAATTCGTGCTGTGCAACAGCTCCCTGAAGGTGGGGTCCAAGCCAAGACTTGTTCTCTGTTTCTTGCTGCGCCAGTCCCCAAAAGATCCGTTCTGTCATTCTGAGATCTATCTGGCTAAACTATGATAAATAAATGAACTGCAGCTGAAAGTTTTTTTTTGTTTGTTTGTTTGTTTTTAAAGAAATTTGGCTGTTTAAATTTTTACATTACTTGACTAATCTGCAGTTTCACTTTTATTTATTTTATTTTCTAGTGTGATTCTGGTGTTATTCTTGGCAAAGATGAATTAAAAATCCATAGCACTGAAGAGAATGTAGGCTAAATTCATTGTTAGAAATTAGTATAGTTTTTATTTTGACGCATAATGGTATTTCCATGAATAAAAAGGTATTTCTGCTGTGCTGCTATATAAGTCACAAAAACATTACTTCTCTGTTCTAAAAATGAGCAAAAAACAATGTTTTATTGATTGGATAAAACTATATATTGTAGCACAAAAATAATCACATTCCAGATTAAAGATTAACTACAACATACGTATTTTTGCAGTTAACCTGGCAAAATTCAGCATCAAATATCTTAACCATTCCACCATTATATTCAACGAGATTTTATAAACCAACTAGGATAATGACAAACAACAAACTGTGGTCACCACCGCAAGAATCCATGCAGTAGCTTTTGTAAACAAGATAACTCAATTGAGCACTTTAATCAATGCAAATTGTGCTCTCAAATACCACACAGTATATTGAACAGTTTACTCTTACATTTACATTACATGATTTAGCAAACACTCTTAGTGACTTACAAAAGGAGCGTACAAGAAGGTTAAGCCAAGGGTAGAGACAATACTAAAATTAGAGGTCACAATCCAATAGTAGGAGTCATTACATACTGTCATAATTCTAAGTCCTGTAAGAGGTGCAAGAGGAAGTCTGAGGATATGAGAAGCTTTAAATGTCAAATGATTTGTACCATGAGCAGAACCAGTGCCTTTGCCTAACTGAATAATCGTAGGGGGCTGTGGATTTTATTAAGATGAATGAAATATTCAGTTTATTCCTCCATTAGATTTAATGGTGTTCGTATATCAATATGCTAACATTTTGTAGCCTGAGGCCCTGCAGTATCAACCAATTTACTGAATATAGCCGTTGGCTTTTGCAACCAGCTACCTAACATGAAATCAAATGGAAGCAAAAGCTACATCCTATTGCAGGAGTTGAAGCAACCAATATGGTACTTGTCAATTTCCTAATGACTATAAAGGAGAAATTGATAGTGTTTTCTATTAAATGAATTCATTCACATTGGTATTTCTGCCTGATTTCATTCACAATTCACTTGTAGCATTATTGTAGTTAGCATTGTTATTATAATATCAAATCACACTCTGGGTCGAAATATCTGAAAGTCATTAACAAAAAACTCACTTTACATATTATGTAACAAATGTATTGTTATTTTCTAGTAAGTAATGGCTTGAGTCAATGCACAGAAATATACCCAGATTCCACATACCCCTGGTGTGAAAATCATTTTGAGTAAAAATATCCATTCAAAATTATATATAGACCGTATATGCAGGCTCAAAATGGGTCTGGGGAAAGTATTAAACAATGCAAAAGTAATAACAATATAAGATTCCTAAATGGACACACTAGCCCAAAAAGTATAACACACCCCCACTGGAAGAAATTATCATAAATCTGTATGTGTGGATGGTATTATCCAAACATTTACAGTTCAAAGTACATAAAATCCATATAAATAAAATTTGATGTACTTCTGGTTGTTAGATGACTTTGAAAGCTGTGGTAATGTTTTGATCAGGAATGTTTCTACTTACAGTAACCCAGAAACCTTGACTCATGACAATTTCATGGTTTTTGCATAGTTGATCATACTAGTGCAAACAAAAAGAAGACAAACCAAACAAAATACAAACAATAATTGCCTAAGGCAGGCAAAAAGAGTATACTTCAATTATACAGCTGCGCTAGACACCACTGCACTCTTAGCCAGCTCTCCCCCTACTGACTGCATGTTGCATGTTGAGATATTTACGCCTGTTTCCTTGTTAGTTTGTAGAGTCCATGGTGTGGGTGCATTTCGTAGAAGGCAAACAAAGGAGCTGGTGAAATAAAATGTCTTTTCCTGCAACTTGGGAGTCTATGTATGTTTGTCCAGGATATTCTTGTTCATTTTAAAAAGGTCCATGAAACGGACATGCACTCCGTTACAGTGTCCAACAAGACCATGATGTGACCCTGTCCCACTTGCTGTTAAACTATAAGGTCCAGTTTATACCCCTTTCTGCGGTGTTAAAGTACTTAGGCCTACATGATGGATAAGTATTCTGACTTACATGTATAGATATGTATTCTGACTTAACTAAGGCAGAATTAAATTAAAAAGGACTTTCCATTTTTGAAGCTTACAAGAAACTTGGGGGTTATTTATAATGCATAACCACCACAGTAAATTTGCCAGCTGCCTTTTCAAACAACAATGCTTAATCTGGGTCTATAAAACAGGCCCAGCATGTTCCTCTGTGGACTATATATCTTGCAGTTTGGGATAAATTTTGAATCTTCAGCAATCCGCCCAGTGATGAAAAGATGTTGTGTGAAGTAATGCAGTATAGCTAAAGTACAGTATATTGTGTATCGATTCTCTCTGCTTAAAAGCCTTTTCAGTGGATAGGCCAAGTTCAATGCAGAGGTAATTTCATGAATTTCTTTCTTTCCTTTGCATACACATTTTTTGTTAATGGTAATTTTGGTTAATTTGGTTCATTTCACTCTCTGTTGGGCATTTTATTGATAACAAAATGTCCAGAGCAGTTCCATCCATGTAAAAATATGCTGTGCCCCAAATGCAACATGTTAATGGCTTAATTAAACAATATCTCAGTAACTGAATTACCAACTAATATTAAGTGGCCAATGGCTGTTACTGCTAAAAGCATGGTTCTTTACCCCTGTTTGCCAAAAATCCACAATTTTACAACAACACTATAATGTTTTAAGGCATCCTTCCTAAATCCATCTGTCCATAGGAAATAAACTATTTTTGTATGCATAATGTTAAAATGTTTCTATTTATTTGGAAAAAGCCAAACACGTATTTGTGAAAGTGAATATATTAAATTATGGGCATATTTATATTGTTACAGTGGTTAGACACCACATGTTATATCCTTGCAATGTTAGTATTTGTACTCTTTGGGCTGCAATGGTGGGAAATGGTTGTAAGAATTAAATACAATTACATCTCAGTGTCATCTGGACAGAGGTGGCCAATATGTTTTTGAGAATGTAAAATAACACCATGATGTCATGCGCTGTGGTTATGTAATTTCTCAGTTGGGTTTGAGAGCAAACATCACAAATAACAGGTTAATTAAATGCAAAGGAATGCGGTGAAAATTTAAATCACTTATTTAAGTATTCTGTATATTGCCCTGCAAGGTGTTGATGAGCCAAGCAGACAGTTTGCCAACATGTAATATGCAACACTGGAAGCACAGGAAGCTTCCGGATGCACAGAGACACCGCATTTCGTGCGTCTTTGCGGAAATCGTGCTTTTCAGTGTCGCCTCAAGTGTAAATTTCCCAGAATACCATGGGAGCCCCGCGCCACAGAGCAGGGCACAACTCCACACACACACACACACATACACACACCACACAGGAGCACATTTGTGTTATTCACAATTAAAACCAGTGCAATTACCACCCTCACGTTCTCCTCGGTTTCCAGGGGAAAATGTAAGAAACAAGTGGGAGAGAGACTGAATCAGAGTTCTGACCTGCACATTAATCACAAATTGAACACCTGTATTCTGAGAAGAAAAAAAAAACTACACACATATAGATCCTGTCTGACGTTTGCTGTCTCATTCAGATGTCAATTACTGTTTCACAGGAGTTTTAACAAGCTTCAAACTCTCTAGCTGCTCTGCATTCTGTAATGGACAGTCTTTAGCATCTTTTGTAACTACTGATTTCTTCCATATCTATGCAATATTTCACAGGGACAATTTGGCAGGTGAGCATGCATGCATATTTCCCATGTGTTTCCTTTCCCTGTCTGTCTCATTGTCTGTGATGGGTCTTCAAAGCTGTAGCATGCTGTGCAGAACCTTGATTTAATCTCCAGCTGTGTTTACTGTAAGATGTGCCCTCAGGGGAAACACTGCTGTAGATTGCTTTCTGATTCTGTTCTAGTATGACACCACTCCTTTTAAACTGTGCAGACGTTCTCTTCGTGAGGCTAGAGAGTGTAATGGAATGGGTATTCCCAACCAGCTCCATCCCCACATTCATACAGGTTACGCTCATATATTTCCTTGATTCCCTCAGACACACAGGTCTCTCCTGGAGTCTTTGCCTGGATCACTCTCCATCAGCTGAAGCTGAACATCTCCCTGTTGGACATGCTGCCCCCTTCTGGTGACAGCAGCACCAGTCCTGGACTGCACCACCTTGTTGGGGATCCCCACTTTGATCTGGACCAGAGCTCCAGTGACCTTTGGAGCTGCAATGCAAGGATATACTCACTTACTTCTATAATGTAACAATGCCTGCATGCACTGTGACAGTCCAGGGAGCTCTCGCTGTCACCCCAGCAATGGCAGCAAGGTGAGGAGGTTTGGGAGAATGTGCGACTCCACTAGCTTGTAAGTTGGTGTTAAGATAATAAAAGAAATGACGAGACCTTCATAGAGTAGCGATGCACGGCAGTGTTTAATAAAGAAATTGGTAGGATTAGAAATAATGGCCCACTTGGAGGTTTCTGTCATGGTTCTTGTCATGCATGCGGGGATTAAGAAAACAAGCAACAGCCCCAAAAGAAAAGAACAACAACCACCCAACATTTCACACAGTTTTGTGTCACTCACAACAAATGTACAGCAACTTTATAAGAAAATAAATACAAGCAAATAAAAGGCGAACCATTACAGCACCTTCCACCTCATTGTGGCAAGCATAAGAAGAATGAAGCTGTTATGCACTGCCTGCTATGCTCATTATCTGGGCTAGGCCGTGGTGCTCTCCCTGTCTGGACTACTGCAACGCTGTCCTGGCTGGTCACCATGCCAGTGTCATGTGACTGTGGCTGATTCTCTCTGTTCCCACCTACACTGGTACCCTCTCTCTACCCATCACACAGCCTATGTCTGCTTCAGTACCCTGTTGCCATGGCACCGGGCCCTCAGCCACACCCCCACCACTCATCCACTGTCTCAGCTCTCCTCCTACAAGCTGGCTTGTGCCATGCGTGCCCTGGGCTCCTTCTCCACTGGGTGCTTTTCTGTGCCTCCATGACAAGAATCAGAAATGGGAGCCTGCTCATTCTTAGCCTTAGCCCCCTAGTGGTGGATAGTGGTGTGGCATAGTGGTTGAGGAACCGAGCTTGTAAAGGTCTTTGGTTTTATTCATATGTGGAGCACTGCTGCTTTACCTTCATCTACTTTCAGTAAATGGCCAGCTGTATCAATGAATAATATGTATAATAATATATAACTATGTATCTTGTCCTGGACAATGGAGTCTCATCTAAGCATATTGTTGAAGGAACCACCCACAGCCATCAGGATGGGAGTTATTTACTTGCTTCTGGAAACTCACCTCCTCCAACTTGCAGCTGGGCTCATCTGACTCATATCTAATGCCCCAATCTGGCATCTGGATGGAGACCAGAAAGAGAGGAGATCCACTTTGCTCTTTGCATTTTAATGTGATAAGACTGAGGTTCCGTGTAGCATTTCTGGCAGTTTTCTGCTACGGCTTGTATTGAACTCGCTTATTTACTGTTTGATTTCTGCACCAGGGAGAGTAGCAGACAAAGTATCACAGTATGCATTGCACATCAACAGAGTCCGCCTCTACCCAATGGGGGTCACGGCTTGAAATGCGATGCTGAAATGCATCTTTTATGCGGTAAATTCACTGAGTCGCTCAGAGAGTGATTCGGTTTTTGTTTTTTTTGTTTTTTTTTTAATAAAAAGCTGGTCTGAGGTTACAACTCAAGGTAAAGAAGCTTGCAGTAAAAAAGACAAACCTTTCAAACGCCCTGTGCCACACTTTCATTGCTAATCTCACTGCGGAATTCTCGCTGCGGCACAGAGGAACCTTGCACCATACCCACCACTTACCCACCTGCCCCTTGTATCCCTTTGATTAATTGCTCCCCACCACCTGCCCCACCCACCCTCCCCCCAGATGTGGGCTAATAGCCCCCCTTTTACAAGGGCCCCCGATTCCTTCCCAGACCCAGCAGATGCATCCATCATCGCCCATATCCACCTGGACGCACCTTTTTTTTCCCCCTCTTTTCTTCTTCTTCTTATTCATCCTCTCTTCTCCACCGCCTGTCTCTGCCCTTCCTCTCCGTTTGCCATTAATCCCCAGGCAACAGCAGCAGCCAGCGAGTGCTCTTATCCCCCTCTCCACTGAATCAGATTCTATTTTCAGTCTGATTATCAGAAGAGGCCAAACAGCTGATATCATCCTCTCCCGTTATCATTTCGTCCTGATCATTGTGGAACTCGGAAATAAGTACCTCTGAACCTTATGGCTCTGCAATCAGAACGCGCACGAAATGAACTGACAGCGTAGTTTCTGCAAACAGCTGCATAGAAAATGCAGTGAGAAAGGTGCGCCTGTAATTTGGCTACAGTGTGTCTCTTCTGTGTCGTATCTGTGCAGGCATGCAATCTCCTTTGTACTCTGCAGGTGTACAGTGTACTCCTATTGCCAAGCATGTGTACTTTGGTAAGAATGTATTGCCAGGGTACTAAATCTGCAGTCTGGGGTCTGTGTATCCTCATTACACAGTACCTGTAGTTTGTTTAGAATGTATTACAATTGCACTGTATCTGTACTTTGCATAAAGTGCATTCCCATTACATTCTGTAACTTGGCGAAAATTTGTTCTTATTGTAGTTGCAGTTTGATTAGAGTATATTCCTATTGGAGTATATATGCAGTTTTGTTAGAGTATGTTCCTGTTGCAATGTCTGTGTAGTTTGGTAAGTGTGTATCCCTACTGCAATATATATGTAGTTTCGTTAGAGTATTGCAGTGTTACATCTGTAGTTTAAATATAGTATTGCTCTTTCATTTGTTAAATCTGTCATTTGCATCCATGTTTTTTGTTCTTCTGACTTTGGGAACACTGTATCTCTTCACAGCCACGTGGCCTAGAATTAAATATGGCATTTGGATTTACTGAAGATAGGTGTCAGTTGTCAGAATGTTAACAGCTTCTATTTTAACATGCACATTCAGGGGGTTGGATCTGAAAATCACAGGTGATAAGTCAGCAGCTGACAGTAAGTAATAAAACTCACCCAAAAAAGGGACAAAACATTTTGTTTATCAGAGGAAGACCCGTGGGATTCATTGGAGGGGTTCAGGAAAAGGAGAAAGCCGGGGAAGGGAAGTGTTACTTGAAGACTGTCACATTTTGTGGTGAGGACTGGGGCCGTCTACAGTCCAGCAGGCATCATTTGGGGAATTAATACCTGTCGTACAGGCCCTCTGATGAGGAAGATAACAACTCTTCCCTTCGTACCCACGCAGAGAGGTCAACAGAAATATTAGATTTAAGTCCCCCAAATTCAAGCTTTTCTAAATGGAGTATTACGCAATGGCTGTTTCGATAATCCAGGAGGGCTTTTCGTAAACAGCTTGTTCTGTCTATAATCTTGCCAGAACCTACTCAGACAAGGACAGAAAAGCTCTCTGGCCATTTCCAAAAAAGAGCAAATTCCCACTGTCTCCGCACGTGTCTGAGACATACCAGCAGCCATCAGGGCAAAACTCTGGAAACAGAAAAATTACTGCCTGTCCTCTCTTACACATGTCCGTGTGTGGAGTGTGTTAACGAATGCACACTCACGCACACACACACACATACACACACATACACACACACCCAAGCATGTGCACACACTCAACACAGAGACATGCAGGCAAACATGGTCTCACATATACGGTCAAACACAGTCACAGACACTCGGGTACAAAACCTCGGATTTAGTATTTGAACTTTGTCAACCGTTGCAGTCTTTCAATCTTCCCTTTTTTATTAAAGTCATCCAGAATTTTCAGGGTTTTGCAGGTCTGTGTGTATTTAAACAGGCAAATCTCTGAACGCTTGTTCTTATCAGGGGGGATAACGTCGAGGCTGCCATGAGGAGATTAGTGACGGTTGTATTCCAGGGGAAAATAAAACGGGATGATGCAAATGCAGAGCACCGCAGCACCCACCCTATCTGTATTACACTCCAGGAAGCAATTCTCCTGCACCACAGGGCCCATTCCTCCGGCGTGACAGGACCCATTCCTCCCTGCACCACAAGATCTGTTCTGCTGCATGACAGGACCCATTCCTTCCTACACCACAGGATCTGTTCTGCTGCATGACAGGACCCATTGCACCTGTACAACAGGACCCATTCCTGCATGACAGGACCCATTGCCACCTGCACCACAGGACCTATTCTGCTGCATGACAGGACCCATTCCACCTGTACAACAGGATCCATTCCTACATGACAGGACCCATTCCACCCTGCACTGCAGGAACTACTCTGTCTGTGCTGTTCCTGTTGGTGGAAACTTCCCCTAGCTGCTTTCTGATAGAACCCCAGTTCAGGGACCCCCCAAAAGCCACAGGGGACAGTTAAGTATGTGCAGGGGAAGACAGCTTTAACCCCCCCCAGGCTCCAAAATGGTGAAAAGATTAAGTGTGAGGAAAATGAGCAGGCCTACTGGGAGGCTGACTGAATAAATTGTGCTTTTATTTAAAACAGACCAATTTAAATAAGGCAGAAGAGAGAGAGAGAGAGAGAGAAAGAGAGAGAGGCGGAGGGTTGGAAGGGAATGAAAGGATGAAGTGCGAATGAGCCAGCATGTGGCCTGTCCCCCTGGGGTTCTGAAAGGACAGTGTGAATGGAATTATCAGGATCATTAAAAACAGTTCCACATTACATCACAAAGGGAGTGTGTCATCCGCTCACTTGGTGGTCAGTGTTTGCAGAAGGCAGAGAGCTCCTCAAAAGACCCGGCACAGTGCACTTGCTACAGCAGAGCACTGCAGTACCGTGGATGGGGAGAATGCCTTGCTCTGTGCTACTCTGCCTTACTCTCTGATTCCCTTTCCCCACAGGTTTGCTGCCACCCAGACACTCATTAACCAGGGTTCTTATACAGTAGCATTCTTCTCCTTATATTTCAGCAACAATAACACATGTTTCTGACAATAATGACTCCCTTTCAAACTGAGCGCTATAATGCTAATTTAGCTCATTAATTTACACAACACTAGCACATGAAGAGCTACGTGCATTTATACCAGAAAATCTTATCATCTGCTGTCGTATTCTTCTTAAACAGGAACACTGTAGGTATGTAAAACCTGTCTTATGCATAGAATCTGTCAACAACACACAGATGGAGCTGGCTTTGTTGCCATGGTTACACCAAGCTATGGCAGGCGGTGTGAATAGACTCTCTTTGTGAAAGCTTGTGAGAGTAATACCACAGATTAACCCTAACGGTCACATTATGTCTGATCTTCAAGAAAGAGCTGGATCAAAAAAAATGTACCAGCAGAGTTTTAATTTTAGGTTTTGATGTTAAACTTATGAAAAGAAGAATGGTTACAATGACCGATCAGGTCAGCAAGATAACTGGTGCAACCCCATTATCCACAAAAAATGTAGCCATGATACAAATGTCCAGGACCCCATAATTTGTTCTAACGGTTCTGAAAACAGCGAATGTTATATTTTTCTTCCAAAAACTCTGAACAATATTCACCAGTTTTGAAAGAAAACAAAGCTGGCTAAACTGCTATCAACACAATTAGGTGCAGAACTCGATAGCTATCTAGCTTTTTCTGCAATGATGTAGGTGAATTAAATGACAAACTACCTGTTGTGATCTATGGAGGTAGGAAAAAAAGGTCACTGTATGGCAGAGCACTGGTCTCATAATCATTACAGCTAATTTTGGCCTCCTGGACCTTGGTACCATAACTACATTTGTACCTGAACCCTGGGCTGGCAGATCTGAGGACAGTCATCTCTTCCTTTGAAATGAGTTCCTTGGAGGAGAAGCCTTTCCTGCAGAGACTCAAGTGTTCCTAAAATTCTTCTCTCTCTCACCCTGTCTCTTTCTCTCGCTCTCTCTTGTTTGTATTTGAAAACATGCACACTATCTGACCTTGGAACACTACAATCAGTCTTTTTTTGGTACAAAATCTCTTGTCAGTCTTTTAAAAGTCTCTGGTATTCCCCGCAGAGAAAGATCAGGCACACAGTTTCTCAATGTGTGGAAAATCCAAGCAGGCAACATGCAAGCAGGCTTTCTGAGAAGATTCTTCAACCAAATATCGCTGCTTACAGTGACAAACTCTACTTACTATAAGAGAAGAACAAATGTGCTGGGGAAATCCATAAGACAGATGAACTCCTTAATTAAAGATACTCTTCCAACTCTGTTTTAAAAGCTGGACTCATATGGTAATATATTCACAAATTGACTGTGCAGTTTTGTGCTCCTTGGGGTTCTCTTAATTTTTTTCTGAGCATTTCTCTTGCTCTTCTTGAATCGTTCTGCCACCTGTTCACGGTCTCTGTCTCTGTATAAAACCATTGCAAGCTTATTTCAGGTGTAAACACATATTCTTCTAGACAACAACATAATCTTGCTCAATTTTATTCAGAAAATTCCATTCAGAAAGAGTCTTTTCATGCCTGGATAGCAGAGTCTTCCAGTGGTGAAAAGCATAGGTGAAAATGTAAAAAGTTGAGAGAAAAATATAAAGTATAAAAAAGTATAAAGAATGGGAAATTATCAGGATCTAAACAAAAAAAGGCAAAATCACTCCATGGTAAAATAAAAGACAGTCACAGAACCCAGAGGGTATCTGCTCAGAGTGCAATCACAGAAAAGCACAATGTGTCCAACAGCCCCAATAACAGATTAAACATGAGGAGTTATCATCTGCTGAGGCCCCAACACCCTTCCAGTCAAATTACTTTTGGCATTTTAAACCTTGAGTTGGGACTTCAGAACGCAAATCAAAAGAATCTTGACATTGCTCCTTGAGGACAGATAGGGAGTCAGACAGCCCTCAGGACTAATTATGGCAGCAGGGAACAGGCATGCTGGTGATGGCACCTCTCAGGTCATCGCAGTCCCAAATTATGACCCATAACTCTTTTCACCATGCAATACCTTTTTTGAACTATGAAGTGGGCTAGCACCAGTGTATAGCACTTATTCTGGTGTTACCTTCCACTGAGTCTTTGAGGGTGGAGCTGTTGATGGTCATCTTTATTGGCAGCTATTTGATCCAAGTCAAGCCCTCACAGTCCTGTCATCATTACAGCACAAGAGTATGTCTTGCCCTTCAAAGGTAGAAACACAGACACAAGCTTTCAGCAGCATGCACAGCTGCTACGTGATTAGCACACTGATTAGAATAGCAGTCAAATGCCTTTCCAGAAAGGTGACTGTTGTCACTGTTCTGTGCCTGTCTTAACCTCGCTAACAGAATGTGCTAGAAATGACAAAGCCATGCTGACCTCAGAGCCGTTAGTCATTTAGCAGATGCTCCCATCTGAAGTGACTTACTAAGCAGAACAAGAGCTAGAAATGTGTGTGTAGTAAGGCTGTGTGATCAACAGATGACAGAAAATGACAGATCATGTTTGAACAAATGTTATTCTATCATTAAAATCTGACAACAACAAGTGCCAGACTCAATACAGAATAAGTGCTACAATCATGAGAAAGGTCAACAACTACACCAGAGTCAACTCTGCAGTAATATACAAGGGAAGGCACTGTTTAAGTGTTGTACCTAGGAACGGAGGGTGCAGCCTAATGGAGTCTAATTTCACCACATAAGGGCCACTAAAGGTAAGGTTAAAATGCCTCAAACAAACACTCATTTTAATCTCAGTTCAGTCAGCTGTATGACCAGAGTAATTATTCAATTAAGCATTGACACACAATACATTACATTTACATTACATATACATTACATACGAGACTCACTGGGTTTTCTTTCTCTCTTTGTACTGTTGTTCTTGTGACTCTTGTATTTTTGTTTGCTTGTTGTGTGCAATGAGTCACTCCACCAAGTGTAAACTATTAATATAAATGTAAGGAGATCCGAATGAGCAAGGTCGCCAAGAGCTATTTGCTGTTGATGAATTATTATTATTATTATTATTATTATTATTATTATTATTATTATTATTATTATTACACACCTGGGGAGAAGTACAACAGGAGCCTCACCAGTCATTCTCACAATATTGAACATGTAACACAGTGTGATTTGCACAATAAATCCCAGCTCAGTGCTCTGCCACTCCACCTCAATCCCAGGACCACACACTGTTTCCCTGTTCCTCCCAATCACACCATCAAACACTTTCCTAAAGGGCCCAGAATTGCAGGCACTGGCTCTGGCTGAGATAGGGAATTAATTCACCGAGCATGTCCCCTTTTTTTTAATTGTCCTCTTTTCAAATTCATCATCATATTAATAGATTTTTTATTTTTCTTGCTCGGCTGTTGAGCTAATTGTGTATCTAATTAATTTTGCATGAATGTAAACTGTCCCTTGGAACCAAGGATAAAGCCTTTAGATTTTCTTCTTGTTAGTTGTAAATTTCTCATGAAGTATTTAACAGATTAAGGATTAATAGGAGAGAGAGGAAAGGAAGAGTATACTCACTGCCACCAGACGCCTCATCGCTGTATGGCTTTGAAGATGAAAAAAAGGCCTGTTATTTTCAGTGGTATATTTGCCTTTCAAAACTGCATTATTATAACACATGATAAATAAAAATGGAATGACGCCCACAGCTGTGACACAGCCTTGAATGAATAATAACATCATTTTCAATATTAGCAGTAGTAATAGAATATATCCAGGCTATTATGTGTCAGTAATATGCATCCAACAAAATCAGCAGTAGTAATAACATTTGTTGTAAATATCCCGAAACATTACCTGTTAAGCCAAGCATATAGGTTCTAACTGTTTTACCTGTTTTACACTCTTTAAGAATAACACTGCATTGTGCATACTTATGATCTGTCTCTCCAAGTAAGGATACTTAGAAATCACATCTGGTATTTATAAACATCTCTCCTGACCTTCAGGACAGAGGGAGGTGTCAGCAAGATGCTGTCAATGTGAGTCTCATGGTATCAAGGGACGATTACACAGGGCAAGCAACAGAGCTGGACCTAATTGCTGTTCATTTTATGTGTAGTATCTCAATGTGTTTTGGATTCTGTGATCTACTGACAGTGATGTATGGTTGTATACTTGGCTTCCCTTGTCTAGTCAGGTTACACAAGTTAACTTGTGGTAGGGCTTGAAAAGTTCTTTTGTCCCGTCACTCTGGATAAGAGCTTGAATGTAATGTAAAGTACTAACAGGGTGGTGAGGTAAGAGAGCTATTACCTCACCTAGCAATGGAGACCAGCTATGTACACCTGCAAACACATTTCCCTTACCGACAGGTCCTCAACTGATCAGGTTCGACCAAGCTGATTTGGATTTGTTACTTATTCACAATTATCCCCCTGAAGGTGCTGTTGGAAGTGTGTCTGCGATAATAAAAAGATGTGCACGTAGATGTATTTCTTCCTCCCAGCTGTAGTCTACCAATCAGTGATAAGACTGCATTTGCAGTTTGTGAGGAAGCTAGAAAGCAATGCATGCGCGATCTGATTGCGTCTCTCAGCGCAGCTGCCCGTGGCTCTCGGTAACATCCGCTATTAATTGCTGCCATTCGACGAGGTCCTCGACTCCGCGCAACGGAACGAAAACAGAAGCGTCAAAGTTTAACCAACACCGCACTTTCACTTGAAAACAAGCACATACAATTACATGTAATCAAAACAATCTTTGATTGTGACGGCAAAATTGTACAGCTCACGACTGCGGGTAATCAACAAACAATTTAGATTAAAATCTCTTTAAACGTTTTACGTCCGTGACAAGGTCAGGGCACACATCACAGGGAAAAATGATATGTAATGTGTTTCTTTCAGACTTGTTACTGCTGCGGTTTTCAATTTCCCAACAGATGGGTCTTTCAAAAGTTATAAAAGCTATTGTACGTGTATACCAGGGAAGAGTGTCCTAAATCTGTTTTTAATTGACTTGCATGAATAATTACTCGTGAAGTGAATTGTAATGATCTCCTATTGGCAGCTTAGTCCTTTTTCCTTTTATTTTAATTGTGGCAAATGACACATTACCTTTTTACCTGTTTGCCTTTCATATGAAAATTTTGATGATAACATATTACATGAAATACTACGTGAATATAAATATAGATCAAAACCTGTAATGTACGTGTATGAAGATAAACTCAATTTCAGATTTTGTCTGAAATAAAAATGCCATAATAACCCTATGTCTTTGTTATCATGAGAATTTTTTGTGTGAATTGAAGCACATGTGAAGCACACAAAGTTTTAGTTTCCCCATTGGTGCAAAGAAAGTTACCATGGAATCTGCTGCTGATGACTGATCCTGATTCAAATTAATCACGTGACACAGTCAAAAACGTGTTCAGAGTGAGTGGATACACACTCCATTCAAAGCCAGAGAATGTGCACACACCCTGCGTTCAAACCCCAGAGCGGTCATCTATTACATTCAAACCCCAGAGAAAGTAGACACACACTGCATTGAAACCCTGGAGTGAGTGGATACACACTCCATTCAAACCCAAGAAAGAGTGGTTTGCCTGCACTCAAGTCGAGGGTGGAAACGCAGTAATCAGGCACTTTTACTCAGGCCAGTCTTCTCTTCACCTGTCCCAGAGTACAAAAACACTGTCATAACGGACCCCAAAAATGGCAGGCGCATGAATGGAGAAGGCAGGTGGGCTTCAGTAAGTGAATGTCTTTCTCCACAAATGTTTCTTTCAATGCAATAACAGTGGAACAAACTGTCTGCCACAGAAAGCAGTAGCTGCATACAGTCCACCATCCTCCTTGGAGCCTTCGTGACAGATTCCCAGACAGAATGAAGACTGGCTCCCACAGCGCTGTTCCCTGATTGGACGTCTAACAAGTTCCCACTTTAATTTTGTGTGCCAGCAGAAACTCTTAGAGAGGATCCACACACATTTCCATCTTGACCACATCTATAATTTGCTGGTTTCATCAGCTCACAGGGAAGCCAAAAACACCAATGACAAAAGCTTTGTAAACCAACATGAGATTAGTTTTTTATTTTGCAATATTTATACAAGATATGATACAGGCGTGCAGTATATGGGGTAGTTAACATGCAGTTTTCTTGTTGCAGTGCTCAAGGGAAGTTTGCTGGCAATTGCTTTGTTTCAGTTTGATTTATCATTGCACTGAGAAACCACAAAACCTGCTGCTTTATGCTGTAAATTTGTGCAGTGATTTCACATGCTTGTCTGCGTGACAGAAATTAAGTAAGGAATCAAATGTACTGTAGCTTAAAACTTAACTAAGTAAAGTAACTTAATGTAACTTAAAATATCTGATATCACTGCTGAGTCTGAGTATTGGACCATCATTCCTGCAGACACAGTGTTCTTTTACACTGGGGATCAGTACAATATCTATCCTAGAACATGCAAGGAAGAAGACTGTTCAGAATCTTTCCCAGATTCTCTCCTGGAATCTTAGAAGCACTGGGGTGTGAGTTAGATAGATTTTCCAGGCAGACATTTTCTTGTGTCTTGCGTCTCAGTCTGAAAAGTCTCCAGTCACCAGTTTTCTATTCAAATGCTTTGATTGCACAACACACATGCATGTATGTGCCTGCACACATGTGTACTTGCACACGCACACACACACACACACACACACACACACACACACACACACACACACACACACACACACACACACATAATCAGTAAGTAAGACAAGACAAATTTCCAGCACAGAATATAGCACTCCAGAATACCTACACTAATTCCCACCTCTTTAAATAGTAACATGACAAAAGAATGGGTCCATCCATAATAAATAACCAATACAGATAATGTACATTAAATCAGGAAATGACCATAATGGCCTCCATCTGAGAGTGGAGCTGTCTTTAGTACGGCTGGCCATTTGTGAGATTAAAAGGGGAGAAGTGACAAAATAAAGGTGCAGGCAGAGTAATGAGGGTAATAGCATTAAGGTTTGTAGAGGGAGTCTTAGCGGCTGTTCTCCATTCTGATAGACCTATTTCATGCATTACATCTGGGCTGTGCAGTGGAGGCAGAAATGAGATCTGAGCAGAAGCCGACGAGCTTGTGTCACGACGCGTGGGAAGGGTGTCTGATAATGCAAGGTGGATAATGAATTCTGAGTGACAGGGTCACTAAGAACCGTCTGACCGTAATGCCATCAAGCCAATTTCCTTACATCACTCCGTCGAGGATGTGTAATGCCATTAAACCCTCTATCTTCCATCATTTTATCAAGCGGGAGAGAGAAACAGGCCCAGGAAATGGGTCAATGAGCGATTGATGCCAATGGCGCGAACTCAAATAAAATCCAGCTCAGTTAAGGGGGGGACGCGGCCTCACAGAACACGGAAAATTGGTCCGTAATTGACGCTCTGAATGAAAAGATAGGTTTGAGACGAACGTTGATCTGGCACGACATGCTTGAGACAGAGTGCATCTGGGGTAATTTCATGCTGACCCATGGATGCTAAGGCGTAAAGAGAGGGGGACCTCAGGTAGACTGGTACTAGACTGGCACTGAAAAGATGGGAAAGGAAACCAGTTGGAACGTGCCAGCTTTACATGCCTGCAGATTGTTGCACAGAACAGAACCCTTCATTGCACAGGGGTGGGGGGGGAGCATGACCCTCAGTGCCTTTCCCTTTTTGCTCTAGCATCCATGGGGGTGTTGGGAGATAGGAATTAACAGAAACAGCACTATGATAGGGCAGCAGTGTAGCCTATAGGTAATGTGTATCCTCTATGTGGCAACTACAGTGGATGGAGCTGAAGCCCACTGGCCAGCTCTAACTGTACTGCTGTCAATGTAACATTGATACTGGGATACCACAAACACAGTGATACTGTTTTAACACATTCTGAAGGTGACTGACACATGAATATCACACGACCACATTTCAATTCTCCAGCTCCCTGGTGTTACAGAACATTTAGTTTGGTACATCAACACAGTATTGTTTCAGAAAAAATCCTTAATTAAAAAAAAAAAAACATTGTTATCATGGCTGCAATAGTCAGTATTGTATGTACATTACCAAAGAGCACTGCAAGCTTCCAGAATCAGCCCTACATGACTGCACACTGCCCATGCTGCTGTAGTTTTTTCTTCTCTCGTGGGAGTGTTTCCTGGAAGGTATAAAAAGCCCCACTCCTACTTCCAGAATCATCCCTGAACGATCCCGCAGCTTAGCACAGCATCCCAAAAGGATCATCGAAATACAGCTGCAAGGGCCCTCAGCACCCGGTCCTGATACACAGACACACACACACACACACACACACACACACACACACACACACACGCATGCATGGCACATACACACACACATACACACACACACATACACACACACACAAACATGCAAACACACACAGACATGCATGGCACACACACACACACACACACACACACACGCATGGCACATACACAAACACATACACACACACACACATACACACACACAAACAAAAACACACACACAGACATGCATGGCGCACACACACACACACACACACACACACACACACACACACACACACACACACACACACACAAACACACACACAAACACACGCACACACACACTCTGGATGATCCCAGTAAGGTGTTTTAGACTGTGTGTCTGTCTCAGCTCAAGCAGCGTGCTTGCTATAATCAGATTCTCCCTGACAATCTCCCCTCAGAAGTGTTTACTCTTCAAGTAGACGCGGTGCAGGTTCTTATTTGATGCTCACAGTGAGACTGTAATCTTTTCATATCCACAGGGCCCTGTGAGCAGCGCGTTAGATGTAAACGGCGGGGTCCCCCGTCAGAGGCCTGGCGCAGAGGCCCCTCTCAGCACCCCGTTACAGAGGCGGCTCAGATGCCTTACAGAGGAGCTGCTCCCAATGCGCCCTGGGGGTGCGCCGTGGTTTGCCCCCCCCGCCTCGTAAGCGTGTCCATCTCCTGTGATCTCACCTCGCTCGCTGTGATGAGACCTGTGAGGGAGGTGAGATCACACAGAGCAGGCCGAGGTCAGGAGCGTGCAGGCGGGGCTCTGCAGCCTTACAGCGGAGCTGGGGGTTTGACCGTGCTCTGACGGCTCTGCACAGGATTAAGCCGAATCCGGTCCTTAACATCAACGGTCACTCACAACCTGTCCCTTTTTATTCACAAATACAGTTTAGTGAGTACAGGAGCCACTAAAATAAATGAAAATATTACCATGGTAAAGAGTTTATCCTACGACTGCAGTGAATTTAAGGAGGTTCATTAACACAAGTGTACAGAATGAAAATGTATGTGATGCAGGTCTGTAGGGATCTTTTTGGCTACTGTCATAGATGCAGCATGGGGCTTCAAGACCCCTTGTCACCCATATTTGGGAGGATTGCATTCAATATGCAATAATCATCCAATTTTCCAAAGTAACTACAAAAGAGAAACATGCAGAAATACAAGTACCACTTATTATTGCACTGAATAATTGTGTCTGTACCTGAGTTCTAGTATAATGTATGTTTTCAAGTAGATAAGATTGTGAACAACACCTGAGAAAATTAAATATGACAGCTTTTATAATCTCAACATATCAAAAGCAAGGACATGAAAAAAAACACAAATAATGTTCTGATCTCAATTACACCAGCATACACAAGACTGCAACAGAATAAACAAAACATGACAGCTCCATGGGAGGAGTGTACTTCATGTGGAGGTGGCTGTATGCTTCATTAATTTGAGCGTTTAAAACGTGGTGGCGTACTGGTGGTTATGACATTCCTCTGCACAGCCTTCTTGGATGTGCTCTGGGGTATAGCTGTCCTACACAGTGGGGGAGAGCTGTGCCGTTTTACCATTTAGGTGCAGTTTTGTGGCATGGGGGTTGCCAGTTTCATTCCCAGATGGGACAGAGCTGTGTCGTCTTGAGCGAGAAGCGTATGCTGCATAATTTCGCTAAAAAAAAGCAAATGTAAAATTGAATATTATGCACAACCTAAGCTATGAGTAGTGTTTGGATAAGGTTTGCCTGACAAGCAATTAAATAAAGTTCTATGGATGTTTGTTGTTCGCTGGTTCGTCATGCGATGTGTTTATTTTAGACCTTGCCTTTTTGATCCATTGAAGTGTAACCATGTTTCACTGAAACCTTATTTGGACGCTTTTGAAGCACACAAGTTTATGCTCAGCAGGCTTGTTCATGGTAATAGACTCAGAGAGCCCTCTGAGCATTGTGATGTATGGGATCAGTGTTTGAATGCTAAGCAGTGTATTGTGTGTGAAAGTTAGGATCTCTGCTAACTCATCTTTGTTTGTTTGTTTTAAGCACATTAAATGCCCACTGATATTTAAAATTCCCCTTGCCCCAGGTGCTCACACTAAACCCAGGTGCCAAGAGAGAGAGACGCATTCCTGCCACATGTCAGAATTACCCCGAAAGCAACAAACTCAATTAAGCAGAGGTCCCGTCCAATGTGACCCAGGCAGACCGTTCCGGAACGCGCCAGTGTTTGGACCTCTCTGTGTCTGCGGGGTAGTATTAAAGTGAACGGAGGAGCCCCACCAGGGGCTAGCATGGTCTTGCAGATAGAGCTCATTTTTTTATGAAGGATTAAATCTGTGCGCTGCGGCAGGGAGCGGGTTGGTGCTAGGGATATCTGCAGCCACAGCCAGGGGCGTTTGCCCACACGTCATACGTAGCTGTGTGGAAAGGCCCGGCCAGCACCAACTGTGCGACACAACAGTGGCTCTTACCCCTCTGTTGACGAAATGGCAGGTCATGCGTGGTGCACCCCCTATATGCTCACGGGAGGGGCAGGGCCTGCGATGTGCTGTTTTGGGCCGCTAAACCCAGGCGTACGGGCTGAATCATAACCCTTATTTTCCAAATGACTTGAACACAGTGCTACATATCAGTCTCCACTAAAGGCAGAGTAGTAATAGCATGATTATGTTTGCTATTTGTTCTCTAAGCAATTCTGATTTTTTTTCCCTAGTTTTTTATATATATTATAGACTTCATCTATTATATTATAGACTTCATCTATTGTTTGTTAGTTCATTCTTTACTCAGCAGGCTAAAGACAGGTGTAGCATAGCAACACTGCCTAACAACTCAGATTGTATACTTACATTATGTATGCTGTATATACACAGGATGTAGCGCTGCCACCAAGCCTTATTTAGGTCAGGCACAATAGGTGTAAAAAAATTACCGGAAGGCTGTGTGTGCCAGCTGTGTGAGCACATAAGGTTTTTCAGAACTTTTCCTCATACCCAGCTGGAAGAACAAGCCCCCAGTCACAATCCAGCTGCCTGAGTGCAAAATGGCATCATGTCACGAGAGCAAAATGTTGACAAAGTGCATACAATGAAAGGAAATGGTGGTAAACGATTTTGATTTTGGAAAGTAAAGCTGGGCTCATGTTTCGAGGATGTGGTGCCTGGTAGAGCAGGTACCTCTTTTATCCCTGGTTTGTTTGTTGTAGCGCCATGCGTGTGAGGAACAGGAGTTTCACCGCGAGTCGCTGGTGCAAGGCCTTAGCAGGGGGCTGCTTCCCGAGCCACAAGAGGTCTTTTAAAGAGAGGTCTTCTCTGTTCTGCCTTCAGTCACGTGACGGGGTTCGTTTGCTTGAAATGCCAGCGACCTTCGTTTTTTAAAACATGCACGCGGTGAGGGAACCTGAGAACCCGCGGCTTTGAAAGATGTTCGACACAAAGCCGGTTTCACATCCCGGGTTTTGAAAGCTTTGCCGTTGAAAGACGCACAGGGCTCCTTTTAGTTTCATGGCAGAAGTCAGCAGGGGGGTGGGTGAGCAGGGTGGGTAGAGCTTTTTTCTGAATTTTTTTGTAGTTTTTTCTTTTTTTTCAGTCAAACACACAGAGGCAATGATAATCTGAATGTGAAAATACATCAAGCACAGCAACAAAGTGCTTTGACAGCCAGGGCCTTGGAAACACAGGAGAACAGGAGACTGGTGGTTCTGTCTTCATTTGGGTCATGTACTGAAGGTCCCATTACGACTTCGTAGTCAGTGATGGTGCTGAAGGGACAGCTAATGTCTGCCGCAGAGATGGATGAACCAGCTGCTTCAAGAACCTGTAGGATCCATTTTCAGAGGGAGATGCCACAACCCTACAGGAGCCTATAGAATCGCAAGGGGAAAGCATTGATTAGCAGCCACAGACTGCAATGCTTTTTTTCATTTTTATGTTGCTCCAAGTCAGAGATGAATCTCCCAAGCAAGGCTTGCATTTACGTGTCTGACCAATGGTTTCCATGGTACTAAATGGATTAGTATCTTGCAAATAAAAAGTTTAGCAATGATGTTTGAAGTGTATCATCGAAAAATGCATGTGTTTCACATGAGACTACACTTCTGACCAGGGTTGCTAAGCAATAAAGGTGGAAACATGCAGTATCAAGTCATATTGTACATCAAGTGCAACTACAGAAAGTATCCTGCATGTGGCTATGCAGATAGACGGATCATGCTAAATGGAAACAAACTCTCAGATGAAAGTAACCAGTAAAATAAAGCAAGAGGCCAACTTCAGTGTCTTGAATTTTCATGGCATTTAGCGCGTATGAGTGTGTCGTCGATCTGAAACGCACCATCATTTCATCACACTTCCAGCTAGCGGGGCTGCATTACAGTGCTAGCCCCCCCAAACTTAAAATGCATTTTACATCAGTCAATTATGCCTCCATCAGCCCGGATTGTGCACTGTAATGACATTCTGATTATCTCCCTGTAAATGAGAAATCAAACGACTGTGTGCCACCGCCAGAGAAAAAGGGACTGGCATGGAGCCAATTGAATCTGACTGGCGGTTTGTCCCGGGCTCATAACCGCAGGATGATGAGAGGGGGGGCTTCTGCCATGGTGCCTGAGGCATGGCGTTACATTCCAGGACTTAATTGATCCTATTCAAGCTATTATTAAAGATGAGACCATATAAGAAAACCTTTCGAAGTTCAGTACATTTTGCTGAAATAAAAAAAAGCTCTATTCTGTTCTGGTGTATTTCTTTGAATGTACTCTACACAGTAGTATGGTTTTCCTCTCTCAAGGCTCTCGGTCCAATTGTTTGGCAGGACGTGTTCAAATTTGGCATAAATTTGCCAATGAATGCTTTTCAATGTCTTCCAGAGCATGAATGGGTATAAGAGCAGGCCACAGGCAACTGAATAAAGTGAAAATTGCAAAAGGGAATCTGTATAGTTTCTTCACAGCAAGAAGAAAGCAAAACAAAATGTGATTGAAGAATTAACAATTAATGAATGATACAAGGACATGAGTGTACATGAGACCATGAAGGGAAGGGTGAAAGGGGGTGGGAAGGAAGCTGCAACAGGGATTATGGGAGGGGGAGGGGGATGAGGGTGACAGCCTGCAAGTATGTATATTATAAAATAAAAACATTTAAAATTACAATGATGACAATGAAGAAGACGATAAGTGACATTGTCTTTTTATCCCCTTCCTTTCCCTTTTCTCTGCTCACTGGCTAATGATTCCAGTGTCCCTGCAACTCAGAAAATAAAAGTAAAAATTTGGTCACAAAAAGGGACATGAGTATTCAACTGGTTATGATTGGCTCTGCTGGTTAAGGATGGTTATGATTACATAAATTTATCTTATGTGGATTTTTTTTTAGGGGGGGATTTTTAAATTGGGGAGCTACTCCAGTCTCTTCGCAAATCCTATCCTTGTCAAATTTATGCCTCTGATACTTTTTACATTAATATTTGAAAAAAATATTTGACAAAAGTGGCTATTATCAATAATTGCACATATTATATTGACCTCATGAGCCTGGTGCTTTATTTCAGATGGTGTTATATCCTTTTTCACTGATTTCACATACATTTTTTAAAAATCTTCTCCTCTACTTTTTATCTTAATGATTAAATGACAAACAGGAAAGACATTGAGGAGGAAATTTAAGGTCTCAAGAAATTGTGTTAAGTATAAACATCTTTAATATATTTTTCACAGACAGTAGTATATTTATAAGTGGACTTTTGTGAAAATTCTCCTGTGCTTGCCCCGCCAGCTAGAAGGGCAGTAGAGGTTTGACCTACAAGCCATGGGAATCCACTCCTTATAATCTAAAATGGTCCACAGTTCTGAGCCCTTGTGAAATAGAATTTAAAACATTGAGATCAATCACCTTAATTAATATCTTGAAGCACTAACACTTTCAAACATTAACAGATGTAACTGTCAAGTGGGAACTCAGATCCCCATCAATTTAATTGCTCTATTACCACTGCATTCATCTGGGCTGTAGACCTCAGAGAGAGAATGACACACTAGAAAACCAAGGCTGGACAAATGCTTAACAAACCCAGACAGGGGAAAAAATTGTGTGTACATTTGTCTGTGTACACACATACAAGTATGTACCCATCTGTGTGTGTGTTGGGGGGGAGGTCACACAATTCAATGTGTTAAACGGCCAAACACATTAATCTATGCCAAGGCAGCAATGCTATATGGTGTTGCTTGTCATTATTGTGGCAATGTAGCATAGTGGTAAGGAGAATAGCTTGTAACTGAGACATTGCTGGTTCGATTCCCTGCTGGGGCACTACTGTTGTACCCTTGGGCAAGGTACTTAATCCCCAGTTGCCTCACTAAATACCCAGCTGTATAAATGGATAACATGTAAAAACTGTAACCTGTGTAAGTTGCTCTAGGTAAGAGCACCTGCTAGATGACAATAATGTAATGTACTGCTTCCTTCAGTAACTAAAAATCTTAGTTTATACCATTTAACTCTCGACCAAAGCGTTGTTGTGGCTCATACAGAATCTCTCAGGATCTAACAGGCTAATGCTGTGTTAACATCCAGACAGACTTCACTTTAAAAATGTGGCCCCTTCAAGCCAAAGTGCATGAAGTTGATCCATATTTCAGCCGAATCTATATGTCATTCACTACTTCCACGGCACCTGTGTCACGTGGCTACAGGAACTCCAACTTTTAGTGACAGGGCATTTGCATTCATGTTGTTCTTCTTTCCTGTGTGTTTCTTTCTATCTATGTCACTCTACCTTAGAGAGCCTTTCTTTCTCTTCCCCTTTCCCTCTCTCCATCTCTCATGCTGTCTCCCTCTCTCCATCAGTGGCAGTGGGTGAGCTGGAAACAGGGATTGTTTAATTAACAAGGATAGCATTTATCGATTTAAATTATGTTAAATGCTCATGACACATCACAACTTCTGTGAGGTCTGTGTTCTAAATGTTATTGCTCATTGCACTCGAACTAACCTAAAAGTTTATTCTCAGTAATTTAAATCGATTTCACTAAATTTAGCTCCATTTTGCAATTTGAATTTTGTAAGACAAGACAGCTATAATGTGAAACATTTAAGAGAAAGCTTTGGAATTACTTGCCACTTAATTATTCAAATTGCCATCCTTCTTAATTAAATCTCATGCTGTAGCTTTCGCAATAGCACACAAACTTCAGACAATCTGTGGTGTTTCGTGAGCATAATCATTTATTCTAATTATGTGTTGGTGTCGATTATTCTGTGAATTATTTGTTTTATTGTTAATCAAGGAGGATAAAGGGGAACAGGCAGAAAGTAATGATAGATTTAAAGGTAATGTTCTGGCTTCCCCTGTTTCCAGCTCACCAGCCGCCACTGCTCTTCATCACTATCTCACTGCCTCTGTCATTCTCCCTTTGTACCTCCATCTCTACCTCACTGCCTGCATCTCTGTCTGTCTGCTGTCTGTCTGTCTGTCTGTCTGTCTGTCTCTCTCTCTCTCTCTCTCTCTCTCTCTCTCTCTCTCTCTCTCTCTGTCAAGTCAGACCCTTGATGAAAAAAAGTATTTTGCAGAGAGGCATCACCTATAGCTCATGCACCTGCAGCTGAAAATCTATGCCTTCTCTGTTTCCCATTGATCGCCATCTTCTGACCATCAAGCCAGTCTGGCTGCCCTCTAGAGGATGTGAGCTCTGCAGGATGGGGTTGGGGTGGGGGGTGCATTCATGGGACTGACAAGCTGACAGATACGTCCACAGCATTAGGCATTCTACCCATCAGAATGCATCCCTCTGTCATCCATCTCCATGGCGGTGTCCACTCCTTCACAGCTATGGATCTCCGTGATGGATGCTTGACCGTTAGCGTATAACTAAAATGCTCTGGGGGAGGAGTGTTTCTCCAGGGATGACATGAGGAATGGGTCTGAACGATTGGGCGCACACCCCCACCGCACCCCCCTATTGAGCATGCCACATTCCAATCTCATCGTGATTTGTTCCTCTGGAATCTGTGCACGTGACACCATTATGAGAGACATCTCATGGTAAAAATGAGAGGTCATGAACCCATTGATCAAATGGATCATCCGCACCCTGTCTCTCAAGGAAAATGATATTCTAAGCCGGTAATAATAGACTCTGGGGAGGGATTTCTAAGTCGGCTTTGAAACAGGGCTGGGTCAGCAATGCCACTAAAGCTACAGATTAATAATATATGAATGTTTCTCTTTGGAGGAGAACCTCTTTAATCAGGGCAGGACACTACCCACACATTCTTCTGTGGGAGGATGTATTGCTGGACAAATACCTTCACTGGCATCTGAAAGCGTACAGCTTCAAAGCTATGCTAGCTAGCAGTATTGTATCCACTGCTTGACAATACATTAAAAAAACAAATGTGTCATTTTCTCCTTTATAAAAACAAGGAAAAAAGCTTTATATGGTCACACTTCACATGTAATAATTATATTTAATACTAATCCTTGATTTGAAGTGTAGCTTCAAAGGACCTTGAAGCATGCATAATGCCATCCTTGGCTTTGCATTACTATTTCATAATGCATTTATGAACATCTGCAGTGCTTTATGGGGGCTGATGGAGAGTAAAATAACACAAGTACAAAAATATGACACTATGCGAATAAAAACATGTTATATATCACTCCTCATCATTATCAGTGGTAATGCCCTGCTTAACAAGGTGTGATGTGTTAGTTATAAAAGTGTTATGAAGTTACTCTTAGTATAAAGTGAGACCTATTACACCATAAATCATAGCATATTGACATTACACATTTTGACTACAAAGACAGTGATGTACCATGAGAGCAAGGGAACCGTGTAACCAGAAGGTTGTTGGTTTGAATTCAGTTTTCAACAGTTCTGACATACCCTCAGGCACGTAATCTGAGCTGTGTTCGTGTGGGAAAAGCCAGCTGTGTAAACGGTTAACTCTGCCACACGCGACCCGTGCATGTCACCCTAGGCGGGCAAAACCAGAAAAAAAAAAAAAAAAACAGCCATAATGATGACATGAAGGAAGTGTTATTTGCTCGAGCACGCCTGTGTATTTATGGAGGAGCGCTGAGTCGCGGAGCAGAAGGCGGCCGAGCACGCACATTCCCACATGCGGGGTGCATCCATGCGGTCCCCCTAAGCAGCCAATTACTCCATAAGACTCCTGGTGCTCGGTGCAGGGGATCCAAGCCGGCCTGTAATCACAGGGCTGGATGTGATAATTACCCTGTGCGATCATGGCTGCATTAAGGAGCATGAGAGGCGAACAGAAGTGTGGAGGAGTTGTCGACGGAGTTACATTTCAAGAACTGCATGTTATTTTTTTTTATGCTACACGCCATGTGACTGTGTATAGGGGGGTGTCAGTGCTTGTACATGGCTGTGTGCAATATAGACACCTTCTAAAGCTTGTGTGAGACACACATTTGGGACTGTGGCTCAACTAATCATGAGCCCAGCATGCTCTCGGTTTGCCATTGCATTACATTATTTACTTGCTTTTAGAGTTTATACATTCCGTGTCTCATATATGTGGTACCTCTGGGGGTTTGGCCATGCACAATAGTGTGATCTGAGATTTGCAAAACCATTAATACAGTTGCAGTAGTTTATGTCTCCTTTCCAATTCTTGAAATTCCATTCCCTAAGTTAATACCACATTAAATTTGAAATAGTCCTTTTTTCAGGTAATCATCTAATTAAGTCTCACTCCTTTTAGGAATGCCCAGTTCTCATTATTTATAAATTATTTATTTGTGTCAAAATCCTGCAGTACCTTAATGATAATCATTTCAGTGTTGCTCAAAGGACCATGTGTGAGAAATACAGTAACTGGGCTGTGTGAAAACCACAAACTGGTCAATGAAACAGGCTTGTTACTGTACAGTACCTTGGTGAAGGGTTGCAGTTGGGGTCTACTGGTCTAGCGGTCTGGTTCCAGATGGCTTTTGGAGAAGTGGTCTCACAGTATTTGCAGCCAAAGCCAGAGTCATGTGACAACACAAAACTAGACAGAGCAAGCAATTTCCTTGTCATAATAAAAGTTATTTAATGTAACCATATATCTTTGTTCTAATTCATTCAGGCCATTTAATGTAAAAACCACAGAGGTACTGTAAGCTCTACCACATTAGACACCCATTAAGTACAAAGCAATAAGCCGCTAATGGGTGATACTTACTAAAACTGGCAAGCTTGTTAATCACAAAAATAACAGGTTCAAGTCCATTAGCAGTTTAAAGGTGTATTATCTGCCTCCTCCATTTGTAGGCTGACGGTTGCCATTGCTCAAGAAATAGTAAAAATCCCTCCCAGAGGGAATACATAAGTGTCCCAGAACTGTGCTCTGTACTTTATAGTTGAGTGAGATGGGGCTGCCGCATGGCTCAGTTGGTAAAAAGCACTTCCTTTTTTACTGCAAGGGCTGATTCCTATGGCCAGGGTTCAATTCCAGCTGTGTCATTAGATGACAATGACCAGGGGTCCACAGCGGTAGAACAAATTGACTTTGTTCCACTGGGGTTTTAGTGATGGGTAGGCCTGCCATGTTTTTTTTTTTTTTTTTTTTGTCCTCTTGCTCATTAGCGACCCCTGTTGGGCATTGGGGGCACTCGCTGTATGCCTGTATAAAGCCATGAACAAGGTGCCTTTGTCTGACTCATGTCTGTGCAAGCTTGGCATGGGGACTACAGTATGTAAAGACGCATTTCGTTCTTCGGAGGAAAGCACATGTTTGGATGAGCCCACATTGGCAGTGGGGTGTGCAGCAACGAGGCAGGTAGTCTATGACACAATTGGACATTCTAGATTGCGAGAAAATGGGAGAAAAATATTGAGCATTGCAAATTAAAAAAATATGAGCAAGACCTTTAATAGGTCATGAGTCAGGTTTGTCATGGCATTTGAGGGATGCATAACTATGTCTTATTGGCTTGTTAGTGATTACAGGAGGGTTTGTCAAATCTCTTTGTCAATATAAGACACTAGAGAACAATATAGTATATATATATAAAATCCTGTTTCAATCTGCATTTGTCCAACTGTGCTACATCTGCATCATATAAATTTGACCTTCCTGGTACCCTTAATTTCTGTGCTCTTGTCTGTCATAATTTATGTGTTACCAGCCACACACTCTGGGGGATGCTCAGGTTACTGCAGGCTAACATTACACTTTAACCACGCTTTTACAATGTTGGTTGCCCTCTACCCTGAGCTTTAAAGAGTGACCTAAATCTTTTCCCTTTTTTAAGGCACAGCTGACAGTATTTGTCTCTGTCAGATCCCCGATCATGCCGTGGTCCTGTTTGCCAATGTCTATTCAGTTTGATAACCATAAGCTGTTTTTCCAGCCACCTCTCAAGAACACATCATAAAGAAGACAACAGGTCCAGAGGTGCACAATATGCAATCCACTCTGGCCACTTCACCTCTTTGACCACTTGTGAGGAGCGTCCCCATGGTAACAGAGACAAGGTGCGTCCTCTGTCCGTGCGTCTTCACCCTCCAGGATCTTTTCATGTGGAAATGCATGTCATTGTTTAGAATCCTTTACGTATCCATTGCCAAAGAGAGAAGCATTCATGAGCATTCTGAATAAAAATGTATTTTCTTTGGTTTTAGGAATGGGATGAAGGTGCTTGCTAATGTCGTCCTAATGACTGTACTGCTATGTCATGCATTTCTTCTACATTATAACCTCAGATCTAATTGTTTATACATTTTACTGTATGTCTTGGCCTTAAGAATGTCCTCAAGCGAGGCCCAACGTAATCTAATGAAGGTGGATTCTTCATACACCAAGTTGTGTTTGGATTGCTGCAAAATGATATTGTGGACATTTAAAATGAAACATAGAAATGATTGAAGTAGTGATTGGTGAGTAGTGAGTAGAGTGATCGTGTGTTTTGGGACTCTTTGTGTGGTTTGTGGAAGTAAGTGATTTACAGCTCATTGTAGCTCCACCATTACTCCATTACTCCATTATTACCTTAATGAAATCTTACTCTCCCATCATGGATATGATGCTGATGTATTTAGGTCATTCAGGAACAAATGACTGCAACTTAGTGACCCTTACTTTGTATTGGCAAGCCATAGTCAGCCCCTACAGTTTTTTGCCTGTTTTAGGTCAGCCAATTTAATAAAAGTAAAGGAAAAAAAATTACATAGACTGGGTACAACTTCTAGACTGCAGAACTGTGAAAATTGGTGCAAATTCAGAGAAAATACTCTTGACAAGCAGCATAACTTAATTCCAAAACTAATGAAAAGCTATTTGAAATATTCACGGCGGTAAATAAATCCATGTAGAGGAGATTAATACATACAGAGACTAGACCAAATATGTTTAAATATTCACAGTAATAAATCTAAAATGTGTGTCAATGTTGAAAAAAGAAATATGGGTGGCCAGCAGTCTCTTTAAGAAGCGAATTCTGCAAGTAATATTGAGTATTTTTTTTCTCAATATTTAATTGTGAGTTTAATAGTTGGGCTATGAGAACAGTTTTTGCCACATAGAAACCAAATACCAGAACATGCATTATCCAGGTAGCTACATGATTCACTGTCACCTGTCTCGCAATATAACAGCTTGCTTGTAAGGCTATGGTAGAGGACTCACAAGAGTACTGATTTCATTAAGCCAAACAGCAAGTAGATGGAACCCTGGGCTGATGAAGAGGAAGGGATTACACTATGATTCATTTGTTTCTGCAATGAGGCCCTTGTTCAGCAATACATGCTGTGGGGATCCCTAGCCCTGTACATATACTACCTGAAAACACAGCCATTTCAATAAGAATTTGCTATCCTGGATGGGCACAATTGTGTGGTAACTCATTACATTATATCATTGTCATCTGGCAAATGCTCTTAGCCAGAGTGACTTCCATAGGTTACATTTTACATTATGTTACATTTTGTCCATTTATACAGCTGGATATTTACTGATGCAATTATTGGTCAGTATCTTTGCCAAGGGTACAACAGCAGTATCCCAGCAGGGAATAAAGCCAAGGCAATAAAGCCAACAACCATGCAGTTACTAGCCCTGCTCCTTATCACTACACCACACTGCTGCAGTAAGTCAGTACTCACAACTTGCAGTATAACACTTTCTGATAACATAAAGAGCTGTTGGGAAAGTGCTGTGAACATTGCAGTGTGGCATGACAGTCTCAGCTGCATGGAGTTCTGTTCACCTGTGACTGTGTTCCCTCCATGTGGGAACCCTGTTGAATCTTTTTTTTTCTGAGTTTTATGACATGTAACCATAATGTTACTGCTCAATTGAGGAAAGATTGCTCTGGTGTGGAGCCCTCACCCATAAACATAATGTCCAGGTTGAAAGTTATATTGTGATATGATGTGACACGTCATGGAAGTTTCAATCTATTGACACATCAACCTTTGACAGATATCACTTGTACAAAAATCTCTTATGACTTTGATTGCTTCAAATCAAGTCGTCTGGTAAAACGTGGTTTAAATTTGAAAGGGACACAATGAAAGAAGTAAGGAAAACTGACATGTGGAAGACATGCTTATAAAAGGTCTGCATTGATCAAACTGAAATGTGCGTTCAGTCAGGTAAGGAGAAGAGGACCAGTAAGACTGTATTCTGTGGCAGTGGGAAGCAAGATCAGGGAGGGAGAGTGGGAAAGAGAGAAAACAGAGAGAGAGAGAAATTGAGACACAGGGAGAGGGTGACAGAGGAGGAGGATAAAGGGTAGAGGGAGAGAAAAAAGAGGGAGGGCGAGGTGGAGAGAGAGCTGACACCTCAGCAGAAATATGGACTATACAGGGAGAATAATTGAGGTTTGGGTAAGAGAGATGTTGAGAGCGTTGTCTGGGATTTATAGAGGTCTGGTTCATCTCTTTCGGTTTGCAGTTTTGCTCTAAATTAGCACAAGTTTCAGATCAATCTCCAGTGTAATTAGCTGGTATCGATCCAGGGAAGATCAGCTGCTAGCCAATGTGTGGAACTTCTCATTTTCCTCCATTGGCTCCTCTGGGGGAAAGAGATGGGACCCATCCCCGATAAACCACAGCAACCAGATACAGATCAGCAAGCTAAACTGTTAATAAGCAGAGCACCGCAAAAGAGAAAACTCTGCATCCAAAATGCCTGTGGTCATTTTGCCTTATTATTGAAACAGGGCCAACTAACACTGAACTAATGTGTGGTGACAAGAATATATTGTGCTATTGCAACTGAAGTTTGGTTGTTTATCGTGTGGCTTTATGACACTGTATCTGAATCCTGTGTGTTCACGGGAATTCACATGGCACAGAGATCATTGAGGGTTATGGCGTAAGATCCCACAAACCTCTAACATCGCCGATTGCATACCTGCCACCTGAGAAAGGAGCTATAGCAGGCTGAAAGCAGAGGGCGGAGGGGGGGACAGGGCTGAGTCAGTCAGAATCATCCTCAACGTCCAAGAGTTTTAAAAACAAACTTTCAGAGCAGAAGCTGAATCAGACTGAGAGATGAAAAGGAATTGTGTTTTCTCACAGGAAACTCTCCTTTGGTGTTTTAGGCGAATGCTTTTGCCATAGCCAGAGGAATTGAAAACCTTTTGAAAATAGTCAAGATTGCTTTCATTTTCCAACTTTTAAAAGTGTTTTGAAAAGAAAAAAGAAACTTACAGTTAATATTTGAGATAGTCCACTCAAACGTATTCACCAGTTTCTTTTGTTGCCACACTTCTCTGTGCTGTGGATTGCTCTATCAGAACAGAATAAATAAATTTGGAATTAATCAGTCCTTTTTATTGCATAGGAATTTTAGATTTAGGGTTAAAAAGAATTTAAAATGAAAAGAAAAAAGGAACATAGAACATAGAATAAAACACACCTGGAAAGCCCCATTTGGAAGATACAAGCACATTTTAAAGCCCAGAGTCACAGCATCCAGTCTCTGCATCCAGGTGAAGACTTTGTCATGTGTGATTGGTTCCATTTCACTTCATCAGACATGTTCTACTTGCTAGCTTGCTCTCCCATGATTCTTTATTCCTTTATCTGTATGTATTTATTTTTCCTCCATTCCTTGGACACCGTAGAGATAGCCAGGGTCATCAAGAGTCAGCAAAAGCCCCACGACAGACACCTGGCATGCTGGGCAGGCAAATTCCTCTGCAAGACCAGCCTGGAAAGAAGATCCTGAGTTAGCACAGTGACAAATGTTCAAACAAAAAGAAACAAAGCAGGCTGAATGTCAGCAAAACATTGTGTCCACGCAACGTAATCAGGGCTTCTCATCCTGGACACCCACCAGTGCAGAACAGATACACAAAGAGAAGCCAACAATAATCATGGCTCATTCGCTTGAATAAATTAATTTTTCTGAAACCAGAAGCAAACCTGTCAAAATGGAAATGAGGGCCCTCCATGGCCACCTCTCTCATCCGTGGCCTGCAGCTGTCACACACGCTCCGCAGTAAGCCTCGGGTAACCAGCGCGAACACGTGTTCGCAGCCGGGAGCGCCGCGCAACATCTGCTAGAGACTCACACCTCTCCCCTTTCCAGCTGAGCTTGGACCAGTCCTTACTTCGCAGCAGGTTTGGCACAGTTCTGCACAGGGGCGCTGTTATTAGCAGTTACCCCTCTTTGTTTTCTTAGGAAGGGCGTCCTGATGTCGGATACCCTGGGGTCGGCATGCTTGGGGTGTGGCTGAGAGGAGATATGAGAACATTGAACCCCAAGGCCTTGCCCCCTATCACCCCGCAGTCCTATCACTGTAGAAGCATTGCCATGGAAACACTGCCATAACCGCGGGTTCTGTTTGTGTTTCAGGAGTCAGAGGTGACAACTACGCACCCCCCCGCATCCCCCTGCCTCCCCAGGCCATTGGCATTTAAAGCATTAACGTCACAGCCATTGACAGCCAATCACCTCAGAATCGCCACAGACAGCTCCGTCACCTTCAGTCCTTACGTCATGTCACTGACCTGCTGCTAGCAATTGTCCGTATCATACACCTGCAGAAGCCATCTGCTCCTGACATCCCACAAAATTGCAGCTGCTGGCCCCTTGATCTCTGTTGCCTGGACGACCGCAGCTCGCTCCGGGCCTGCCCTCCTGCCCGGGATGTCCAGCCTCGTCAGATCCTCCAGAGCTACTCAGCTCTGCTGGTCCTCTCACTGCACTTATGTTTAAAGTTGATGTGTAGCCTACTGCATTACAGCAATTGGTTGTGTGTGGTACTAAAAGCCTTCAGTAAAAGAAAAGGAGTCTGCTCAGGTTAATTTCCATTGGGTCTAATGCAGGTTTTGTCTTATCAATTGGCCATTTTCAATAGTTCAAACATTATGATTTGACATCGCTATATATATCAAACCCTGTATGCAGTAAAAATATTGCTGATGTATTTTGTTTCGTTCTGGTCTGTCCTCCCACATCAAAGATAGGCAGTTTCACAAATTATTCTTTGTGGGTGCATTTTTTAAATATATCATATTGTTAACATAACAACAACCCACCTTCTACAGACGGATTTCTTCTCTCATTTTCCTCGACTGGCTACCTAGCAGTTTCAAAATCACTGGACATTTACTGAGGCAATTCAGGTTAAGCACTTCGCTCAAGGCTACAACACTAGCAGTTCACCTGGGAATTCAAACTATTAGCCTTTGGGTTATAAGCCCTGTTCCTGACCGCAATGCCACTAGCTGAAGGCACACCTCTTTAGTCTGACTTCAGCTAACTTGAGGGGCCAGTATGTGCATTACGAAAGAAAACTCGAGAGCGGTACTTAACAATGTGCATCAAAAAGAGTTTTCTTTCCAGCAGAGCAATCACCGGCAGCTGCACTCGGAAGGGGCGGAAAAGAATTGTTAAGGTTCAAAGATGGGCTCCGGCTCTCGCGGAACGTTCCGAGGAGCTGGGAGAGTGAGCATGAGGAGGAATGGCTTTCTGTTCACCAGAGCACAACTGCAAGCAATCACTGTACATAAAACACACCATTAAATGCACATTTTAAAGTAGGTTGCTCACTTGTTTCTGTGCGCTTAGAAGTGAGAGGGCTGGAGAAGTCCTGAGCTAAAGAGCGTGAATGCACTCAGCACCTCACTTTGTTAGAATTGCAGTAAATTCTGCTCTTACTGTAGGTGGGGTCTGTATGGATTTTTTTTTTTAGAAAAGGCCATACATTGTGTACAAAAAAGTCCTAACCTTTGGGAATGGCAGTCTCCTGACAATCACAGGCTCCTGTGATGGGAAATTACAGGCCTTTGTGGAGAGAGGGATAGTGTGGAAAATAACAATAGCCGTTGACTGGCTGGTAGTGGAGAGGTGGCAGTTTCTATACTCTAAAAGATGAGACGGATAAGAGGAAGAAAGCATGAGTGGCATTAACTCTGACAGCACTGACAGAGACTCTTACACCAAACTGTCAGTGAGATAGGGCTGGCTCATACACATACAGGCACACACAGACAAACACATGCACACACACACGCACACACACACACACGTGAGTATGCACATACACACACACACTCATACACACACATGCACTCATGCATGCACACAAAAACATACATATACATATACACATGCACTTACACACACACACACGCACGCCCACACATACATACAGTTGCATTATGGTCAATCACTTGTATGAGTCTCCTGTGTAACCAGGCCCGGTTGAGCAGAATATGCTGCAACTAAGTACTGTGAATATGCTGAATTGGTTTGATTTGCAACTGAAAATTTGTATATAAATGAACACTATGCAAAACAGCTCTGAAAACTGTCCCAGATAAGAGCATATGCCAAGCAGAAAAATATATAAATAAGTGATGCTCAGTGCAGAGAGTCACCACTGATTTCCAGTCTGTTGATTTTATTCCATGCATTCCATGACCTCCAGAACAATGGCCCACATTTCAACAGCGACAAGGGCTTCCCTACTCTGTCTGCAAAGTCTCTGATTTTTCTTTTTAAGCTCTATGTGTGCTGGTGTAGGAAACATGTTTGCTGAGTTATGTATTGACAAGGTTGAATGACACTGAATTTCACTGCTTGTGAAACTGCAAAACAGATGATAATGAAAGACTCACATACACAACAAGGAGCTTTTTACTTATGTTAATGTATGATATGAGGACACATTAAGATTCACTTCACTTCCAAACAAATCAAGTCTATTGCAGACTGTGCTCCATTGCATTTCTGGGAGCTGAGTTGGCCCCGTTTTCTGAACTCTCTCTCTCTCTCTCTCTCTCTCTCTCTCTCTCTCTCTATCTCTCTTCCTCTCTCTTTCTCTCTCACTCTATCTCTCTCCTTCTCTCTCTCTTTCCCTCTCTTTCTCACTCAATCTCTCTCTCTTTCCCTCCCTCTCACTCAATTTCATTTCAATTCAATGTGCTTTATTGGCATGACAAATGTGCACATTCATATTGGCAAAGCAGTGTGCAAATGAAAGAAATGAAAAAAAATAATGTAACAAGAATCAATAATCCAATAATGTGTGATAATGAATAACAAGAAAAGTATGCAATAATATTACATTTAAGTATTTTTTGTCACTCACTGTTCCTCAGATGGTGGCAGGCAGTGATATACTGTGCTGCCAGTATGCAAGATTTCCTCCCCTCTCCTAAGAGGAGGGAACGTTTTCGATTACCAGCTAGACTGTTGAAAGTGGGCCATATCTGATTTTTTAGGAAGTAACTGTGTCAGATCTCGGTATATTTTTCACATATTAAAATGAAATGCAGCTCTGTCTCAATTTGTTTCGATTGACAGAGAGGGCACAGCCAATCATCTTTAGCTAGCCATGTTTTTTGTAGTGGCCCTTCTTTGTGCGCTTACTGAGTCTGTGCTTTGTCAAAGTACCCACCCGACCTCTCTCCCTCCTGTCACTCCCTTCCCGGATTCTTCCTGGGTGAACCTGCTCCATGTCACAGCCAAGGTTGAGGCCTGCCGAGCCCAGCAAACGTATCAGTTTCCTCCTGCCCGTACAAACAGATGAGGCTGCCGCGCTGACATAAACATGTCTTTGTTTCGGGTCCTCGGGGTCAGGTTTGCCGCTAACAGATTGACGTTAATGAAAAGAGACTGCCGGACTCGCGTGTCAACGCCACCGTTTTGTCGCTGTTCGGATGACAGGGAGCGTGCGCGGGCTAATTAAGAACAAAGATGCTGAAGTTAAATATAATTGCCCTCTCAACAGACAATTTGTTACCGATCCTTCCTGTCTCAGGCTGAAGTTACAGGGCTGTCAAGGTTTTCTTTTCCATTATTTATCTGCTTTTTCTGTATTATTATTTAATTTTACTTGTTCTCCCTGTCATCGCTGGGACAAGACATGAGTAATTATCTTCGAGCCCAAGTTAAGTAGCACAGAGGTGCTTATGAACTCTTTATTATAACTGGAAATATATGGCAAGCTATCTTAATATTTAATAATACAGAATTAATGATGTTTTTTTGGAGCAATTGTTTTCATCCAGACAGGGGGTATGGCAGAACTTTTAGCTTGCCGTACTGGCTTAGCACCAGGTAAGATGGAGGAAAAGACATTTGGCTCTATCCATCGTTTCATTCCTCTCTCTCTCTCTCTCTGCATTTCCCTTGCTCCGTCCCTCTGGGTTTAATTAGTCCCTCTTCTCCGTGTCTCCAGATCAACAGGCGATTCTGTCCTGCTCACATCAGAGGAGGTTGGGAAAATAACCTGTGAAATAACCTGGGAGCGCTGTGGACTGCCCGCACATTCTGCCTCTCCTTTCCTTAATAAGCCCAGGAAGGGAAACGAAGGTGAGGAGGTGAAATCCCGGCGCTGACAGTTTTCTAGGGTTTAATTATGTGTGCTTTATTTCCATTAATAAACATTGTAGTGGGACGCACACACACACACACACACACACACACACACACACACACTCATGCACACATGCAAATGCATGCATGTACTCCCACTCACATAAACACTCAACCATAAAAAAACACACACACACAAACACATGCACATTGCCCCCACACACACATAAACACTTACTCATAAACCACACACACACAAACATGTAACCATAAAAACACAGCATGGAGTCATCTGGTCCCCCATTTGTAAGAGGCCATTACACATCTTGGCAATGAGTGTTAATAGTCAGAGCTTTATGGGATTCCACCACAAAAGTACAACGCCTTCATACCACAGTAACATCCAGCCCTGCTAACTCTCTGAAAGCAGTTGAAATTCATCACAAGGTCATTTTCAAGTGAAGGCAGCACTTCGACAGTGTAGTCCAGTTGGTTTGATTGTCTTTTTTGGGGAGGATTTGTATGGCTATTGATATCTGTGCTCTGTATGTATCTCCACACTCAGTCCTGCTCATAGTCGCAGTGGGGAATGAAACTGCTTTTTCTTCGCAGTGTCCTTGAACTCTCTGTGCCCATCAGAGATTGAGCTGTCACATGCAGAGGGATGGTCAATCACATGGTGTGACACCAGTGACACATATATACACACACACAGCCGATGTGCACAGGTTTCAAACTCCCATAGCTGTATGTGCATGTGCTTGTGTGTGTGTGTGTGTGTGTGCATGCATGCATGTGTGTGTGTGTGTGTGTGTGTGCATGCGGGCGGGCTTGCATGCATGCATGTGTGTGTGTGTGTGTGTGTGTGCATGCGGGCAGGCGTGCATGCATGCATGTGTGCGTGCGTGCGTGCGTGCGTGCAGGCGTGCGTGCGTGCGTGCGTGTGTGTGTGTGCGCATGCGTCCGTGTGTGTGTGTGCATGTGTGTGTGTGTATGTGTATGAGTTAAATGTATGTGTATGGTATGAGTATGTGTATGTGTGTGTGTGTATGTATATGTATATATGTATATGTGCTCTGTGTTCATGTGCATAGCCTCTCAGCATCTCTCTCAGCAGGCTGAGCTCTCTGTGTCTGACAGTGGGAATATGTAGGTCACACAGGCTGGGTTATGCAGCAGACAGGGCCAGACAGGCTGCAGCTGGTCCTCCTCTGCACGCAGCACTCAGCGGGGCGGGGCTCCGCTGGCGGTCTGCAGGCTCTCATAATCCTGATTAATTGCAGTGGTGGAGCCAATCTGCACCGCAGGTGATGAGAGTCGGGGAGATGTGAGGGAGAAAGCACGTTTCCTGTGTTCACACACTGACAGTCCAGCACTGGCAACAGCACACAGCACCTCCTGATATCTCACTGTAGTATCGTCATGCATACAGCGTTATCAGATTCTGGAGGTTTTTGTTGTTGTTGTTTGGACACATCACCGAACTGGGTACATTTTGGATAGATTTTCAATCGGCTGTAATACTGGAGACAAAAAAGCCCATCTAAGTAGTATAGGTGTATAGGTATGCAGTACAGGTATTATCATATATTGACGTATGGATCAAAGGGCTTTAGACTCAAATCCCGTGTGGGGCACTCCTGGTGCATGCCTGAGCAACATGCCTAGTCCTCTACTTTTCTGGATTTCTTCTTTTTTCTTCCTCCATCCTCCTATCTTTCATTTTTTGGTGAGCCGTAGGTTGGGGACCATAAGAATGTATAGCAATCACATCATCACATAACTAATATAGCTAATGTTTGTCAGAATAAACAAAGAAATGAATAAACTGTGAATGATGCCATCTAAAAATGTAACATGTGAAAATCTGTGATGTAAATATGAATGTGCAGGAATGTTACACAGTTAAAAGATAGGGTAGGATATTAAGATATTTAGGGGTACAGGGTAAAAGGCCAGAGTTGTGTATATAAATATTTGAGGGTAGGCTACAGGTTAAAAGGATAGAGTTGGGCATTTGAATATTTGAGGGTACAGGGTAAAAGGATAAGAGATTAGGCTCTGATAATAGTGCTGCCACTTTATGGAGAAGGAGGACTAAAACAGTAGAGGTCAAAGTCAAAGTCTTTTATTTGTCATTTGCACAGATCACACAGGGTAACTGAGCATTGAAATTCTTGAGGTAGGCTCTGCTAACATGTAACACTGAAGACTAGTGACGGCACGACATACTGTAGACTGCACTTAGTGCGAGGTAGTTTTGAAGTTATAAAACATTTAAATACACTAGTGCAAAAAGTTTCATTTACGCTAAAAAAACTAACTGGATAAAAAACAGTATATGAATATCTATATACAAATGTGCAAATTGCAGCATACAATTACGACAACAGGTCTGTATGTGTATGATGATGGAGGTCTGTATGGGTATGATAACAGAGGTCTGTATGTGTAGGAGGAAGGGGGTCTATATGTGCAGTGACTATAACACAGCAATTTTACACAGTAAAAAAGATAAGGTAGGATTTTTGGATATTTGAGGGCAGAGGGCAAAAGGATGGTCGTCTGTATCTCTAGGAGGACAGTGGTCTGTATATGTAGCTGGATGGAGGTCTATATGTGTCGGAGGACAGTGGTCTGTATATGTAGGTGTATGGAGATCTATATGTGTTGGAGGACAGTGGTCTGTATACATAGCTGGATGGAGGTCTATATGTGTCGGAGGACAGTGGTCTGTATATGTAGCTGGATGGAGGTCTATATGTGCCGGAGGACAGTGGTCTGTATATGTAGCTGGATGGAGGTCTATATGTGTAGGAGGAGAGTGGTCTGTATATGTAGCTGGATGGAGGTCTATATGTGTCGGAGGACAGTAGTCTGTATATGTAGCTGGATGGAGGTCTGTATGTGTCGGAGGACAGCGGTCTGTATATGTAGCTGGATGGAGGTCTGTATGTGTCGGAGGACAGCGGTCTGTATATGTAGCTGGATGGAGGTCTGTATGTGCAATGCATGTGACACTTTGAGTCAGGCTGTCGTGTGCTGAAGGCGCGTCCCCCGTGCACCCTGCGCCCCCTGGCAGCCCGTTTGGACGCTTGGTCCTCCCCTTGCGCTCTCCCCCTGACTCATCTGCAGTCTGTCCTGGTGCGCCTCCGCCATCTGTCCGTCCTGAAGGCTCCGAGCGCCCCGCTCCAGATGAGTTTGTTCCAGTGTGAATCAGCGGAGCGGGGCACCAGGCCGAGAAACAGCCCCACCGCGCCATGCCAAGCGTCTGTCGGCCATGGCCAGACCGATCGACAGATTGACGGTCTTACGACAGGCCCTGACAGCCGCTCCATCTTTCTCTCTCTCTCTCGCTCTCTCTCTCTCTCCCTCCATCCATCCTCTGTACCCCATTCTCCTCCTTTCCCCCATTTCTCTCTTCTGTCCTGCTCCCTCCCTCCCTCACTCTTTCCCCCCTCTGCAGGGTGTTCAGAGTACCCCCGACAAAAACGCTCTCCAGCTGCTCTCATCTCTCTGTGGTCCCCTTTCCTGACCGGCGCGTATTGCTCGCTGTTTGTACGGATTACGCTCCTTTTCAATCACTGAGCTGGCACCGGGATTACAGAACATGCTCAGTAAATCTCCCCCCATCCCCCTGCCTCCCCCCTTCCCCACAGTTCATAGCTTGTTTCATGAATCAATAAAGCACCCCTGGATGCTTTCTTAGGTAGGAGGTGAGGCTGAGCACCTCCAATCATCGAGCCAAAAAACCTGCAACACCTGCCTTCATTGGCTCTCACGTTTGTAAAATGGATTTATGGACTGTTGTAGTGCCTGCTTCCTGCTACCACAGCTTATATTGGCAGCCTGTTGAATGCGATCAGCACCACAAACTCTGTTTCCAAGTGTTGCTCGGAGTGATCGTTACTGTCATGCTTTCAACACTAATTGCAACAGTCCATCTCATATTGGAAGTCCATTTACATTTACATTTACATTTACATTTACATTTACATTTACATTTACATTTATTCATTTGGCAGATGCTTTTATCCAAAGCGACGTGCAAAAGTGCAAATTGTGGGCAAACAACAGGCACAAGAGCAAGATGTGTACAGGTCATATAATGCAAATAGTGCTGAACCTGAGCGCAAGGTCAGTGTCGCGAGCCAACTAATCTGAACTAGGATTACATATCAAATACAATTACAGGGACAATAAAGTACCGCTATACTACCTAGGTAAGTGAGCAGCAAGTACAAGACAGGAGTCAGATTTACAACGTCAAAGTTACAAGGTCAAAGTGGCAGAGGTATCAGTCCAGGTAGAGTCTGAAGAGGTGTGTCTTCAGCGCACGTCTGAAGGGTTGGGGTAAAGGAGTTGTTCTCAGGGGGGTGGGGAGATCATTCCACCACTGGGGGGCGATGATGGAAAAGCATCATTGTGAGGAGCGTGGGCCTTTCGTTCTGTTGGTGGGTGGAGCGAGGCGTCCGGATGTAGCAGAGCGAAGTTGACAAGCGGGTGCGTAGGGTAGGATGAGATCCTGGAGGTAGGTCGGGGCAGTCTTTCTTGCAGCAGAAAAGGTGAGAGTCAAGGTCTTGAAGCGGATCCTGGCTGCGATTGGGATCCAGTGGAGGGATCTCAGTAAGGGAGTGACGCGGGAGAACTTGGGGAGATTGTAGATCAGCCTAGCAGCTGCGTTTTGGATGAGCTGCAGCGGCTGAATGGTGCAGGCTGGGAGGCCTGCGAGGAGGGCGTTGCAGTAGTCTAAGCGGGAGAGCACGGTGGCCTGGACGAGCAACTGGGTGGAGTAGGTGGTCAAAAAAGGGCAAATCCTCTTGATGTTGAAGAGGAGGAATCGACAGGAGCATGCCGTCTGGGAGATGTAGTCGGTGAAGTCCAGCCTGTTGTTGAGGGTGACGCCCAGGCTCTTCATAGAAGTGGAGGAAGTTACTGTAGTGCCGTCAACAGTAACCGAGAGCTCTTGAAGAGGAGAGGTCCTGGCTGGGATAAACAGCAGATCCGTCTTGTCCAGGTTAAGCTTGAGGTGGTTGGAGGCCATCCATCTGGAGATGTCAGCCAGGCATGCAGAGATCTTTTCGTTGACCTAGGGGGTGGAGGAGGGAAAAGAAAAAAATAATTGAGTGTCATCAGCATAGCAGTGGTAGGAGAAACCATGTGAGTCAATGACTGAGCCAAGAGAGTTGGTGTAGATGGAGAAGAGGAGGGGTCCCAATACAGAGCCCTAGGGGACACCTGTAGTGAGGGGAGTGGGTGTGGAGGTGGAGCCTTTCCAATACACCTGGGAAGATCTACCGGTCAAGTAGGACCTGAACCAAGAAAGGGCAGTCCCAGAGATGCCAAGCTCCGAGAGCTTGGCGATGAGCAGCTGGTGTCAAACGCGGCGGAGAGGTCGAGGAGGATGAGGACCGAAGACAGGTCGGAGGCTCTGGCTGCGTGGAGGGCCTCTGTCACCGCCAGGAGTGCCGTTTCAGTTGAGTGCCCGGGTCTGAACCCAGACTGGTGGGGATCCAGAAGGTTGTGCTTGTGGAGAAAGGGAGACAGTTGATTAAGTACAGCACGTTCAAGGGATTTGGATACAAATGGCAGGAGGGATACTGGACGGTAACTGTTCATGTCAGATGGGTCAGCGGTGGGTTTTTTTAGCAGGGGGGTAACCATAGCATTTTTGAGATCAGTGGGAACAAGGCCAGTAGTCAGTAGTCAGTCCTGCAGGTACAATTATAACTGAAATATTGAAGGAGGGAAAAGGAACAAAGTTATAATTAGACTGAGTGTGACTGTATCCGTGGATACAGTCATTCATTATGATAGCAAAACCATCCTGTGTTTTCCTCTTACTTTACTCATCATTTCTCACCTCTGATGGGACTCATCCACTTAAATACCACATGTACTGCATTGGGATCTCACACTAGGGATCATCCACCCAGTTTGTTTTCCATAACACCCTTATTGTTACCACATTTTTTTGACTTGACAGCAACACTGGTTTTAAATGGAAACATTAGAGCAACGAACATCAATGTGTTTATAGTTTCATTTCTCTGTTGAATTGATTGGATTGCCACTTTGGGTAGTTGACTGGATTATTTGTTGATTAATGGATCAACTGTTTGTTCAAAGGTTCTGATAAACTGGTTGGTTGTTATGTAATTGTTTGATTGATTGATTGATTGATTGATTCATTGATTCATTGATTGATTCATTCAATCAATCATTCATCCATTCATTCATTCATTCATTCATTCATTCATTCATTCATTCATTCATTGTTGATTGATTGCTGATTGAATAAAAATATTGAATGGGCTTGGCTCTCAATGTCTTCATTTCAGATCATCAAAAGAACTCACCTTCTGCTGGTAAGGCATGTGGATGGTGAGGTGGTGGATTTCTGTAGAGCAGGAGAATATTGTATGTTCAGAAAAGTTTGTCCTAATATTAATCTGACCTCTGAATTTAGTAATGATTTTTTCTGTTCTCCATCTCTCTAGTTTTTGGGCACTCCTCATTTTCATGGAGAAATTTCTAGCCATGTTTTTACCCATCATCCTTCCATGTGCACATTGCATAAAGTATGTTCACCGGAAGGAGAAACCCCACTGGCATTTTGCAAAACTGAACTACCATCCTGTCTCCCCAGAAAAATGTGCTCAGGAGAAACTTCTGAAAATCTGGGATAGAATACAGTGTTTTCACTATTATGTACAGAGTGGAAGATCAAGCAGTAGTTTGAGGGGAAAAAGACTTTTTTGAGGGAATTTTTTTGAGATGTTTGTACTGGGATACAGAGAGCAAAGGGGAGAACACGATGAGATGATGGTGGTGATTGTCACAGTCATC
>CM032877.1:42810132-42982632 GCA_019176425.1 Megalops atlanticus
CTGGCCTACAGTCTGATGCAGTAGCACAGACAGCAGCCTACAGCAAACAGTAGGAGACATCACAATTGTTTTGTAACAATCATGTCATGTGACAGAAAGGATTAACTGAGCTGAGCTGATTTAAGAACTCTGTACTTAAGAGGGTTTTTTTTTCTATCTATGCAGATATTTCAAGTTCTTAGACGAAGCAGTAAGACAGCAAGACATTAATGAAAACATCTAAAATTGGACAAAAGACATTTCAAACCAGTCTATTTTTGTGGGCTTGAGCAGAAAACCACATCTGCTCAGACCTCTGGCCTCAAAAAGCCTGAGACTGCATGGTTGGATCATTTCATGCCAGTGTATTTATGTGATGTATAATCAAATATTATATAATAATCATCAGTCAGTAGGAAATACTGATGCTTGTGACAGGTCTTCAAGAGTCATGTGACCTTTCTGTGTGAATCAGCAGCCATAGGAGGGAATGCACCACTGAGAGAAATCCCAGCTGTTCCATGTCTCCATGACTGGATTGGTGGTGCATCCCTGACTCCCTCTTGCTGATAGCACAGTCATGCCATCATGGAGTTGATGTTCCCTGAAATGGCTGTCTATAAAAAAAAATCCATTTGATCTAGATGGTGGTTTGAGGGCGTAAGGGAGGAGCACTGCTTTTATTTCCACTGTTCTATATCTTCTCTCGTGAGGACAGTTCTAATGACTCATTGCGTATTGATCACAGGACGTGACGAAAATGGATCACATAGAACTGAACCTACCCAACATAGACCACACCAAATCTGACCGGTGCTCATCATGCTGAAGCTGATAGAGATGGAATAAAGAGATCCAGAGTGACACTGACCAAATGCAGCCTCACAGAAGAGACCACATTGAGCAGATACTGAATACATGAAACCTGCCTGACACCTTAGTCTCTTAATTTGACAGACGTTGAAGGCAGTGAACCAGACAAACACACTGAAGCTGACCAAACTTGACTGCATTGAAACCAACATGGATCGCACTGTATCCGACAGACGCTCACCACAATGATTGTTCTGTCAGCTAAACACAAACTGAGTCTGCTGCTGATAAAACACACTGAATGTGTGGGTGGTTGCTTGAGTTTAATGGTCTGTGGATCAGATGTCCTTTTTGAATCTCGTGGCAGTATTGGTTTAATGTGGCAGTGCAAAGCCCATATGGAGGGCAGTCTCTGGCTGCTTTATGGCTCTGTGTTAAGGGGCACATTATGGACCTGCTATCTGCTTGCTTGTTGCTCATTTCAGTTTTGGAAAAAAAAGTGATGGCATTGCATTTGCTTAGCAGATGCTCTTATTCAGAATGGCTTGCCTGTTATTAATTTATACAGTTGTATATTTACTTGAGGCAAGTCAGGTTAAGCTCAAGGGTACAGCAGCAGTGCCCCACCTGGGAGTGAAACTGGCAAACTTTGAAGTCCTATACACACACAGCCAAAATCCTAGCCTTCAGCATCTGTCTGAGGCATTCCTTGCAGTAATTGTGTGATAGCATGTTATGGCATTGATCTGTGTCTACTTGATGGCCTTGATTAGGCTGAGAGGGAGCTGACTTTCACTGTGTCCTGGAGGCAGGAGTGAGTGAAATTCATACTGAGACAGAGCAAAAGATGAGCAAATATGTGTGTTCATCTGAGTCTGACAGAGGGAGGAGGAACACAAAAATGAGGTGTTGCCAAGGGTACGTATGTGACTTCTTGAGGCTTAGAGCACAGCATACTGCTAAAGGAATCAAGCCTGGTATCAGAAGGTTGCAGGTTTGAATCTGGAATGTGGCAGCGCTCTTTTACCCTTGATTGTGTATGAACACGAAACGCTCCTGTAAAAACCCCATTGAATAGCAAGCAAACACCCAGCATTTTAAACGGAGTCTGTTTAAAAAAATACAGAGACTGCAAGTGAGGTAGGTTGCCGTGGAGCAGGTGGTAAGTGGATAAATGAAGCAAAGCTGAGAGGTTATCTTTCTCTCTATGAATCAAAGGGCTTCTCTCAGCTTCTCATAAAAAACCTGCCCCCTACCTGACGTCTGGCTGATGAAGTGTAAAAACATGTATGGAAATATTATACTAATGCAAATAATGCTAAATGGAGTGGGGAACTTTAATGTGTTCTTTTCCTTACTCTCAGGAAAGCAAATGAATCTTAATTCTTTGTTTGACTGTGAATGAGCCTGAACAAAATCAATCTCCCAGACTCCATTTCCAATATATTAAGCAGCTGGAAGGAGAGGAAAAAAATGGCAGCATAGATTTGTTCAGTGTTCATTTTGTCGTCCGGCCAATTGCACACTTCATGTAAATTGAATTATTTTTCTTTTAGTGAAGAAAATGATAATGATGATTTCATTAAACTAAACAGTCATGCAACTCCACACCAAGACACATATCAGATACATCACTGACAGGGTATGCGAATAGTCTATGGGCTTTCTACTCTTTACATGTTCCACATTTAATAATCCTGTCATGCTGGACAGAATTAGAGTCATATATTTTACTGGACTAACACACAGTGTACTGGACTACTCCAAGTTGGAGATGCTGTGTGTGTGTCTGTGCGTGCGTGCTTGTCTAAGCACATGTGTTATTTGTGTGTGTGCCCATGTGAGTGTGTGTGCGTGTGTGTGTGTGTGTGTGTGTGTGTGTGTGTGTGTGTGTGTGTGTGTGTGCACCTGCATGTCTGTGTTATTGTGCATGTGTGTTTGTGTTAAACACAATGTCAGTGAATATCGAAATAAGGGGTGATTTTGAAGAACCCACTCCATCAAACCCCCTCTTAGCTGTGAGCTGCTGAGTGAGCTGGATCAGGACTGGAGTTTTAATAGGAGTATACATTCAACAGCTGACAAGCATCTGTCTCAGCCCCCACTGAATGATGAGGGAGACATGCCCAGAAACACAGAGGAAACATCGTCTTGTTTTCAGAAAACGATCGCGAACATCATTTCAGGGGATAAAATTGGCCCGTTTCCATGGAGAAAACCCTTAGCAGGCTCGTCTGTCAGTTTGACAGGCCAGTGTTTCAGGATGCCTCATGCTGCAAGGAGGAGGGGAGACACCTGTCAATCAAACCTTCTGCTAACCAGCCATCTGCGCATCAGCGGACAGACAGGTTTATATGGGGTCGTATATGTGGTATACGTATGTGGTGACCTCTGTCCTTACCCTATACACTTATGAAAGTAAGTTATTGCCCTGATGATTGTCTGCATGTGTAAGTAAACAATAACTCCCTACATTACTTTCTGTTTCCTAGTTTGGTGTAAAAGAATTTGGGAAAAACAAGATGCCTGATGTGCAGCAATCTGCATTTTTTCTTTGATATATTGTTGCTTATGCATGCCTTGTGTGTACTGAGCTGTAAACTATTTGCTGAAAATATGCAAATGAGACACATCTCAATTAATATAATGTTGTGTTTTTCTCTCTCTGATGGATATTTGTCTCCTCATCTCCTCATCCCTCCTTCCATTGCACATGTTAAGAACAAAAGTCAGGTGTGGGAGAGGTGTGTTCTCGGCCATGAAGCAACACTGAAGGATGTCGACATCTACCATCAGGAGACATCCAAATTAATAGGAGTGCCCCACTAAGGCTGCGGTCTCTTGTGTGATTTCTCCATCCTGTTCCACTGATCTCAGCACAGTCACATTAACACCAAGGCCATCAGAAGTGACACTGCAGTGTGGTTCCCATGAACAACTTGTCCAGAAAAGTACTGATTGGATATCAGCATTTCCTTCAGTGAGGTCATAACTGAAAATACTGCAGGGAGATTGCAACGTAGGATCACCTCATCTTGTGAGTATCCAGGCATTCTAATACATGGCCTGCAATCATAAAGAAGTTCCTACCTCCAGTCAGCTGCAGGTGAGAAGTGGTTCAGGGGAGGAAGCTCCAGGTAAAGTCGGCTACCTTGTGCTCAGTTGGGCAGGACCGGGCAGAAGTAGGCGTGTTTCTGGAGGCCGCTGTTGAGGAAGTAGCCTGAATGGTAAAGAATCCTCCAGTCAGTGGGCTTTTTTTACAGAAATGTTTGACCCAAATATGTAGCACATAAGAATATCTGTGCAACCTCCCACAGTTAAAATCATTTCAAAAGTAAATGCAGAACAGGTCCAGGCAAAAGACATAACATTTGCTATGTGGGAGAGTGAGAGAAAACCTTTTTTGCTGTTGTTTTAATTCACACTTGGATCTTGCAAGGGGAGACACTTTCTTGGGCTGTGAATAAGCATGTTTGTTTCACTAATACAACAATGTCATTGTGAAAGTACTGAAATGATCTTTCTGGTTCCATACAGATAGCTAATCACCATAACAAGGTCACATTCAGCACATCAGATAGGGTAGTTGTTTTGTTTTAATATTTCAAAATTGTCCATCATTTGATTCATTGTTCTTAATTACTCCATTCTATTAACATTTGGAGTTATATATTTTAGCAGTCTGATATTTGGTAAGAGGCCAGTGTCAGTGCACAATATACATTCAGTGACCACTTTATTAGGTACACCTGCACACCTGCTCGTTGATGCAAATATGTAATCAACCAATCATCTGGCAGCAACTCAATGCATAAAATCACAAAGACATAGTCAAGAGTTTCAGTTGCTGTTCAGACCAAACATCAGAATGGGTAGGATATCTGATTTAAGTGACTTTGACCGTGGGATGATTGTTTGACAGGGTGGTTTGAGTATCTCAGAAACTGCTGATCTCCTGGGATTTTCACGCACAACACTAGAGTGTATAGAGAATGGTGCGAAAAACAAAAAACATCCAGCGAGCAGCAGTTCTGTGGGCTAAAACGCCTTGTTAATGACAGAGGTCAGAGGAGAATGGCCAGACTGGTCCAAGCTGACAGGAAGGCAACAGTTACCCAAATAACCACACGTTACAACAGTGCTATGCAGAAAAGCATTTCTGAACATACAATATGTTGAACATTGAGGTGGATGGGCTACAGCAGCAGAAGACCCCTCCGGGTACCACTCCTATCAGCTAAGAACAGGAAACTGAGGCTATAGTGGATGGTAGATGATTGGAAAAACATCGCCTGGTCTGACGAATCTCAATTTCTGCTGCGACATGCAGATAGTAAGGTCAGAATTTGGCGTAAACAACATGAATCCATGGATCCATCCTGCCTTGTGTCAACAGTTCAGGCTGGAGGTGGTGGTGTTATGGTATAGGGAACATTTTCTTGGCACACATTAGGCACCTTAATACCAATTGATGCCACAGCCTACCTGAGTATTGTTGCTGACCATGTGCATCCCTTTATGACCACGGTCTACCCATGTTCTAATGGCTACTTCCAGCAGGATAATGCGCCATGCCACAAAGCACACGTCATCTCAAACTGGTTCCTGGAACATGACAATGAGTTCAGTGTACTCCAATAGCCTCCACAGTCACCAGATCTCAATCCAATAGAGCACCTTTGGGATGTGGTGAAACGGGACATTCACAGCATGAATGTGCAGCTGACAAATCTGCAGCAGCTGCATGATGCTATCATGTCAGCATGGAGCAGAATCTCTAAGGAATGCTTCCAACACCCTGTTGAATCCATGCCACAAAGAATTCAGGCCGTTCTGGGAGCAAAGGGGGGTCCTACCCAGTATTAGAGAGGTGTACCTAATAAAGTGGTCACTGAGTGTATATCTATCAGCAATTGTTTGTCCTCATATTTTATTTTTCCATTTCCATACAAATATCAATGCATACAGGTGGCTGAAAGTGGACTCGCGTCCAGTGTGGAGCTTCCATCTCGTAGTGGAGCCTTATAGTCAAAAAGCTGTGGGTTCAAATCCAAGATGCAACACTACTACACAGCACAGTAAGATACATCGTCTGAGCTGGTAAGGTAAAAAGAAAAAAAAGCCCAGCCTCACGAATGAATAACATAAATAAATAATGTGACGTGACATAACCATCAGCTGTCCTGATAGCCGTCATTCCCGCCACTCTCCCCCCGCCCCGTCACCGCGGCCAATTTAAACAGCGTTACACACTTGCTCCGGAGAGAAAACGCGCTAGAGCGTGGTGCTACACACTTTTTCCTCCGATGCATCTGATTAGACTAATTGAAAAGAAAAGCAAATAATGGCCTCTTGGTCCTTTATTGTCACCGTTTTAATTAGGGGGCAGAGCGACAGCACATTGTCTCCGTGGCCATGAGCCGCAAGGCGAGAAGCTCTAATGAGGTGGCATTAATTTGTTGTCAACTCTACTGTGGAACCAAAAAAAAAGAAAAAAAATCACTCAACTGGCCCAAAATATGCAGTGACTGGCAAACTGAAGCTCTCTCTGCAAATCGTATGAGTCCTAGACCTGACAAGTATACACAAAATATATGGTACATGTTAGTATTATATGTTATGAGAATGGATTCATTCTCCTTGTATGTGTGTGTGTGTGTGTGTGTGTGTGTGTGCACACACGTGTGTGCGTGCATGTGTATGTGCATGGGTGGGTGTGGGTGTGTGTGTGAGTAATTACAGTTATAAATTAGTCAATGGCTGTTGTGTTAAACACATCTCGCCTTGAGCTGTGCTGTTTGCCAAGACTGTGAGTTTACTTTGATTGATGTTTCAGTGCCAGCTCTCGTTCTCTTTTGGGTGACCCTGTTTTTTTAATGTATTTTAATATCTCAGTGAATTCCTCTGCATCCACTTCAGCATTGCAGCACCCATCCTTTGTGATTTTTTATAATGAAAATTCTCACAGCATAGGTCTTTATGGGAAACCAAAAAAAAAAAAACACATACACAACTGATGATGCATGAGCAATCCCATGTGAATGATGGCAGCTCGTCACGACCTACTCTAAAGAACAGGGGCAATGATCCCAGGACACTCACGGAGTCATCACCTCCGTAACGACCGAAGAAACACCCACTCAGTCTCTGATGATGACGTGATTGGTCACTAGAGTCTGTACATCTGTGTGATTCGTCCTGATTAGCAGATGTGTGTGTAAACAAGCAAACGTGTTGATTGAGATGCAGGAGGGGTGGGATTCTGCATGTGCCACCCTCAGCTGCCAACAGTGAAGCTCCATTTTCACACAGTAAATTGGGAATGCAATTACACAACCAATTAAAAAATACATCCACTTGGTTTTTTTTTAATTGATCTTTCATTAAATCTGTAATTGTCATTCGCTTTCAGCTGGAAACGATGCTGCTGCTGATCTGGGAACAGCGAGCTGGGCCGATGCTGTCCTTTCACCGTGTCCCAATAAGGAGCAGAGACTGACTCCAGACCACCTGCAGACTAAGCGCGGAGTCTGGTGTTTCAGCCCCCCTTTTTTAAGGCTTGTTACTGTGAAATTAGGTTGAGATCCATTCCTAGTCCCATTACGGACCATCCTTCAGATTGCAATGGCGGCGTCCTTGGGGGGATGGCACCGTCTGTGGCACTAAAACCCAACCATTTCCTCCTCGCAATGGGAGCAGTTGGGTGCAGGAGATGGGGGGTAGGCAGGGGGTCGCCGGCTCTTAATTCCTTTTAACGTTTCGGCTGTGCAACCACTGTGCGGGGAAAAAAAGGCTAGTAATGGTAACCAGCTGTGCGGCGTGTCTCTCTGCACCCCGCCCGACAAACGCCGTACCCGTGCCTTCAGGCGCCTCACTGCAGGAGTTAACACCTCCCCCGCTGATGAAGGGTACCCCCAATAATACAAGAGAGACCCCCACAAAATGCATTTACAAATTGGCCCCTGCGGCACAAGCTAATCTTTATTTTTAGCCCCCCCACCCCACCCTGCATACACAGACACCCCCTCCTCCTCCTCTTCGGAGTCCCTGCACTGTTGCTTCAGAGCTTTTGTGTGCTGTGTACATGGACCCCCTTCTGACATCTGAGCAAAAACTGTACCAAACCACCCCCTCCCAAATCCCCCTCCCCTGTATGTACTCTGCCTCTCCTCTGAGCAGTGCTTCATTTTCTCCCCCCCCTTCTCTCTCTCCCCCTTCTCTGTCTCTATCTCTATCCATTTTTATCTCTCCATCTGTCTCTTTCTTTGTTAGTCTCAGAGGCCTAAGGGCCACAATACAGCATTTGAGCTCAACACTGCCTTGTTAAGCATGGGAGAGTGTAAGAGAGAGACCAAGAGAAACAGAGAGAGAAAGAGAGAAACAGAGAGAGAGAGTAAAAAAGTTTGACAGAGAGAGGGAGAGAGAGACAAAGAGGGAGAGCAAAAAAGTAAAAAAGACAGAGAGAGGAAGGCAGCCAAAGGGGAGAGTGACAGTGAAGGCTGAATTCTGCATGCAAACAATGTATTTTATGTGAATCAGTTTGCTGTCCAGGCCAATTATTCCTCTTAATAGAATCATTCAGTGTGTTGTCACAGAGAATGAAAAAAGTCATTCCTGTCAACTGAAGAGACAGGCATGACTGTTTACTATTGTTCCCTCCATCTCTGGATAAAAAGTTGACATTACAGGCTCAAATTGGGCTGCAGAGCAAAAATGAGCTACATTTTTAGACGTTTGCTATTCTACTCAAATTGATTTTTTTTTTCTTTTTTTTACCTGAAAACAAATTTAATTTAGGTGAACATTAGATCGGGGAAAAAATTTGATAATGCAAACATTAGCCAATGTCCTGAGGATTCATTCAATTTTACTATATTATGGATAGTCACTGTACCATGTCATGCTAGCTGACAAACTTACATTTTGAGAATTTATCTAAATTGATTAGGTCATTTATGAGCAATATATAACATCTCTAACATGCTGTACCCAGAGAAAATACCCACATGAGGCATTAATTTTATTTATTATGCCACTGCGTCATGAATATGAGTCAAGATAACAATATTCCTGATGGCTGCACATCATCAGGCTCCAGGGAAGGTGATATTCAAATGTCTTTGGACATGAGCAATCTTCTCTAACCCTTTCTAACTCCCACAAATGACTAATGGCAGCAGGGCAGGGCAGAAGACACACTCATTCGCCCTAGGATCTTTTTTTGTGACTAATACTCCTTTACTTTGCACAAAAGAGTCCTCAAGACATGCAGCATCGATTCTGAGCTCTGGTGCTGTGGTTATGATCGACTCTCATAAAAAGAAAGTATGCATTCACTGTCACTAAAAGACTGGTGCAGGAGGCAGGAAAAAATGAGCCGAAAGGTTTTGTTTTGTTTTATGTTTAGCTGTGACAGCACCTGCAAGCTCCACTTTTAAGAGACATGGAGTTGGAGTGGATTGCCATTTAGCACAGATCCATAGCTAGCTCAGCTCAAGTATCTTGGGCAAAGCCAAAGCAAAAGTAAGGATGTGCCAGAGCCTCAGTGTCAAGTTTCACACATTGAGTCCTCCCATCCTGAATCTCCTCAAGCTCATGGTGTTAAGTTTAAACCTCCATGGCAAGATTTATAACCAATTAGTTGATTATCGGAGGATTCCACAAGGCTGTGAGAGCATTAACTCCAAACAACGCCCAGCTGAAATCTCCGCGCTAAATGCTCCGCTGACATGATCCCAGAGTGTCAGCAAGCATTTGCCCTCAGATCTGAACATGAGGCCACAAAGAAAGGAGCCGTCTGCAATGGCAGTGCAGCCCACGCCTGGAGAAGGAGCTCAGTGTAAAGGCGGGTAAAATACTGAATATATATACTTATGTACACAGATATATTGATGTTTGAAAATCGATATTTGATTGGACCTGGCTCCATGTCTTCATTGCATCTGCTCCTGAGGCTGTACAGTAATGCCACATACACTATATCTGCACCCTAGCAGTGCACTGTACCAGTGATAGGGTCTGTAGGAGGACATTTTACACCTTGGCATGTGAGTGCTTTGTTTTGTTTTGTTTTGTTTTGTTTTCAGCCACATATTGATTCCATCGACTTCTAATTAAAGCGATGGTGAGTTCATTATTTTTTGCCCTGTTCATTTATCCAGAGTCGTTCCACATTTGTACAACATAGCAACTGGTATTGGTAGAACACACACGTGAGTTGTTGATCACAACGAAAATTAGTTTCTGTCTGTAACGTTATCTTTTAAAATGACGTTTATCTGAAAAGTGTTACTTGCGTCCCGGCTCTCCCCTAAGTAGCCTAACATTATTATCTCTTTCGCAGGTAACTTATTTTTATGCAATGTAGCATGCTGTGTTATGTTTTCAGTAGCGTTATTAAGCTTCTCATGGTTTTCAGTTAGCATTTGCTACATTTTTAACGTTAAATCACTGTTTCCGCAAAGCTAAAATTAGCTAGAATTTTTCCAATCTAGTGTTCTAATCACACCGGTTTTAACATAGGCTACGCGCTAAACTAATCACACCAGGTGTGAGCGTACGCACAAAAGGGTTATTCCATTATGCTCAATAATTAATGGACTAATTAACATTAATGAATTAATGAGTTATTGTGTTGGTGTTACAAGTTCATAAGTTGTATTATGTTATACTGTGTTGAAATTAATTAACAAAATGTTGTCTCCTTGCTGGTTGTTTCAACACATTCAGAATCATTACCGCTTTTGCCGTTAAGCATTGTCATTAACAGGCGGCTTGCTTCCTGTGCGCTGTTGTAAAAATTTATATTTTAAAGGCTCATTATTACGGTTTTGTATTTCTCTGTAAAGTAGCACAGTGTTGACAATGTTACTTATAACATTCTTCCCCAGCCCTGGAACTCAAACTATTTTCTGATGCCCCCAAAAATATATATTTAAATAATTACACTAATGACATAAACGTGCGACGATTAGTTGACTAATGGCTTGAACTAACGACTACTAGTCGACTAGGAAAATCTTTGGTCGAGGGCAACCCTAAAAATTACAGTCTTAAAGTGCAAAAGTTCAGAGTTTATAAGTCAATTGCAGCAATGCCCTGATATGAAGTGGTAATGCCCTGGTGCAGAGTAATGCCATAATAGTAATAGCAGCAAAATTGTTCAGTGGGTTGCAGAGTTTGTCAGTCTCACAGCATCCGGGAAGAAGCTATTCCTCAGCCTGGTTGTTCTGGCCTTGATGCTGCGTAGCCTCCTGCCTGACGGGAGGGGAGCAAACAGCCAGTTAGCAGGGTGGGTGGAGTCCCTCATGATGCATGAGGCCTTGTTCCTGCACCTGCTGGTGTAAATGTCAGTGATGGAGGGTAGGCTGCTGCCAATGATCCTCTGGGCAGTCTTTACTAGCCACTGCAGTGTCTGTCTGTCTGCAGCAGAGCAGTTACCGTACCACACGGTACGGTAACAACATTGAGCAATGAGCAAATGGGCACTGCTGAACTGTTGAGTTGGGCCATTTCAATTCAGGCTATTCGGGGAATGAACAGAAAATCAGTCCCTCAACTGAAGCATCTTCCTGGGAAATGATAAACACTCTCCAATTTATGAATTGAATTTCAGTTCATATCTTCAGTTGACTGAATTGAAATCGAATTGACCATAACTGCCGTTTAGTATCAGTCAGTTTCTTTTAATTCTGGTCGGGTTTTCTTTACTGTATTTTTTCCTCTATAAATTATTTTAAGTGATGCATTGGTTGTATGTTGCTTTCCAGCTCAAGATGGGGGGAATCGATATAGTAAATTATATGACAGTGATAAAGCTGCCATTACTTGAATGGAGTGACAGGATGGTTTTACAGAAACCAAGAGCAAAGTGACAAGGAAGCAACTGTTAAGTGGTGTCAGATTTGTGGAATAAAATGCTGGCTTTTTAAGCACCATTTCTGAGCCACATAGACAACCGCGGTAGAAAAACCTCACAATCTGCCAAGACTGGGGAAAAGGGCCATCCTCTGTCATTAAGGACATTTCACCCAGACATGTCTGCAACATGGGAAAAACCACCTATTTAGGAAGAAAGCTGATGAAAGAACACAGGTGTGGGAGAAAAAAAAGCTTTCACTCATTCAGGTTTTCCTGTCTAAGATGGAATACAGTGCACCTCATCTGAGTTTGATTTTACAGATTTTTTTTTTGTCATGTAAGGCAGCCATCAAAGAGAAGCACTCCTGAAAGGATGGCCAGTGGCCCAGTTGTTTTTATGTGTCTTTGTTGTTGTTTTTGTTGATATTATGCAGATACTTTTACGGGATTGTTGTGCCCTGTAATTGGAGTGGGCTCAGTGACTGAGGACAATAGCTGTGCCTCCAGCCTAAAAGGTTGCCAGCTGGCACAATGAGAGGACCTCATCGCTGCAAATGATCGCACTTTCTCTTTTTTCTCTCTCTCTCTCAATCTCTTTCTCTACCTTCTCTGACTCTCTCTACCTATTTCTCTCCTACTGTATCCCTACCTCTATTGTGATCTGACATTAATCGTTATGACTGGGCAGCTGGGAAACTTCCTTTCTGATACATGTATTGGACAAAGCGGCATTGTTGTCCCTTTATATTTTAGGACATCCCAGCAGCGGCTGAAGAAACATTAAAATGGCGAGAATGAAACATGAGATCCATGGGCAATTGAAGATGACATTATTATCAGTATTGTTTGAAAGACATTACTATCAATGGCAGGCCTAAAGTACTACATACAATATAAATTCCCAGTGTGACAAATTCTATGACAACACACAATTACTGACTCTTTGTATGTCTGGGGGAAGAAGCATCAGCATAAATGCACAGTATTTTTTTTTACGCAATATGGCCTCCAAACCATGGTTGCAGCAACATTGGTTTAATGGGTTCTCACTGACACCAGCATATATTTGATAATGTATGGTACCTCCTATATGTTTTGAGCATTTCTTTACAGATTTTTTTAACAGGCAATGGGCTTCACAAGTGTCTTGGTGAAAAGGTGTCAGACGTGTCAGGTCTATCATATGACTCTGGAACATAACATGAGGACAAAGCAATGTCAAAGCTGATCTTCATCTCAGAACAAGTGCACCTTCACACAAATAAGATGAGTGATTTGCATGGAGCGTTGTGGGACAACTTCAGCTCTACCCCACAGTTTTGCTGTCTGTTTCAATATAGATGATGCACAGCAAAAGTTAAGGTCCCCACAATGTTCACGTGTGTGTGTGTGTGTATGTGTGCACGCACATGCATGTGTGCATGTGTATGTGCATGCCACAAGGCTACCACTTGTGTGAAAATGCATTGGTGCATTACAGTACTTTTAGGGATCATAACAAACTGATGCAGGAACTGAAACTACAAATTATCACCATGTACAGCACATTTAATGCTGTAGTTAGTCTGGGGCAAGCACGTATTTCTGGAACAATACACTGATGACTTTATCAGGCTTGGCAATGAACTTACTGGTTCCCTAATCATTACACCATTCCTGTTTTAGCATACTTGCATCAAAAGAAGAAGAAGATGAAAAAGAAGAAGCAGAAGAAATTCAGTTTAGAACCAATGTATTGGAAGCCTAATAATTATAATGACCATCAGCTGCAACATCACAGGGTCTGAATTGGATCCCAGGGAATACTGATATGCTGTGAAAAACCTAACGCATTGGATACATGGCATACTTAAAAAAGATGGATCTCTCAACTATAGTATAGGTAACTGATTTATTAATTAATTACATGAAATGCACATATTTCTTTAACATGGTTTTCATTTAATGTAGGCAAATCTGTTGGGAATACAGTTCTTCCTCTATATGTATCACCCTATGTTGTTTGTTCATCAAGGGGATTAAAATCAGACATGTTTCATTGTTAAAAGACTCACACATTTTAATTGATATGGTGTTTGTGTCTGTATGTAAAGTAAAAATAAAATCATTGTACTTTTATTCTAAAATTAAACTGTCAAGGGATATTGTAATTTATATTGCTACGAACACAGATACTACACAAATTAATTCTTAACTTTTCATTCTTTTGTGCATTGTTGTTATTGTTGTTGTTGTTGTTTTCTCCCCCAATGTTTATTTTTGAGAGACTGGATTTCTTGTATGCTCATTTTGTAACCACGAAATCATGCTACTAAAATTGGATTCTGGGAAACAGGTATTGATATGGAATACTTACCTGAAAATTATTGGTACATACAGCAGTCCTTTTCATTCAGTCACAATCTTGCAACATTAGCCTACCTTGCAGCATTAGCCTACCTTTCTTATGCTTATTCAATCTGGTGTGATCTACAGTTTTTCAGGAGTGTAGCTAGACTTCACAGATCTTCACACAGATGTCATGGTCTTTGAATAATTCTTGTATCCCTGTCCTGCTGTCCTGTATAGATGTGTGTGTGTGTGTATGTTGTTTTTCTGCTAGGCTTACTAACATTTTAGCAATTGGAACATTGAGCATTGAGCATTGAACATTGAACATTGGAACATAAAGTTGTCATTATCTTGTCATATACCAAATTTGCTAATGCTCGCTTGCTAATCATTGTCATTTGTATTCCACATGACACACATATACTTCAAATACAATATCAGTTTATGCTGCCGTGGGGGGGATCCGTTTTGCACGTGGAAAATGAACAACCCATAAACACCACGCAGTGAGAATATTCAGTGAACAGGAGAACAATTCAGTGAACAACGAGCCTCACCTTGAATTGATGACTAAGACTAAAGTTACGACTCTGTTATGATGGGATTGTTTTGCGTGTGATTATAAACGCAGCATCCGCAAAGGGAACGTGTTTGCGTCCGTCTCTGGCACCTCGGCGAGGGTGAAGAGCTCTCCCTCGCCGCGAATGGTAGCTTCCAATAAGCCTCGCGCCACAACAGTGGATCGCATGTCGCCCCCATTCAGACTCTTTCGCCCGTCTGTGTTTAATCAAACGTGGACGTCGAAGAGACGCGTTTGGCGCTATCTATCCACATGCGGTCCAAGTTTATCTCAAATAAGCTGCCCGGCGTTGTCGCTTTATTTTAATTTAATTTAATATTGATTTATTCTGTCATCAATTTTCTATCTCCCCCCGCATCCTTTATTTTTGCCAAAGGCATTAGCTTTGACAAAGTGGAGGAAATACTCGCACTGGGTGAAAACAAAATAAATAAAATATTGGAAAACAAAATAAGATCAGAGACTGTGTTTCCAGAGGACAAAAGTTTCCTCTGGGAAGAAAATAATGTTGTAAAAAATAATAAAAAAAGAAAAGAGAAGATCTTCTGAACAGGTAAGAAGCAAACCTATTTCCGTTTATCTGTCATGCGTGATGCAAGTATTCGTGCGCGTACCTCATTGCATGTTACTTAAGTGCCCCACTGCAGAGTCTTGTAACGTCAGTTCAGCGAAATCGCGGGATTTATCATCCCATGTTATTGTTGTAATTTGCGTCAACATAAATGTTTCGCATGTCAACAGCGATGGCTGTTAGTGACATTTAATCGTTACCATCACCCTTAATGTCAGATCGTGGGCTCTGGACCCGTCAGTGTTTCTTGGGAATGACTAGACTAGACATGTAATGAAAATATGTTCTCCTCGTCGCTGAATGCATTAATTTGTGAAACTATCATCCTTCTCCTGGGTCACGTGAAGGGTCGAAGGGGTTGTATGTTTCTCGGGTGGAAAGGTGTGTGTCGGAGTGCACTTCGATTCATTTTCCGGCGTTCAACGTGACTGCGCCCCTTGCCCGATTCGCATGAAGCGCATACCTGTCTGGCATACCAACACACTGGCATTTTTCCGAAGCACGGGGCAACGTAACATTTGTTTTTGGGCAGCGGTGCGTACTTGCTGATTGGAAAGGTTATTCGTCCGTCATCTTATTCTCTAGGTCACATGTTCTGCGAATCAAGGGTTTTCCTCACTGTACGCTATTCCCGCAATAGATGTATGATGTAGAGCCAGTTTCTCAAAGTTTTACGCAACATTCCTGAAAGAGGATGCGTGCGAGTATGAATCGTATGAACACGTCTCCCGTGTTCTGACGATTGTTGCTTAATATATTTTATTATTTATATATTTTATATATTTATTTTTGAAGACATAATCCAGCTGCCGGTGTTGCATAAAGCGCAGCTCCAGTCTCGCTGCAAGGAACAGTGTGTGCCGATCTGCGTGATCCACAGACCTGTGCCGTCCACAAGCACAGGCAGATTTGAAAGGCGCATTTCCGTCCCGCGCCCTATCGGTTTACGCGATGCGGGTTGCTGTCTTTGGCTCTGCTCCATGCCCACTTCTGCCTACTTTGTATTAAGACTGCATCATTACACCCTTACAAAATAAGCACACCCTGGGCTTGTTTACGTTGCTGTTTTTCTTTGTGCGCAGTGTACAGAGAAAACTCTTACTTACTCGTTCTCCCTCATACCACATCATCAGTGATATGCATTGCAGATAACTTTTTTTGCCTTGAGTGATCATTAGGCCATGCCAAACCCTGGAGTGAGAATGTAAGGTTGTGATTACACTGTGTGCTTGGTCAGCAGCTGGGACCTTTATGAAAGTAAGTGGAATTTAACACTGTACTGGGGTGTCTCAATTTATTGGGGGCTGCATGATAGTGCTAGGTGGTCACATGACATCTGGAATGTACAATGTAATGTAATGCAGTGTAATCTGTGAAAGAGATGCTGGAAATAGGGACAAAGAGATTAGGTTCTGCTTCATTCTCCACACCTTTGTTTTCACAATGTCACAGTTCACATACAGTATGAACACAAAATATGCTATACAGTCTTAACAGCACACTGTACATGTGCCAATGTATCAAATGAAATAAACCGTAGAACTCCTGAGTACAGCTCATTTGTCTGGATACAAGTTTCTACTATATGTATATCAGTTCCGTAATAATGGTGATCAAGAGTTTTTATCAAGTGAGAAATAAATAAGAAAGAAAAGATAATATAAAAATAAAATAAATGGTACTGGTCCATCCTCCCACCATACTGAAACAGTGGTGTTGTTGCCAGGGGATATATCCCCACTATCCCTGAGGCTGTGGCAGGCCAGCTTCTTTCTGCTTGGAGGATTTTTTGTCTCTGTCCCACACAGCCATATAGTCTCTCTTATCAAACCTCCTGTAGAGCTAAGGTATACAGTAGATACACAGATGATGCTTTTAAGGTGAGCAGAACTGCATGTCAGGTCTCTCTCAAACACTCGGGAAGAGTGAGCAGACAGTCTGCAGATGAACCCTGTTAGTGCCTCTCTGTCTCACAGCATACGCCAAAATACATTTGTTGTTTAAGCACTGTGGGAGCGGGCAGTAAGTCCTAGACTCTGTGGCTCTGCTCCTTAGCCTGACTGCCTTGACAGGACCTGGCATAGAGTAGTCTGCTAGGGCAGCCACACAGGCAGTGGACCAGAACATGGTGCAACCCAAGAGGGTGAGATCTCCCACACTTTGCATTGTGTATCTACTCCATCTTAGTCCTGTTTCTGATCAGACACAGGGGAATGGAAAGGACACAAAGCCATTCTCCCTGGGAATGTTCAGCTTTGTGCCCATAATGACCTGACTGTCCAAGTCCTCCCCATGTCACTCAAATTCGACTGGCACCGTATTTTCAAGTAGCATCTCCGCAAAAGCTGTGGGTGTTGGGATTGCTTCATGATGATGATTTGCGTGACCCAAAACAGACGGAACAGTAGGATAAAGTGCTAATGATTCAGAGATATGCAGAGGCTGGGCTTTAAGCATTGTTGTGTTGTGTGTGTGCTTGCTGTTGTGGGAGTGTTGTTCACGAGGTCTGGCAGTGTTACTCATAGGACTTGGGTGGATACACTTTCTGCTCTCTTACATTGAAAGTAGCTCCGGATAAGGCTGTCTGCTACATGAATGTAATATAATGAAAGCAAAACAAAACCCCTTTTAAATGATGTAGGTGGACATTAAAAAGCCAGTTGTATACTTATCATGCTTATTATGCATTTAATGTAATGTAACGTAATGATATCATTCTAATTTAATGCAAAGGCCCCCAGTAAAGGAGTAGCAATGTTGGGTGGTTGTGGTCTCCTCTAGTGAGTCAAAACTGCTGTTCGAGGACTCAAAGGTACAGCGCACATTAGAACTCAGTGATATTTTTTTACCAGTATTTCATAGTTCTTTCTTAGTCTTTTATTGGTATTTTGGCCAGAGCTACAGTGGATTGTGATTTGTCCTTTCTTGTGTTATCCTGAGGAGGTGGAACTTTGTGAACATTTGAAAGTTGCTAGTGGGTTACATCAGTGTTTTTGTGAATTCTTAAATTCTTTTTTCCGATAATGAGCCTTCAGACAGGGGCCATGGGTGAGTATTTCAGTGGTTCACTATAGATCAGACAGCTTGGGTTTCTGTTTTTCTCCAATCAAAGTTCTATCCTGTTTGAGTCCTGTTTCACATGAGAAGATGGCAGCACAGGAAAAGAGCCTGAAGCCTACTTTATATGGCGCTGTATCAGAACAGTATCAATGTTTTATTGTAAAAATCTGATTCCACTCTTTCAAGCATGATTCAGAATGGGGTTTGTGCCTGGTTTCTTTTGGTTGCTGCCAATCTGTTTCCCCCAATATATAGCAACAACCCAGCCCTCGCAGTAATTCTAGTTTAATAAATTTTTGGTATAATCTTTCAGTTGACGTCAGGTGGTGAGTTGCAGTTGACTTGTTTGCATGTGCATCATCTAACGTCTTCACTTTGCCATAATCATAGGAGAGCAGGAGACACTTAATGGCATTTTTTAGCAGATGCTCTTATCCAGAGCGACTTACATCAGTTACAGTTTAGAATGTTATCAATTTGTACAGCTAGATATTTACAAAGGCATTTGTGGATTAAGTACCTTGCCCAAGGGTACAGCAGCAGTGTCCCAGTGTGCAATCGAACCAGCAACCTTTCAGTTAAGAGTCTTGCTGCTTAACCATGATGCTACACTGTTAAATCAATGAATATGCAAATTTTACTGATCACCTGTATTCTAAGGTGGGCACAGTGGCTGCTTGGGCACCACACACCCGCTGGCAAGAACTGGCACTGTCTGATTCCATCCATATGTTCTGCACCTCAACCCCCTTCCCCCAGAACAGGCCTATAGCGGACACACTGCTTATACATGCTATCATTCCTACTATAACTGCAGAAGGACAAAGACATTGAATCAATCTCCATGAAAGTCAAATTAACCTGAGTCCTTTCAGCAAATGACTATTAATAAGCACGTTCGGCATTGTGTGCATAAGGCTTTCTCTCCAGGCATGTGTGTTCTGAATGGGGAGGCACTGGGGCAGATGAGCCAGTAGTCTGCAGGCTTGTAACTCCCACATGGAGCCCTGCTGTTTTACCCTTTGGGCGAGGTGCTTAACCTGAGATTCTTAAGTAAATATGCATCAGTGTGAATGCATACTGTTGAGGCAGTAAGAAATGTGGATGAGGGTTTGTGCTAAGCAGATAAGTCATGAATGGGGTTAGAGTCCTGAGCTGAGTGAAATGCAGCTAAAGCACTCACACCCCCAACCCCAGCCCCCGACCAGCCTTAATTTTTCACTCTTGAAAGTAAAATGTGTTTGAGGAGGAGAGTGGGGCCATGGATGTGGGAGAGGGGGGCGTGTTTGGGTGGCAGCAAGAGAACTTGGGGTGACAGGACGGGAACGGGTGACGGCTCAGAGATAGGGGTACAGGCGGGTTGGGGGGGGGGGCAGTCCATGTTGGTGTGGGGGGAGGGTTGGCGGAGACGGTCTGATGGCGTGTGTGTGTGGCATTCCGTGTGTCGGCTCGCCGCGGGCCACCGCCCGGCCCCTCCAGCCTGACAGCTGCAAGCGAAGCCTCCTCAGATCAGTGGATTAGAGGGATATTCTGCCAGGGGAGTTAGAGCAATAACCATAATGCATCAGAGAGGCACATCAGCCTCGCCGACGGGTTTAAAGCGCCGCATTCCTCTCTAACAGTCGGCAGGCCTTTAGCGCCACACATTTACCTTGCCGTTTGCAATGACCTGTCCGTCTTTGGCACGAGAGCTTCCGTTCATGCTAGGATTACGCGTATGTAACATTCAGTATTCTGACCCAGTTATGTCTGCCAGATTAAGGTCTTGTGTGTTCATACAGCACATACTGTATGAAAGGGGTGATTAAGGCCTGTCTCTCGCCAGATACATCCTGGCTGTGCCATTCACGTGGACCGATTTCAGGTAAACAAATCCAGTTATCAGCAGCTTAGCACACACAAAAAAGGAAGGATATTTGTGTTTGAACTGAACGTGTCTTCAAGGCTACCTATGAGGGCAGCCAAGAGAATGGTGTCTTTTCAGGGTTCACAAAAACCCTGTCCTTGTTCAGGTTAATGTCGAGGTTCACCTGAAGTGCATCTTTGTGGGCCGTGGTAATTCTGGCATTTTGTGGTCCGTGGTTCTTTTGTGATGTTGGCTGACAGTTGTTGTCCTCCACAGTTGTTTTTCTCCCCATGTTCTTCTGCGGGTCCTTGCTTTGAATAGCTCTGAAGGCCTCTGCGTTATTGCGGCGCTTCAGGGACCACACTTCAGCTCACATTACGCCTCAGCTTAGTTTCACCAGTTTAGGGGGGCGAGCGCAACGCAACAGAGGAAGCGCATTTAATAAATCACCTCCGTGGCCAACAGAGGGGTCTGGCCGGCGGGTCAGTTCATTAACCATTTAACGTCAGGACTCCTTTTCAAACCCGCGTTTCAAACTCATTAAAAACATTGCGGATTTTCTGTGGCGCCCCTGTGAAGCGTCCCCTTCGCGGTTAATAAATACCCCGCTGTGGCAGGGTACATATTTGAAATTTCCTTTTGCCGGTGAGAGCTGACCGTCCACGGTGACTCTTTCTCATAAGAGACGATGAATTAAACCCAAATATGCGGCACCTGCAATTCATTTTCTGATTCCGGTTTACTAGAGGGGTTGGTTCGCTGTATGGGTTCTCCGAAAAATGCTGATGTCATGTTCACCAGTCGCTTGGTGATGTGCAGAGAGTGACCCAGAAATCCTATGCTGACACCGGCTACCTTGCCACAGACACTACGCACTGTCATAGCGGCTTGCAGGTATAAAAGACTGCAGCAGTATAAATGTTGGCCCCGTGTGCACAGTATCACTGTTAGAGCAGCCTGAGAAGATCACTGGAGTGGAGCGTCGGGCCGCGAGAGGGACTGATGAACGCTGCTGGTACAGAGTATCAGTGACCTGGAGTGAACCCTGAGGGAGGAGGGCTGCCGTAGCTCTGTAAGGCACGGATGGAATGCTGGTCTGTTGCCGTGGTGAGCTGGCCTGCAGAGTGGGGTGTGTTACAGTGACTGTATGGAATGCTGGTCTGTTGCAGTGGTGAGCTGGCCTGCAGAGTGGGGTGTGTTACAGTGACTGTATGGAATGCTGGTCTGTTGCAGTGGTGAGCTGGCCTGCAGTGTGGGGTGTGTTACAGTGACTGTATGGAATGCTGGTCTGTTGCAGTGGTGAGCTGGCCTGCAGTGTGGGGTGTGTTACAGTGACTGTATGGAATGCTGGTCTGTTGCCGTGGTGAGCTGGCCTGCAGAGTGGGGTGTGTTACAGTGACTGTATGGAATGCTGGTCTGTTGCCGTGGTGAGCTGGCCTGCAGAGTGGGGTGTGTTACAGTGACTGTATGGAATGCTGGTCTGTTGCCGTGGTGAGCTGGCCTGCAGAGTGGGGTGTGTTATAGTGACCATATGAGATAGCAATGGAATATTGGTCTGTTGCAGTTGTGAGCTGGCCTGCACTAGCTTGCATGGGGCGTTGCAGCACAGCTGTCTTGATTCTCTGAGCCTGCTCCTAGTTGCCTTGTAGAGAGGGTCAACTGTGATCACAGAAAGCAGTTTAGACAAGGTAAACAGTGATATCCCAGTGATATGGTGATCAGGTGGATCTGTGCAGCACCTGCTCAGACCTGATGCTCGTGAACCTGTGGGATGGCTGAGGAGCAAATGCTGTAGGTCAGCATGCTGTGATCTATCTAACGCTCTCAGCACATTTAACGCCCATCATGCAATAGCCGAGAAAGCAGTCACCGCACCACCAGCATCCAGCGCTGCAAGGGTGCGGTTTCCATGCCGACCAGCAAGACACACCCCCTTTCCCACTGAAACTCCCACAGAATGACCTGATCATGCCCAGACACACCCTTTGAAACGAAATTCCCTAGCAACCTCTCTGCAGCAAGCTTGGCTAAAAGCTGTTGCTGTTTTTCAGCAGCAGGAATTATCTTTACTGTATTTATTCACTGGTGCTGCAGATACCTTTATCCGGAGTAGCTTAGCTTACACATTTACCCAGCTGGATATTTACTGAAGAGATTCAGGTGAAGAACCTTGCCCAAAGGTAGGAGAGCAGTGCCGCAGCTGGGAATGGACCCAGCACCACTAACCTCACAAGCACAGCTCCTTAACCCCTGCACCGCACTGTCACCCAGCAGCTGTCCCCGTTTTCCTCCTTGACAGGAGGTGATCTCTTTTTTTTAAGTGTTTGAAAAGGCCCCATCTGTGTTCCATCTCCTCTCATCTGTCCTTTATTTTTTTCTGTCATCAGTTTTTTACCTCCCATATTATTTCAAAATCTATGTCTGAAGACTCCATTTGCTACTTAATTGCTCACCCTTGTGTTCTTATCTGTATCGCTTCATGTTTTGCTTGCTCTGCTGTACTGCTTCTGCTCACTATCGTATAGCACAGCTTCCAGTCAATGCCTTGCTTCTCATAAGTAACTCAATTTCCAATGTCTGTTGTCTGTCTTTGTTATGTGTTTTTACTGTTCACTAACAGTACGTGTGAGAAGATGCACTCCTCGTATCTTGTATGTACACTTAAAATGCAATAAAAACAGTTTTTGAAAGAACGCAGAATGACTCTGCTGCAGAGTCTTTTTTTTACATTACATTATTGGCATTTAGCAGAAGTTCTTATCTAGAACGACTTATATCAGTTACAGGTTTTTACAACGTTATCCATTTATACAGCTGGATATTTACTGAGGCAATTCTGTGTTAAGTACCTTGCCCAAGGGTACAGCAGCAGTGCCCCTGTGGGGATTCAAACCGGCAACCTTTTGGTCATGAGCCCTGCGCCTTAATCACTGTGCTACACTGCTGCCCCTTTTTTTCTTCCTGCCATTCCTCCTTCCCAGCGGGAGCTTGAGTGTTTCTGTATGCACTGGGTTCAGAAACCTCGGAGGAGGAGAACCATGTAGCGACATGCATAGTTGTATAGCCACTAATGATGATGGCTGTCGTGCAGCCTGTGACCCATGCGGTTATGTTTCGGGGGGGCTCCTGCACCATGTGGAGCTGTACCCTGCCACGCTGTGCGCTCGGAGCTCCTCAGCCTCCTTTCTTGGATGCACCTGCTGCTCCGCACCTCTTCTGTGCCACGCCCTCTTGTCACTCCGCCCATCAAACCGCCAGCTGGTTCATATGCGTTTACAGAGCTGCTGAATGATTGACAATCTGGCATAAAGAAGCATCCAGGCAGGGCAACAGCATTAATTAAGGGATGGCATTTAAAAGAGGTAGATATCCAGCACAGACAAGGATAAATTCTGTGGATTGCTTTGGGGTTTAAGGGACAGAATGAATGGTGCATCACTTTTGGGATGAAGCTGTTAACCCCCCACCCAGAGGGTGCATCAATATTTACATGCATACCTGTCAGAAAAATAAAATAAAATAATAAAAACAAACAATTAAACTGTTATAAGGTACAGCAATTGAACCTTCACTGTGTGAAAACTCTTAAGACTCCTTGTTTAAGACTCCATTAGCTCCACACTCTTCCCTTACACGCCCACGCTCTCTGTAAAAGGTCTTCCTCTCTCTGCTTACCTCTCAGCTGTGCACTGCCACACACACACACACACACACACACACACACACACCCCCCACCCTCCCAGCAATCAGCCTAATCCACCTTAATCGCTCAAAACAAATTAAGAGTGATTCAAGCTTTTAAGAGCATGTTTAGCCTTTAGAAGTTTAATATGTTTTTTTTTTTTTTTGCTTTTCCTAATTGCAGCCAAAGCCTTTGCGAGGTTGTTTAATTTAGCCGGAGCGTGACTTTGGGGGTGCTCTGGCAGAAGTTATGCATGCTCACGCTCATGCCTCATCTCTGAGGGGGGCACGTTCCCCTACCCTCCTCTTGTGTTGTTTTAGGGCGTGCGGTACACAGCTCTCCTAGCTGAATCAACCCCAGAGCAGGAGGCCACTGAAATCCTAATGTGTGCATTAAGCACACGGTCAAATATCAGCAGGTCGCTGTTGTGGTGTTTTCTGTAGAGAAACACCTTTTTTTTTTCAAAGGATGGAGAGCTTTTTAAATGTTTACGCCACTGTAACCACAACCATTGATGTTGTTCATTCACAGACCGCGGTCCTTCCTGCAGTTAGCTGCCACAAGCAAAGCGCCGGGTGTACTGTGCGGCGAGCGTGCTCGAAGTGACGGGGAATTTAACACCAGCCTTTAGATTTCCACAGCTTTGTCAGTCCGTGACCTCTCTTCGGCCGCGGGGTCTGTAACCTCTCCAAATCCCACCGACGCTCCGGGGATTACCACGGTCTTTCCTTACAACAACAATAATAACCAAACAAAATTAAAAAAGCCCATCAGGAAATTAGGAGAATTAGGAAGGTAGAGGGAGTAATCTGGTCCCGAAGGAGCACGCCATCAAATTAAACCCTCTGCGCTCTCCGCTGGATACAGAACAGATTAAATGTCATTACCCGATTATGACATTGGGATTTTTCTTTTTCTTTAGTGAAGGGATTTTTTTTTCTCCGAAATATAGATCTGCGTTGAGTTCTGTGGTGTACTGAAGCTATGTTGTGCTTCTGCCGCTAGGTTTTCAGTGGAACACTGTGCGTGTGCTGCAGGGCCACGGCCGTTCCTGATTGGGCAGAGTTGCATGCCGGGCGGCAGGGCGGTGGAGCGATTAGGGAGCTGGGCTGGAATCCCAAAGGTGGCAGGGATTCCACTTACGGGGTCAGGGCGCTTATACCCATTGGTAAGGCGCTTAACCTGAATTACTTCAGTAAACATCCATGTGTATAAACCGATATTGATGGTAGGCCACCCTGGATAAGAGCCTCTGCTAAACAAGCTAATGAATAATTCATTTTGGTGTGTCAAAAGTATGGGCATTATTGTGACGGTGTGAATGACGGTTTTTGGGTAGGGGATTGTGTCAATGTCATAGTTTGAGTTTCAGTGTTTGGGTTTGTCTTTCTTTGTGATGGTATCTGTCCCTTAGTGTTTGGGTGAGTTTGTGGGTTTGTGTGGAAGTGTGCGGATTTGAGTTATTGTGTGTCAGATTGTGTGAGAATGTCAGAGTTCGTGTGTATGTGTGTGAGTTTGTGGTTTAGTTTGAGTTTATGTGTGTGGATTTGTGTGCAAATGTGAGGGTTTGTGTTGTCCTGTGAGGGTTCGTGTGATGCCACGGGGCCCTGCGTTTCAGCATGACACCTTGTGAATCAGTGCGAGAGATTTGTTTTTTCGTCCATGTGAGGAGCTGAGTTCATGCGTATGAGTTTGATTTGACTTGTGAGGCTTTGCGTTTCAGTCGCCACTTTGTCACATCCCCTCTTTTTTATGGCTTGCCATTTGCCAGCAGGAGCTCAAGTCTGAAGCAGATCTCTCTCATTCAGGCAGCCTGCCCAAGAGTTCAGATCAATGGCCTGCAGCAGGCTCCTTCCCCACCTCCTGCCAGGACCGGAAGCCCTCTGCTTGTGTACACGGCCTCCCCATCTCATGTTATCATTCTCCTTCATTCCCACTGACTGACAGTCACGGGTGGTCCGTTTGGCAGTGTGTTCTCCCACTGTGCACTTAATCTGTGCAGCCATGATCAAACGGTCCTAGATCCAGCCTGGGTGGATCAAATGTGGTGATGGGTGACTCGTATGTGAGTGAGCTGCAGGGATGGGGATAGTGTAGGTGAGTGTAGGTGCGATTGTGTAGGAACGATGGGGTTTTGTGTAGGAGAGACACCCGGTATCGTGCTTTAAAGAACATGTAACATGGCTAGTGTGTTAGCGAGGCAGAGAGTGGAGTATTCGCGGGAGTGTACGGGGTGATGGAGAGGTGTGTAGAGAGTCCGAGAGTAGTTGAGAGAGTAGTGTGTCAGACAGAGGGTTGGGCATGGAGTAGGAGAGATGAGGGTAGTGAAGAAGACAGTGTAATGCATGTGTAGTAAAAGGCATGAAAGGGTGTTCTTTTTCTGAGGTATACTGGTATATTTTCTGTGAATCTTTTACAAACATATAGTGAGACATGCACAACTATAGAGAATTAAATAGAATCATACAAACACGCATGCTCACGTATGCACATACCTGCATGAGGACTCAGTATCTGACCATAGTTTACCCTCAGAGAGATTGTTCTGAAAAGCTGTGTGATCTTATTTCTTTGGAGTGCTGTGTGTATATTTGTATAAAAATGCAAATATCATACCTCTTAATCAAAACAGAATTTCATTTCTTATAATCCATAAACGCAAACAACATTAGACTCTTATGTAGCCGTAATTGATTTACCTTTCAGCGTTATCGAAAGTAAGGCAAATTCGGGTTGCAAAACCTTCTCGGCTGGAGGAGCAGGACTGGAAATTAGGCTTGTGTTCGTGTGAAACAGCAGTCAGGAAAGCTCTACATCTCATTGGGCTCAGTATACCAGCAATACATTTGTAAGGGTTTAAAGAATGTAAGAACAGCTGTTGAGGCACATTATGGTTTCTTGTGCCTTGTAGTTCAGTTCATCTTGCACACATAGCAGTGGCCTCTCTTAATGACTTTGGAACATCAATCAAGGTCACAGCCAAGTGCTCACTTATAACGATCCGAAGTGTTGCACCCAGGTGGGCCACACCCGGCTCCCTGTTAGGAAGTTTGGTTCCTCACAGCGGGTATGCCCAGGAGACACCTAAGCTCCCATTTGACTTACAGCACAATGCATCTTTCACTACACTCAATGTTCTCAAACTGTCTGCATGTGTTTTTGGATGTTTAAGGCAGGTACATAGCTAGCAGAATCAAACAACTAAGCAAATGCAGCTCTGGTCAACTCACCCTCCCTCAGCTAACATACATCCTTTGTCCTGGAAATGAACAAAATAAACTCTACAGTTAGGCCCAGTGCTTTTCCATCATGGACAGTAGAGCATTTAAGAGGATGTGAGAGATGTTATTGACAATACCTTTTGAAGTGTGTGTATGAATATAGTAGTCTTTTTTATTTCTCTAATGTCTAAGCCGTTGGTTTAGGCAAACTAAAATACAAAAGTAGACCAGTCAGATGGATATGAAGTACCCAAGTGCTGGGAGAATTTCAAATTAGCAAATATTTTGGAATTTGTGCCATTCTGAATGCATGATGTATGAGTGTGCAACCACATACACACATGAGCAACATGTGTGTGTGTGTGTGAATGCATGTGTATGAGTGTGTGTGTGTGTGTGTGTGTGTGTGTGTGTGTGTGTGTGTGTGTGGTGCGGAGGCAGCCTGCCCAGTCCGCAGTGTGGAACAAGAGGCAGGATGAATCCATCACACAGTCTGCAGTCACCTCATCCACCAGTGTTTATAACTGTGCATCTATGTATCAGAGCCGCTCAAACAGCTTACACATCGTTTACACAGCTGGAGGTTTACTGAAGACCCTCACCACAGCAGTGCCCCACCTGGGAGTGGAACCCTGCTCCTAACAGCTACACCAACCTGCTTCTCCTGTGTGTCCGTCTCTCTGTCTCTCTCTCTCCCTCCTCTCTCCTCTCCTCGGTCTGCTGCACCTGGCACCTCTCTAATTGAAATCCCTTCCACTCCCCCACACCCCCGGTGAACCACAGTGATGAGGCTGATGGGCCAGCTGTCCAATCAGGTCACACAGCTTTGGCGGCGTGCCCTCGCCCGCCGTGGCGATGATTATACCGCGTGAGACGGGCGCTGGGAAGCAGTGGCCCAGCCTCTGGCTGAAGTACCCTGCAGAGCTTTGCGCAGGCAGTGTGGGCCGTTAGTATTGCAGCACGGAAAAGGAGAGCAGGGGAGAGTCTTCCAGCTTACGCCTGCTGTATCTGCAGTGGTTTGTGCAGTCAGTGCTGTGTTCTTGCGCAGGAGGGAACCGTAGTATCAGCCAGCTCTGAGCTGCAGATTGGAGGTTTGCCCACTTGTGGCTGCAGTGCTCGGGGTCTCTGCGCAAAAAAAAAGAATGGGAAGGCGTGGGGGTTTGTTCCATCTATGGAATACAGTACAGAAAGATGTGGTTGTGCTACAGGGCTATAGCTGTATGAGCTTAAAAGAGGCTGCCAGAGGAATAGGCTTGTTCGTGTAGTTTTGTTTTTTTCCTTCTATTTTAATTTTGTTTCTTTGTGGTTCCCCTACCTACTCTTATGTGTTTAATCATTTTCCTTAAGAGTGCTCTTGTTACCGTTGTAATTACAGTACACATACCATGGGACAGATTGTAATTGCGTTAGAAAAAAAACTCAGTGGGATGTGGTTTTGGCTGAAATGATTAACTTCAACTAAAGAGACAGGGTCTGGGATGTTGTAAGTGTGCAGGGGAATGGCTGTAACTCCGCTCAGTTTGCAGTTTTCCTCATGCCAAACGCATCACTTCTTGTTTCTTGGAGGGGATGTTGTAGTGTGTGTGTGTGCACATGCGGGTGTGCGTGTGTGCATGTGTGTGTTTGTGCGCATGTGTATGTGTGTGCATGTGTGCGGACGTGCGTGTGTGTGAGCCAGAGAGCTGGTTCTACAGCCATAGTAGCGAATGCAATAATCAGGCTTTACCACACACCCGTATGCACATTCATGTGAGAATGTGTATGTGTGTGTGGTTTGTCTTATTCTGAAATACACCTCCCATATAAAAGACTTTCAAAAAGAGACTGAATTACAGATGAAGTGGAAGGGTGATTAAACTGTAAAGGACACTCCTGCCTTTTCTTTCTGTAGCCATTTCTTTTTTTTCTTTTTTTCGTCCTTCGCTTTCATCTCCCTACACAACAAGTGTCCATCATCAAAATCAATCCCTCAGTTTCCCTCTGCTGCTTCACAGACTGCACACAAAGGGCCCCTCGTTGCGAAGATTGGACACACTAGACTTTCGTTCTACATTTTTAATGTAGAATAATCCTGATTAATTCACCAGCTGAATAAAATTATTACTACTTGCTTAGCAGACAACCTTATCCATGGTGAATTGGCTCAGATTTTCACAAATGATCCATTTATACTGCTGGGTATTTACTGAAGCAGTTCAGGTTAAGTGCATTATGAAGTGCAGTTACACATATTGGTATAGTTCCCAGCCCTCTACTGCGCAAAACTCAATGATACGAGAAGCTGCAGGTTGATGGCTTTATCTTGCTGCGTGGAACTCTGAATTTAGACCACATAGTCCGAGTCAGGATGTTGGTTAAGCTCTGAAAGGCTCCTTGCTGAAGAGGCAAGGAGTTGGCACCTGCTCTGACCTCTGACCTCCGAGCTGGGAGAGTATTTGAGCAGCTAATGGCTCCTCAGATACTCTCTGGGCTACTGCCAGTTTCCCAAATGTCTCCCAGCTCACTTACCAATCTCCCAAGAGTCTGCCAAATGCAGTTCAAGAATACTGGGCTACCAATATGCAATTATAGCATACCTCTTGTAATTAAATATAGTCCAAAGTTTACCTTTTTTACGTTATATTACTATCATTTAGCGCACACTCTTATCCAGAGCGACTTGCACAGTGCGTCAAAAGGTGGCATGAAAAGTTGCACAAACAGGATACCACTAACCACATATGAATGAGCATCATGTCCATAGCTGTAAGAACACAAATGTGTGCCTAGATTGACATGTAAGTGCAAATAAATACAATTACTACTACTCAAGTTTATTCCCACCCTGCAACCCTGCATGAGCAAGGACAAACATGTGTAGCTGTGCATGTGTGTGTACGTGTGGTGTGTGGTGTGTGGTATGTGGTGTGGTGTGTGTGGTTGTGTGTGTGTGTGTGTGTGTGTGTGTGTGTGTGTGTGTGTGTGTGTGTGTGTTAGGGGTGCAGTGTTAGGGGTAAATGCAGAGGTGGAGGGGTGGAGTGTTGGAGTTCAGATGCTTGACTGAAAAAGGTTTGTCTCGGTGTCCTGTTGTGGGGGCGATGGCAGCTGTATTGTGGGGAGTCAGCAGATGAGGCACACAGTAGCACATTAACGATGGGCACACACAAAGATAAAACATCCCTGGTAGAAAGAAAGGCGTGAAAGACAAAACTCTCTGATTAAAATCGCTTGAACCCACAAGTGAAATGCATTTCTGTTTTTAAGCAAACTGATAAAATCCATTTATGTTCATTCATCGGGATATCATGAGACTATCACTGTGGAAGGTGGTTTCTGTATATGGAATAAATGACTTCTAATAAAGCACTAATACTAATAATAATTTGGGAGAAATGCACATCAATCAGATTGTTACAATATCAGCGGGAAGAAACAGTCCCTCGTCCTCCTTCCACTGCCGATGTCCGTTTTTTTTTTTTTTCTCCAGTATTTGTCTCCTTCTGTTATAAGACTCCAGCTCTGGATCTGTCCTTCCAGTGAACTGTACCCCTCTCAATTTCGTAAGGGACAAAAGACCAGGTGGATTAGTTCTTAAAGATTATCTTTGGCTGTCATTAAAGGACTGAGAGAGGTAATCTTCCACTTTTTTCCCTCACACGATTAGCCCATGGCTTTTTGTGTTTTTTTGGCCTCTCAAGACTGAATCTCATACAAGGGACCGCTTTACTGTATCTCAGGCATGCTACCGTATTGGGAAATCACTATTGATGAATCACAATGTACTGTCCATCTAGGTGATTTGTTGGCTGTTCGGTATTGAATGGTGGATCCACTTTCGCCACTTCGTTTCACTGCATCGATCATCTTGCATTGATTCTTCTGCTTTGTTAAAGAGCCCTGGCACTGTGTTAAGTAACATTTGATTGACTGATTGTGTGATTGATGGATTGATTTCGGGACATGGGCTAGCCATACTTCTCTAAGGACAGCTTTGTCTGCTGCCCTGATGTCTCAGTGCCCTGTAACATCTTTTAACTCCTGAGTGCTGCTACCTCATTGTAGCTCTGTGTGTGCGTGTGTGTGTGTGTCTGTCTGTCTGTGTTTGTGTGTGCGTGTGTGTTTGGGTGTGTGCATGCGTGAGTGTGTGTACAGGTGTGCATGCATGTGCGTTTGTGTGTGTGTGTGTGTGTGCGCGCATGAGTGCACTCGTGTGTGTGTATCCTGGACGCCTTTGCAAAGGCATACAAGCAACTTGGTCTGGCCCTGAACATATAAAAGACTCAGATCCTCCATCAACCACCACTTAACAGGAGCACACTCTCTCTTCCCACAGCCATCTTTGTTGACAACACCAGACTCGAAAATGTGGATCAGTACCTTGGCAGCCTTCTCTCCTCCAAAGCCAGCATCGATGTTGAAATCCACCACCGCCTCAGCTGTGCCAGCAGTGCCTTCTCAAAACTCCGAAAAAGGGTCGAAAAAAGGGGTCTTTGACTAAACCTTGGGTCAGAAACATGGACCAAACAACTTGAGGAGGCAACTACCTCAGAAAAATCCTGAATGCTTGTCCTTGCCCACCATTACAGCCACCAGCGCACAACATCAACTCAGATGGACTGGCTACAGTGACTCCTTCTCCATATGCCTGACTCTCCAAAACCAGTCTTGTATTCCCAGCTTCTGACAGGATGTCAAAAGAAGAGATACAAGGACAGCATCAAGGCAAACAACCTTAACAGACAAACAGCAAACAAAGGAGAGAACTTACAAAAAGTGCCTGTACAAACCACTGTGCTATCCTACAAAAACTCCTCCTCCATCCCCTGCCCACACTGCCCCGAAAATATGTGGTTCCAGGTTCAGTCTCTACACCCACCTGAAGACCCATAAGGACTCAGAAGGAGGACAGTCTTACTGGACTTCGAGTGACCGCCGATGATGGTGTGTGTGTGTGTGCGTGCGTGTGTCTGTGCGTGAGTGCAAATGTGTGTGTGTGTGTGTGCATGCGTGTGTGTGTGTGTGTGTGTGTGTGTGTGTGCGCGTGTGCAGATGTGCGTGTGTATGTGAGCCAGAGAGTTGGTTCTACAGCCATAGTAGCAAATGCAATAATCAGGCTTTACCATCCGTGGAACATAACAGAAACGACGGTAAGATTAAAACACCACAACCTTTGGCTTCTAAATCCCATATTACATCTACATCATCTGCTGTATTGCACCGCAGTTATTAATTTTCTGCCTGAAAGTGCAATTTCTCTGGAAATGGTTGTTCGCCTTCAGAGGCGCTGCGGTCTTCCAGCCAGTAGCTGCCTTTCCTTCCTATGTGTTTATTTACAGCCAGCCTTTGGAAATAACCTCTCTTTACACACATGTCATTACAATGAATATGTATATCAGTGCTACGCCTGGAACAGATAATGAACAAGGCACGTTCTGATGGGCTTTTTCAGCTCATTGGATTCTGTAGCTTTTACTTACATGTGAAAATGAGGGAGCTAATAGGAGAAGACAGGAAATAGTCACTTTTTATCACGCTCTGGTATTACATCTAAATGGTCTTTTTCTCCTTTTCATTTTCTCAGAATAATAATGGGGGCTCTGCTTCATTACAGGAGTGGGGTCTGATTCGGAAGAGCAGAGCTGTTCTGCTTTTTGCATCTGCCGTGGAGCCCTTCGCACTTTTGAGGACGGACTCTTTATACTGAAGATAAATCTGGCCTTCCTTTGTCCTTCTCCAGTCTGTCTTGCGCTTCACTTTGATGTCCATCTTCACCCAAAGATACAATTTGCAGCACAGTCTGAATCAGAAATAAACACACATCAGTACAGGTCATCTGCAGGTGATTTTGAATAGATTTTCATCTCATTTCTGAGACATGAAAGATCGTTGTATCCTTCCCTGAAGGTTCGTGCATTTCTTCTGTTCATGAATACTTTTTGTAGGGGACCTTTGGGCAGGAGGATCTCAAAAGTGTTTGAAACTGTGTGTTGTTTAGCGACAAACATGCACGTTGATGAAGCTGGTTTAGGGGCAGACGTGAACTTGATAAAGAAGGTTTATATGTAAACTTGAGCCTAATTAAGCTGGTTTAGATGTAGACGTGAGTTTGACGAAGCTAGTTTAGAGGTAGATGTGAGTTTGATTAAGCTGGATTAGAGACAAACGTGAGCCTGATGAAGCTGGTTTAGTGGTAGATGTGAACCTGACTGTATGTTCACACCGGGAGCGGCGAGAGCGTCAAAATTCGCTCTGGCTGCCCTGCCTGCAACGCTGTCGAAGAAGTGGACGCTCTGACATAGATGAAATGGGCGGCTACAAGTTCTTTCGAAATGCTTGGTCTTGTAAATGTTATTTAAAGGGCCCACAGAGCAAACAAATGTGTCGTTTGTGCCGACTGACCACAAGTAGGGTAGGCTATAAGTTATAATCACGTTTGGTAACAAAATAAACTAACGAAATAAACTGATTAAAAGCCATCTGTGTGGTGTGACTTTTGTGTTAATTTGTGTGTAGCCTACATTAATTATCAGCCTCTCCTCCATTGTGCTTGGGAACTAATGTTTGGTGGGAACAAAAGTTTACACGGTTGTGTTCTCTAGAATTCTCTAGAAGGGAGCACTTCTAAATTGTGACCCGACGTGAGTAAACCCTCCACATCGCGGCCGCGTCAACTTTACAGGAGACCACAAAAACGGTCAAAAACGATTTTAAGTGAAAAATGAGATAGTGGTCGATTCAAATTCCTAAAGTGCTTATCTATCATCCCCTTTCTTTTGAAACTGAAAGTGATCTGTAAAATGAAAAAACAATAAATATGGTCAATGTTGCATTATTCAAACAAGCGCTGGCATATCGTATGCTTCCGTCTTTTAATACAGTCATGCAGTTCAAGATCACCCTCTCACATTCGCAGTGGTGTCAATTTGCAACACAAAGCCATTTTGATAAAAATGTAATTTAAACAATACTGGATTTATGACTGAAACCAGAAGGAATGGCCGCCTTCTATGGTGGGAATGTTGACAGCTTTTTTCTTCTGTGGTGTGAGTTTCGATACTTTCTTCTTCTGTGGTGTGAGTTTCGATACTTTCTTCTTCTGTGGTGGGAGTTTCGATTGCTTTCTTCTTTTGTGGGGTCGTAACACAATGCTGAGCATTCATTGGTTCATATCCATGTGCCGATTATCAACAGTTTGACACATACTTCCAGGTAACAAATAAAAACGACCAAATCATGTTTTCTTACTTCTTGTAAAAGTTTTGGTGTTATCATCATGGACTACGAGACTCTGAGTGTGACCAAAAAGCTCAATTTCAACTGCGGTTGCGGTTGAAGGTGAAAACTCAAAACTCGGATACGAATCCTGTACAAAGAAACTGTCTTAGAACGCATATACGAACTACGCAGTATGATCAGCGCGTTGTCACAGTCGGAAAAGGACATGTTCATCATAGGACAACTTTTCAGTAGCCTAACGGGAGAAGGAGTGACATGACGAACGACAACAAAACGAATCGCCACCAAGAGAAAGCATCAGTGGACTCAGTATACCATTGAAGGTGTTCACGTCTGTCAAGTTTCTTATTCACAAATTCAGAGTATCATAGCTCTTCTTTCATGTGCCTAGAGAAACACTGTGGTTGAAACAACTAAACTCCATGTAGTCCTCCCAGGTAGTCCTCCAACTATTCAAATGCAAATAAACACCCACAATGAACAATGGCAAGGATTTTCCAACCATCAGCAGCCATTAGTCCTCCAGCCTTTCATAGTCAATTGCATACTGGGATAGCTTGTCTGTCACAGCTGGGTAGGTGAGAATGACAGCAGAAGAGAAAAGGGCTGATTTCTCAGAAGTGTGGTTTGCAAAGTCATGATGTTCTATTGAGCATTACAGCCAAAATATTTGGTCAATCTTGGCAAGTGATGCTTCATTTTGTAGCTCTGAATCTGTACTTTATTATCTTGTGATAAAACAAAAATGGCAATTTTGCGAATGTGCCCCTAAATCATGCGTGCGGTCACAATTCCGATTGGTTCCGCCGAACCGCATCATAGCTCATTACCATAAAGTTGCCCAGACTTCAACTTTATTCTGACGCTCTCGCCATCCAAGACACGCCGCTAACGGTCGTGATGCTGCTTGCCGCCGAGAGACGCTGGCTCACGTAGAAAATGAATGATTTCCGGTCGCTTTGACGCTTTCTCCGCTCCTGTTGTGAATGTAGGGTGAGTCCTCTCAGAGTCCTCTGATGTCGATGCTGCAGTCATGGAGAGTGTCCATGGAAGGACAGATGGGGGTGCAGAAACGAACATCATGAAACCTCTCTGAGCCCTGCGCTGACAGCCTGTGGGAGAGAGCTTATCATTCATCATCACTGTATCTGCCTGCCTTTTTCCCATATTTTTTTGTTTTCCCAACGGGTGTGGGATCCAATTACCAGACGGCCGGATTTGATAAAGCCGGCGTTTTGGAGAGGTAGCGCTCCCCTCGGCTGTTCCTGATGGGGCTCGTTACACCCTCTGCATGCTGGGAAGGTTTCAGGCTGATAATAGGGCTGATTGAAGATGGGTTGAAGTTATTCCCCCGATTTCTCCTCAAATGAAGTCTTCTATATGAGCTCTTCCTTCTGCTTCTTCTTCTGTGTAAAACAGATACAAAGCCAAGCCCCTGTGTGCTGGATCCTTTGTGCTCGTTGCGACAAAATACCCACACTTATCCAGCTTTCACACAGTTCAGTCTGTGTAGGTGTTTGATCCCACTAGGCATTTAAGCGTGAACTCGGAATCCACGGGGTTTCTACCATAGCAGGACCCATTAAAGAGAATGTTCCATCCTTCCTTGCTGATACTGAGGTGAAAAAGCCATTCCAAGGTCACACCTCTCTTTAGCTCCCTTAAAATGAATTCTCATCCACAGCATCACTTCCACTGTCGTGAAACCATGCGTTTCTGTCCTGGTGACTTAACAAGGGAGCTGTTGGGTGCTGAATTATGAGCCAAAATGGAGTCCAGCGTTGCCCCTACAGCATGCCTCTCCCAGCTGGTTACTGTCATTCCTACTGGATAAAGTGAAAGCGGAAAGGATGGGTCTTAACACGGAGGACCTGCATGGCCTGGAGCTCTTAGGAGGCACTGTTAATGAATGCGGAGGTAGAGCACATACGCTGAGAGCTACCATTCAACCTCCACACCACCGTACTGCAAAGAAATCAATAAACGGATAGATCAAACAGAAAAAAATACCCTTTGTGCCTCATGAAAACGGAATAAGAAGCTGCTGCAGAGGTCAAATGTTTTGTCCTCTGTTAAAGGGGTGAGGGTGCTGGAGGTAACAAGCATCTGTGTTGTGTACTGATCGCATAATTAGCAGTGTCGCAGAAAACCAATCTGTGCCTTTGAAGCCACCGTAAAGAGTTTGTAACCCTGAGATGTGCAGACGTTCCAACAGCCTCTCAGCATCTGTCAGGCCTCTTATTGCTGCCGACAGGCAGAGTGACAGGACTGAGTGTTGAGAGCCTAAGCAGCAAACTCATTAACAATTAATTATCCTACTGTTGTCCTACTTGTAGTAGTAATGTAGTGTAGTGGTAACGAGCAGACCTTGTAGCCGAAAGGTTGCTGGTTTGAATCTCCACAGGGGTAGTGCTGTTGTACCCTTGGGCAAGGTACTTAACCCACAACTGCCTCAGTTAATATCTAGCTGTAGAAACGGATCAAACCTATGTAAGTTGCTCTGGATAAGCACATCTGCTAAATTACAATAATGAAATCTAATGTACTTGTCTGCCCAACATTACAGTGAAAACACAAGGTTATCCGTGCTTGCTCAGGTATTGTTTAGCATTATACATTCAGTGTTATGTAAAAGGAATGCAGTTTCCCTTGTCTGCATATCATGTTTTTTTGTCAGCTTTTATACTCTACATCAGTTTAAATTAGCAGGGTGGAAATGGAGGATCTCACAAGACAAGCCTGACAGACGGCTCTTGTCTGTGTTTTGTTCCAGGGAAGAGTAAGACGACAGCTGAAGCCATTTGTCGGTTACAACCTCGCTCTTTTTTTTTTTTTTTTTTTTTTTTTTTGGGAAACACAGCTGTTCTCCGTTTCTTGTCTGTACGTGAGACTGAGTACTGCCAGCAGGGCCTGTTCAATGCTCAGCAAGCTCAGGGTTGTGAATAAAGAGTTTGGAGCACAGGCTCCAGGAGTCTCTTAGCTGTGGGTCGGTGATCTGGGAAAGGGTTTGCGTTCCTCAAGTCTGAGCATCAAAAAAATAAAAGCTCTACTAATCTATGGCTTTTATCCCAGGATTCTGTCAAAATCGCCAGACCATCATAAAGGAAATACAGTTCGATCCTTTCCCAGCTTAATCCGGCTCCCTCTGAGATGGCTTGGAGGCTTTGACTGAGGCCAGGGGTTAGTCAGCTCAGGGCACAAAGCCAATAAGTGTCCCAGAATCATCTGCATGCTGTTCTGTGTCAGGCTACCTTGCTAACATCACTGGTGCTGGCCTGCTCACAGTATACACAAGCCTGCTAGCATCACTGGTACTAGCCTGCTCACAGCACAGACAAGCACACTAGCATCACTGGTACTGGGTTGTTCACAGCACACACAATCCTGCCACCATCACTGATGCTAGCCCACTCAGTACAAACCCGGCGCTGGCCTGCTCATAGTACAAAGAAGCCCACTAGCATCACTCGTGCTGGTCCGCTCACAGTACGCACAAGACTGCTAGTATCACTGATGCTACCCCACTGGCAGGACATACCTGGTGCTGGCCTGCTCACAGTACAAAGAAACCCACTTGCATCACTGGCACTGGCCTGCTCACAGTACAGACAAGCCTGCGCGCATCACTGCTGCTGGTGTGCTCACAGCATACACAAGCCCTCTAGCATCACTGATACCAGCCCACTCACAGTACAAAGGTGGCGCTGGTCTGCTCATAGTACAGACAAGCCTGCTAGCATCACAGATGCTAGCCATCTCAAAGTACAAAGCTGGTGCTGGCCCACTCACTGTACAAACTTGCCACTGGCCTGTTCACAGTACACACAAGCCTGCTAGCATCACTGGTGCTGGCCCACTCACAGAACAAACAGGCTGTGGGCGCAGTTGGCAGTCCAAGTGTTGCTTCTGTCGTCCACCATCATTAAAATGATAAAGAAGGAAGGGAGAAAGGAGCACGATCACAGGAAGCAACAAGCTACTGTAGGCAAAAGTAATACTAAGTTTTTTTTTTTTTCAGAAAACCTCTGACTTAGTGCAGCCCTTCTTGCTCTCAGCAGATGCCAGCATTCAGTGCAGTGTCAGTGCAGTGCTCCAACTCAGCTTGCAGATAATGCAATGAAAAGGAGTTGAAAAGGAGTATAATTAGCCAGCCTGGTTTTAGCTCTACAGTGATAAAGGAGTATAATCAGCCAGCCTGGTTTTAGCTCTACAGTGATAAATGAGTATAATGAGTTAGTCTGGTTCCACCTCTGCAGTGAAAAATCAACATAATGATGCAGTCTGGTTCCAGCTCTGCTGTGGAAAAAGAGCGTAATGAGCCAGCCTGGTTGCAGTTCTACAGTTGAAAAGGGGTATAATGAACCATCCTGGTTCCAGCTCTACAATGGGAAAGGGTTATGATGAGCCAGCCTGGTTCCAGCTCTACAGTTGGAAAGTAGGTGTTGTAAGCCAATCTACTGTGAAGAAGGTGGAATGTGATTGTTCTCTGTACCTCTATGCTATTGTGTTCACATGAAAAGTCAAAGTCCTCTCAGAGTCTGCCCTTCTCTCAGGTCTGACTTTACTACTTATTCCTGTGTGCACATAGGTTAACAATGTAGCATGATTGACATTTTATCAGTAACAGTAAGCCTAATAGTGGGCAGATCTGAGTTCAGGGTTACCTAGCCTCTGTGACAAGGTCCACATGGACCAGGCTGCACTCAGAGTCACGTGGAGTCAAGGGAGATCACCGCGGCGACCGGGGGGCTGAAAGAGATCTGGCGGCTTCCCTTTCATTACCAAGAGACCATCAATACCAATTAGCAGGTGTGGGTCTGTGTGGGTTTGATTAGCTTTTCTTCCCCCCCTCTAACCATGAAGTCAGGCAAATTAATGGGTGCTATCCAATACTGTCAAGGACCTAGTCCTAATACTGTGTGCGAGGTCGACTGTGACGGAGTGCCATCACTACAGTTGAGTATGCACTCTGACTGCCATGCCAGCAAGCCTGGCTCTTTGGCGTAGTGGTCAAAGTCGCATGTTTGGTACCCCATAGACCTGGGTTCAAGGCTGGGCGGGGTGACTGCTCTCACCCTTTGCTACAAATGGTGTCAGAAGTGGGATGGCTGGCTGCAAGGCCATCGGAGGCGTGCCTGGTGTGTGAGCCATATGAGGGGACCCCCAGGTTAGGTTGACCCCGGTGTGAGGGACCCCAGAGATGGGTGAAGCACAGTGTGAAGGACCCCAGAGATGGGTGAAGCACGAGTGAGTGGGGCACCCTGGGATGGGAGAAGTACGGCAGGGGAATGCGTGAGGGACGCCTTGGTGCGTGAAGCGCATGGGCGCGCTTCCTGAAGGGGAGGGCAGTGTGACGGAGTGCTGTCACTACAGTTGAGTATGCGCTCTGACTGCCATAACAATGAGCCTGGCTCTTTGGCGTCGTGGTCAAAGTCGCATGTTTGGTACCCTGTAGACCCGAGTTCAAGGCCAGGTGGGGTGACTGCTCTTGCCCTTCGCTACATCGACATACTGGAGTGATGTGTAGGTTAGAGCCTCCTTAATGTCTGCTATCTCTATCAGACCTGGGGCTGATCTGTGTTTAAAGCACCGGCAAATGTTTTTCATGCATTTAATTGAAATGCCTTGTAGAAGTATTTTGGTTTCTGGAGTGTGTTTTCAAGATATGGTACATCAAAAGCTACACATGGAAAAAATGCTTGGAAGCTTTTGAAATCCAGTAGAAATATATTTGGAAAATATTTGATGAAAATAGTTGTAATGTATTTGAAAACATTTTTAACTCTTTGAGATAATATTTTAATAATGTAAATAAAAAACACTTTTTTTTAGCAACGTATCTGAAAACGCTTAAATACAACGCTTAAAATACATTTTAAAACATCATTGCAAATGCACATACTCAAATGTGTAAATATACATATGTATATATATATATACTAATAATGTACTCAGATATGACCTTACACTGTCTAGTATTGTATTTTTAAAATATGTATTAATATGTATTTTCTTTGCATACATCCTTCTCCAAGGCAGGTTCTCAGGATTTTAAGCATTATCCAGGATTCAAACACGTAACCCTGTGGTAACACATCTGGCCCAGTTGCCTCTACAACTGCCTGCCGCCCACCACATATGGCACGCATTTTGACTGATATAAACACGCATGTTACTTCATTCCATTTGTACCCAGCCTTTTGAAATCCATGACTTTTTTGTAAGATTTTCCAGAAAAAGAAATCTCCCTGAGATTTTGCTGGAGCTGTTGTCATGGCTACTCATTGGGAGGGACATGGGTATGTCTTTGAACAGGGGGTAGACACATAGCACCTGAACCGGTTGTCATAGGGATGACAAATTTACCATAATTTTGCCGTGCTCACTTCATTGTTCAAGTTGCTATAAAGAAGACACTTCCTTAATTATATTCTTCATCGGAACAGAAACTGGAGGAGCCGGCTTTTTATTAGGCCGATGACAGTGGGTATGGAGACAGCTCTCTTTAGAGGAGGTATTTTATTTTATTCCATATTATCTAAAATATAATAACCTGGTTAAATAGTCTTCCACTCCAGAACTGGTAAATCTCATTACTGCTTGTTTTATGTTTTCCTCTATAGCTGTTTTTTCTTTATTTTATGCCTATCGGTCCTTTTTTTTCAACTCCCTCCCTCCTTTCTTTCTTTTTGTATTCTCCTTTTTTTCTCTAGCTCTCTCTCCTTCTCTTAAACATGGAGCTGGACTTGCCTTTGAGACTTTGTGGTTTGAAGAGAGCAGTTGCATGAAAGTTGAAGCAGAAACCCTCGGAATGCAGAGAAGCTAATGGAATGCTAGCGGAATGTTTTGGGAAAGATTAAAAAAAAAGAAAAAGCATTGTGTGTTAGTGTGGTATTCCCTCACACACAGCTCAGCTCGTTTACTTTTCTTCTCCTGCGTGGAGTAATGAGGCATTGTGACAGCCATTATTAAGGTCGGGTGGGTGTGGGGGTGTGGGGGGCGCGGGGGGTTAGTGTAGAGAAAGCAATTCCTTCTGTAATGCCACTGCTGGGAATGGTGGGCCTTCCCTGATGGCTTCGCTGCTGTCTAATGATTGCTGGTGGAGTTTGACACTGAGTGATGGCATGGATCCGTCATGCCAGAGAATCCAGATTTGCACCTGATTTTATAAGCAATACCCCACACCAACCCCCCCACCTCCTTGAACCATGGAACATTAGACACACACACAAATCTTTACTATAAGCAATACACACACACACTGTCAAACACACATCTATTGACCCTGACAGAAAGAAGCAAGGCATTGTGGTTCTCTTTCCTCAGTTACTGCAGTCACACTGTCAGTGTTACTGTTTATAAACCCAGGTGGAAAGTAGCCGATTTGGAGTTTGCCATTTTGGTGGCCGATGCAGGAATGTTTTACTGTGGCCAATCCAAGAACCAGTGAAGTCACAGCATATGCCGGTCATGCACTGCGTGTGTTTCAAAAGGCCACCTTCACGTTTCTGCTAAAGCATCGAAGGTGACATCATTAAAAAGCAGTGAAATGGTTTATGATGGGACAATGATCAGAAAAGGGTTCCTCAATGAAATCAATACAACAGGCAAGCTCATCATGTCCAGTGTCAAACCTCTGCTTGAATTTTTATGTCCTGGCATTTGTCTGTGCTGCCAAGTCCCCCAGCAAGGTGCTTGGAGGCCATGGTGAGACAGAGAGAGAGGACTGGACATGGGAGAGATATTTCTCTTTCCTTTCTCTCTCCCTCATTTTTCTTTCTCTCTTTTTGCCTCCTGCCACCTTCACAATGACGCTTTTGAGGGAAGAGGTATGACATCACTGACACCGTGTAACCTTTTTTTCTAAGTTTAACATCACTCTGTCACATGAGTTAATTACCAATGTGGTTTATAGTGTAGTCCATTTGCTCATGCGCATGACAGGTTGTGGCAGGTAGTGAACTTGGCATGGAGGTGAGCTGAGAGCTTCAGTGGCCACGCCGGTGAGGGGAGAACAGATGGGAGGTAGCGTGGTGTTAATATGCAAAAATAAAAAACAGAACGATCACCTTCCTCTCATACTCCCACTGGAGTTTAACTTCTATTTACCTGAGCGTGAGGAAGTGTGGCTCAAGGACGGGATCAGGACGTGCCTGACGGGGCATGTGTGCATGCATGTGCTGAAGTGTGTGTGTGTGTGTGTGTGTGTGTGTGTGTGTGTGTGTGTGCGCGTGTGTGTGTGTGTGTGTGTGTGTGTGTGTGTGTGTGTGTGTGTGTGTGTGTGTGTGTGTGTGTGTGTGTATGCGCACGTGTGTGTGTGTGTGTGTGTGTGTGTGTGTGTGTGTGTGTGTGTGCGCACGTGTGTGTGTGTGTGTGTGTGTGTGCTGGAGGGAATAAAGGTGTGTGTGTGTGTGTGTGTGTGTGTGTGTGTGTGTGTGTGTGTGAGAGAGAGAGAGAGGCATTAGGACATTACATAATGATGTGAAAGAGGGTTGGGAACGGGTTGCACTTCCTGCCCAGAAATCTAGATTTTGGCACAGGGGTGGGGTCGCAAATCTCTGCTCATTTAATGCAATTAAGTGCTAACAGAGCTGGACAGAGCTGGCTGACAGCCCTAACTGTTGCTGGCAAACAGCAGGCTGGCTGACAGTTCTACAAGCGCTATCTCACTCAGTCACACAGGTGTGTCGTGCATACGCTGGTTCCCTGGAGCTCAGGTGACCCACATGAGAGGCAGATCTTTCCTCAGGGAGGGTTATTTAACGAGAGATTTTACCTGAGGGTACAATTCCCTGTCCAAACATGTCACCTGCAGTGCTGTTTTGCAGAAAAATGTGCAGGCATCAGGAGAGAGAAGTTCTCGCTGATGCACTCTCATTAAAGGTGCCTCTGTATGAGTTCACCCCTGTAACTGTGCTGATATAGCCTGCCCGTTGGATGCTTAAATGTTTGTTACATAGAAGCAAATAAACCCTGTCACATGCACACAGCCACAGACATAGAAACTCACACACACACACACACATGCACACACAAGTGCACCCACACACACATGCATGTGCATGGTTTTATGGATGCTGTCAGTCCAGGAATGGGCATACACTCATGCGTGTATGCCTGCACACACGCGCACACACACACACACACACACACACACACACACACACACACACGCATTCAGACAGATACATAAAAATGTGCTTTGTCGGGCCTCTTTTGTCCCTAGAATACAATGCTTTTGAAATAGTTCTGTTTAGGTCATTTGGAGATTTAAAAATACTTGTCTCCTGGAAATACTGTTAGAGGATACAATGTAGGCGGAGATCGTGGAATGAATCCATAATGACTTCAAACACTGAAGTATTCTCTCTGCGTAAATCGTTTGTTCTTTCGATGTCGGCCAGAATCTGTTTAAGCCATGTACACGGTGGGGTTTACATGTTCTCGTCTGTGATTATTTTTAACATTTTTCAATTCGCGTAAAAGCAAAAAGGGATTGTGGGGGGTTGGGGGGCACTTGGATGATAACGACTAACAGACATACAGCTTAAAGTTCTCTTGAGCTTGAGGCAGCCAGTCAGTAAGGATGGCTTGGATTTTTCCAGTCACCTCTCGTCTGTGTCTCAGGTGCTGTGGTCTGGTGGCCCGGATTACCTCAAGATGTTTCAGATAACCATAAATATCCTGTGCATACTCATTGCCTGGGTCAGCATCATCCAGGTCAACATTTGAAGTGTCCAGCATTACGTCAGAGAAGGCCTGAGAGTATGTGTCATTCTTTTCCTTTTCCCATTTTTGTGGTGGCAGCACTGAGGAAGCTTTCTATAGGGAGCTTTTACTCTTCCTGTATGTTTACTGTGTGTTATCTGGTGATTTAATTGTATCTAGGACCATGTATGTAAGCAGTCTCTAACACTCTAAAAATGTTATGTATGTCCTGGTACAGTTTGTATGTTGCAGTGCTTTCCACTCCACAGTGCCATCCATATTTGGATGAAAGAAGTTGACAGAGGTGGAGGTGTGCAGGTGATCAGGCTCCACCAATCCCTATGTGCGCTGGGTGCGGTTCTTTGTCTCTAACCAGATTAAAGCCACAGGAAGTAGCGGGGCAGGGATGAATAGGCAGTGCTTTCCAAGCTCACCTACACAAATCTCCCCAGCACCAAAATCAATGGGCTGCAGCACAGGCTGCCGGAAGGACCCCTCCCGTCCAGAAGCATGAGAAGGGGGAAGAGTGGCCCTGTCTCGGGATGAGTCAGGGAGGTGGAGGGGGGCAGGAGTTTCATGTGGAGGTTTACCACCAGAGGGCTTTTGAAAAATCCATTAGAGGCAAACAAACAAACAAACAGCAGACAATTAGCATCCTGCCTGGTATTTTAGTGGAGAGTGAGGCAGCAGTGAATTTGTTCGCATGACAGAGGCAGGAATTAATTATTAAGCACACTCTGTCTGATCACTACCAGAGAGCAGTGTTCTTTTAGTGTCCTAGCCAATATAAGACTGCAGTATGCTCACTTCTGGTAATTACCTTAGCCCATCAATCAATCGATCAACCGTTCAATCAATCATTCAATCTATCCATCTATCTATCAATCCATAAATATTCAGTCATAATTTAATACAGCATTCTCAGTAAAGGAAGTCATACAGGAGGCATTGCGTAGAAGCAATGATAAGAAAAGTAGATGTTACATAAGAAAAGGGCTTATGCAGAGAATAATCCACCTACGGTGACAGGATTAGAAGCCCTGAGATGTGTTCAAACCAGGCAGCTCTTTGGCCAGAGAGGTGCTTTAATGAAACACCTCACTGCTACACACAGGAAGCACAGAGCAGCGCTGTGATTTGCTCTTGAGAAGATGAAAAAAGATGACCGTTATTTCTCAATGGAATTTTTTCATGATTATCATAACTGCAGTAAGTGTTGTACAATCTTTGTATTTCAGATTGGTTTCAAAGAAAAGGAGGATTAGAAATGGGATCTGTAATTCTTAAGGGTTGTTTGGCTTTAGAGATGACTTTTCTAAGTACGAGCTTTATTACAGCTATTTTGAAAGAGTCGTGAGGCTCTTTTTCCTGTGAAAGAGAGTCATTGATTGTATTCAAAATAAAAATTCAAAAGGTAACAGCTATGAAGAGCAAGTAACAGCTCCTTTACAAGCTAAAATCACATGGGAGATTTTTAAAGTCATAAGTATTTGAGTCAGTTCAGACTGATGTATCAAATAGAAGAATACTAGATTAGTTGAAAAAGTGGTTTCTTTTTATTGAGATGAATTTATTTATTTAACTGACTAAAAACATTCCAGGCATGTGGGAGGCTTCAACACGGATGATTAAATATTATATAGTCAAGTAGATATTTCATATGGTCTGTGTTTGGTGTGATAAAGTCTGAACAGTAGAGTGATTTGCACAAGCCTTCCAGACAATGGGACGATTGTTTAAGTAGACACCTTTGCCTACACTGAGGGGTTTGCCTTTTTTTGGCATTCTTGAATTATTTCACTTTAAGTGGGTTAGCCATGTCAAGAGCGGTTTGCAGAGTTAATATGATTGTTCAGAAGTAGGTCTGCAGACCTGGGGACAGCCATTCATCCACAGAGACTGTATTTCTGTGCCGCGAACCGTCACCACTCAGCAGGCAAGAATCTGGAAGAGTTTTTTAGAAACCACGATGCAGTTGAGCAGTTCACTATGTCTGAGGAAGAGCTCTCTCTCTGACACATGACAAAGTGATCAAATGCCGCAGGATTATGAGGGAAGGCTGTTTGGTTATAGATAGCTGGATCGTGCGCAGTGGCAAGGTGTAGGGTGTGATTATGAACGCTAGCAGCTTTATAGAGAGTTGCATTCCGGACAAAGCCTTTTGAAAAGAATACAGATGTCAGACTGTAAACTCTAAAATGATCACTTCCGCTGTCGGTGTGAATGTCAGAAAAATTCCCCCCACTCCGGGCTCTGCAAACTTTACCCAAAATCTTGAGCCAGAGCCAGATTTGAAACAAATGTTGTTACCATGCACAGACAGGTCAAAGATGGCAGGGAGGTCCACTGCTTTTTTGAGATTTCTTACTGCAGAGGGGAGGCCTGTGAAGCCTCTATCAGAGCCACATTGTCCTCTGCTTTATGCCACATTTCAGTTGGATCAAAAATGTCAGTTTTGCTATTAGTCATGAATCCATTCACCGGGATTGCCGTTTTAACCAGAGCATGGAATGTTTAGCTGACAAAACGCTGTGATCCGTGTTCTTGTATTACACATAGTGTTTGCCTTTAGTGCTTATCACGGGCATCTTTATTGCAATCATGTAATCACTGTGAGAGCCTTGATTTGAGAAAACAGCATAAACCCTGCTTTCAACAGCAAAGACCACAAAAGACAGCAACGGCGTGATGAACAGACTGGTCTACCAAACTGTCACATGAGGGTGTCACACAATCCATTTCTTCTAGGCCAGGCTTTCCCCCCAAAGAAGCTCTGATTCTCATTACATTGTTCTTGACTGGATGCACTCGAGCTATTCAGACAGCGCTTTAGAGAGGATGGCCTGAAGGTGACATCACCTCTGTTAATTCTCTTCTTGCTGGCTCGCTGTCAAGCGCCACCGGGCCTCTCTAGCTGATTCAGAATGCAGCAGATCCACTGAACCACAACCAACCAAAATACAGTCTCATCACACCTCCTTCCATCTCTCTACATTGGCTACCTGTTATGGAAAAGGTGAAATTCAGAGCTCTGGTTCTCACCTACCGAGCAGTAACAAGAACGGCGTCCTTGTACTTTCAATCTTCACTATCCTATCAAAAGTCATGGGATGTGGGTAGTTATGAATAAAACATTGTCTCTATTCCGAGAAATTAATAGCACATTGGCTTGCCTTTAGCATAAATGACCACTTCAGTGCATCAGCAAGACTTTCTATTGATTGCTGGTGGAAAGCCGGTGGTATTGTGCTCAACTCCTCTTTCAAAGCCTTGGCAAGATCTACTGCTAAAAAGGCCTTTCTTGGTGTAACCCTAATTCTGTATCCCAAAGATGCTCTGTCAGGTTGAGGTCAGGCTTTGTGATATTCAAACCGGATGCGTTTTTCAGCAATCAAGCTGGTTGTCCTATGACTTTTGGTAGCAACATGTATTACCAAACCTTACACTCCTACCAGACCACTCTGCTCCACTACCTCTGGTGATTAGGAAGTCCTCTCCCAGGAGGGTCTCTCATCTCAATCACATCCCTTTTATGCTCTGGGCCCAGAAGTATGGAATGAGCTCCTCACTTTTCCTTTCACAGATTCCAAAATGGACTCACCTCCTTCTCTCCGGCACAGACTCTCCAAATATTGTGGCTCCCCAAACTCTGACCCACTCCTCCTCACATTGCGGTAAAACTTAGTGGTAAAACTTGATGGTGGTACAAGCACTGAAGACAAAAGCCCTGGTGCAGAATAAGCTCTTGCAGCAGTAAAACAAAACTTTGAGGCCATGCAACATTGTATACTTGTAAAAGCTAGATGCCTGGAAAATGGCACTAGTCATACATGTCTGAGCGTCTAATGACAGCACTTATCCCCTGTCTGGAAACATTTCCCACGCAATAGCATTGTATGTCAAGTGACAATCTAATGACTCAGTGTACATATGGCTATTTGCCTAAGCGTATTGAACGCTCTGAATAAGAGCATATGCCATATGAATAAATGCAAATGTTAAGAGTGGGTTCAGGACCATAGCTTTAGGCTGTGTCAGAACAACATTATTTTTGAGGATTTCTGATCGTCTGCTTCAGACATCATTTGCACCTGCATGGATAACCTAATGCATCTTTCTCTGGGCCCAGTAGCCCATGAGCAATTGTGTTCACTGTTCACTCCAGTTCCCCCACCAGCTGTGAATGCAATCTTATTCCTCAATAAATTCAACTTCTATGTATTTAGGAGTCACACGGGGTCACATTCTATATACATATAAAGACACACAACACATACACACACACATATATATATATAAATAAATAACTATAACTTCATAACTGTGCTGTTGTGGGCATTTGTTATTTGTTCTTTCAAAATAATTTCCAAATAATATTCAATTATCCTGTTGTATTCTCGGCCATTTTGTGGGGGATCATTTGGGACGGACCAAGAGAAAAAATGAGGCAGGAGCTTTTATGGAAAACCGGAGATGAAAAGGGCCCAGCGTGCAGTTTATTGCTTACCTGTGGAAAACGGCATGGAGTGAGTGATGGAGGAGGGGGCCGTCCGCAGAGAGGGAGAATTACAGCGCTGCTCTTTCATGTGTGGAGTGTTACCTGCTGTCAGACGCGCCCAGAACCCAGCCCTGCGTGACGCTGAAGCCTCGAGACGATGAGTAATTGCACTCTATTACGGCCGTCTGTGGAGGGCCGGGCCTGTTTCAGATCCGAGCTCGACTGTATGGAACAGAACCGTTTTGCCTGGAATTTCACGGTTCATGGGAGCGGCTTGCAATTTGTAATACGGGTGATGCTTTTCGAATACAAAAAACCCCCCACACCGCCACACCGCTTGTGTTGCAGAGCTCCGTGAATAGTCTATTAAGCCATTCTTTTTTTTTTTTTTCTTCAAGGACTTCTTATCTGCTAGATCAGAAGTGCAGTATTGTGTAACTGCGCTTCAGCCTGTTTCTGGACCATCACTCAGTAAAACAGCAGCCATTTCTTTCTTGCACATCCCAGTATTCAGTGGAGATCTGTCCTTAATTTTCACTCAGAAGCTGCCCCCCCCCAAGACAGTCAGTTCAGTAAGTTCGATGATCATTAGGTTTATCAAGTTAAGATAAAAATTGTGTTTGTATTGAAAAAAGTTTGCTTTTATTTGTTAATCAAAAGTAAAATCAAGTGCTGATAACATCCAGGTGTCTTTGTAGTTGGAAAGTGGATGTAGAAGATGATATGAAAGCCACACATATGACTCCTGCACAGGTTAACCTGTACTGCTTAGCTTCAATAAACACATCCAACTGTGTACAGTGATGGTAGGCCATCGATTAATCAAAAGATCCACTGTAGCAACGCTGCTTCCTTCAAGTGCACACTCAAATGCAGCAATGCGCACACCTGTTGCTCTGCAGTAAGAAACAGGACATGAAAACCTCTGAATACCAAAGGATATTAAAGGAGCAAGAGCTTAGCCTTCCACCTCAGGCCAGCTGCTGAAGCTGCATCATCCCAGGCCTCGTCTTGATCAGCTTTGTCTGGGGACTTCGGAGGCCTTTATCTCTGCGAGTAGTTTTACAGGAGAGGCAAATCTGACAATCTAATTACTCCAAGCGCAGCGGTGGTGTCATTCCGAAGCCCGGCGCTTTTCGAGAGATCCGACACGCACAGAGACTTAATTACCCCACTCCTCCCGAGTACACAGCTCCTCTCATTTCCCAGATAGACAGATTTATGTACTGCGGTGTATGAGTATACAGTGAGTACAGTGGAATTCTTGGCTCTGATAAAAATAAATACAAGCACTACATATCTGAGGTGGCGGTCAATTCCATTTTAGTTCAGGCAATTCAGGAAACTAACTGAAATTCAATTCTTCAGCTGAAAAATCCTCATACAAAGTGATAGGCACTTTTCACTTCATGAATTGAATTTCATTTCATGAATTGAATTGACTGAATTGGAATGGGATTGACCCCAACTCTGCTATAAGTGCAAACAGTGTCTATCTACAAGTGTGTCTTTGTGTCTGCGTGACAGTGGACATAGTACAAAACAGTACTAATGGTAGCGTGACTACACAGTCATTTACCCACAGGAGTTATCTGTGTTCTGTGGAATGAAGGGGTTCAAATTCTTTAGCTCTTCAGTGATTTGAATTTACATTACTGCCCTGTTGGAATCAAACAAAGCTAAGCGCCAATGAAGAGAATCTCAATCACAGAACTTTAGTATAAGAACAGAAGATAAGAGGAAACACACAGCTCTGAAGTCCTGTTACATGGCCATGTTTTAATTCCATCAGACTACTGCACTGACTCACTCCGTCTCTCTCTGTCTAATTTCTCTCTCTGTTTCTTTCTCTCTCCCTCTCATTTTCACCCTGTCTTGTCACAGCACCTGTGTTTACACTTTTTTGCTCTTTTATGTTATTTCCCTGCCAGAACTCCTCTAGAACCCTCCTCAGAAATAGGCACAGAAGTGTGATTTGGCTAAGAGCTACAGATGGTCTTCTCATCTTTACTCACAAAGAGAGCTGTGTCTTTGTTTCACACTCTGGACCCCTTCTAGGCTTCTGCTCCACTGTGTTTCAGTGCTGCCTGCTCTCCTGGCAGACTCATCTTGGGAGAGGGGGGAGGCTGCACTGACGTGGCGGCAGGGCGTCCCAGGTGGAATCAGATGGGATGCTGGGACGGATCCCGGACGGAGTGATGGAGTGGGCGTAGCATGGATTGAGACGTGGTGACGGAGCCGCTGGGAAATGGAAGAGGACTTTTGTCGGCCGGGCAGGCAAGCAGAGCACGGTGATGGAGTGGATCAGAAAGGCTTGGAGACGTGGTGGTGGAGCAGGTGCGAAAAGGGGTACGATTTGAGTCCACGACGGATCAGAGAGGGGATGCAGTGAGGCAGGTGGACTGGAATAAGGTGAGGGATCCAATCAATGGATCTGAAACGGAGTGGACCGGGCCTTCAGGCAGGACGACGGGGCGCACAGCTCACAGAGGGAGAGGGCCGAATTTGAAATGCAAAGCAAACAGTGGCTAAGTTTCCCTCAGAGGCCCTAATTCGACTCCCTGTGGGGGTGGAAGTGCGACTGGTTCCATGGAAACAGTGTAATTCACATTATCGTCTGAATACTTTCAACTTTTTAATCCCGCGGATAGAATGTAGCAGTCTTGATGAGAACATGCGTGCGTTCACGTTCCCTAACAGCAAAGTAAGAAGGCTTAATGGGAGCACTCAATGCATGCTGGAAACAGATGCAATTAGCCCTGTGCTTTTACTAGGAGTTCAATTACTGAAAATGATTTGTCATATTTGTTGGGGAAATACTCCAGCGCACGGAAAGCAAATCTTGATATTCATTATTAGAACACACTGAGAGCTTTTGCTGGGAAACCAAAATCTCCAATTAAAAAGGAAAAGGAAAAAAAAGGCATGATTATCCCGGAGTGACATCGCTGTGGCTTGCCGCTATGTTGTTAGGAAGATAGAGTAGATAATGTTATATGTTGAGGAATAAACTACATTGAATTGAATATTAATGTTTGTTTTGTGATTGAAGGTCACTTGTTGCAGATTTAACTCACTCATACGCCTCACAACCGTTATGCATCCTGTCATATTTTGCTACCCATGCAATTACCTCTGACTTACATGGTTTGATGTGCATATTGCCATCTTTGTACGATTATAAATAATAATTAATAAAATTAATAAATAAAGTATCATTATGTCAATCTTATTGTCACACTACAATACATGGTATGTCTCACGTAAAAAAGTGATAGCTAAGCAACATCAGTAGTGCTGTCAGAGGGATCTGACAAGCTAGGGGTGGGGTATCCAGTCTTCCCATCCACTGACGATCCAGGCCTCCCATCCGGGACCACGGGGTCATCCAATGAGGGACCACGGCATCCATATTAACCTGTTAGCGGCCGCACGGCGTTAGGATAGTGTGCTGCTCAGCATGCGACAGCAGTATCGAATGGAGGCTTAAGCGTGAATCTGCCCTCAGAGGGAGCGACAGGGACATTTTATCTCCTCATCAGAGGGATAGAGAGGCTGTGCGAAGCCGCCCCTGCACTCCCTCTCCCCGGGTATTAAAAACCAATCTGCAGGGATATAAGGTAGAGTAATTGTGGCGGCCGCTTTATTTATTTCTTGGAAGACTGCATTACTGGGGGGGTTGGGGGGGCGGGCACCCCCGCTGTGGGCCCTGATCCGCAAAGCCGAGGGAGAGCGCATCAGAAGTGCCAGTGCGGCTGATCTCTTCTGACGGGCCGCGCCGCAGCGTTCGAGCGCTCCGCTGCTGTCGGGGGCATCGTGTCCGCACGCCGTGCGGCGCTCCATCAGGGAGACGCTCTGCGCCGCACTCCCAGCTCTGTCGGCACCTCCTCCGTCGGGGACTGTCGCCGTGATTTGAATGCCTGCTATTCTCTGCGGTGTTTTTTACCGTGTGTGAGGAGGAGTCGGGACTGAGTGGGGGCCCTCGCAGTGTCTCCTCGGGCGCCGGCGCCGTCTGGAGCTCCATTGAAACGGAGCCGCGATTCGAAGCGCTGTGTGAACTGCACCGCAGAGAAGGCAGTCGGTCTCTCAGCTCTGTTTCACCGCCACGTTAGCACTGAAGGCATGTTTTCTGTAGGGCTGCTCATCCTCCAGTCTAATGAAACAGAATGCCTGTGTTAGGGAGGCGGTGAGGGAATCTGATTTACAGCCAGAACATAGCAGGTTAGCGACTGCCGTTCTGCTCTTGAGCAAGGTACCTAGAGGTATCCAGCTATGTCAGTCAATAGCGTGTGAAACAAAAGGTAGGTAAGTAGTGTTGGGAGTTTTGAGATGTTGTGCACTTGTCCAGTGTCCTCATTTAACAGGCATAAGTATTCAGTGGGATTCAGATGGGTCCAGCTGCACACAAAGCAGCATATCAGGGTGTGCAGTTATCCAGTGTTCATTTAAAGGCAGTATTATATGTGCTGATTTTTCTTTGGCTACCCCAACCTCCCTTTCAGTTCTAGGATTGTCTCCCTCTGAGCCAACGTCACTGAAGTAAGAGGCCACTCAACCTGTGTGACTTTGCAGCAAACAAGTGAAGTTTATGCAGTGGCTTCCCATGAATTTCCTTCCCGGCCTGACTCCACACACATTGTAATACTTCACGTCCATCAGTATTATAACAGAATTATGGGTGGTGGAAAGAGCAAAAGGTGCTTTAATAATGGGCCCTGCGAAACTAATAAAGAGGAGGCTTTGACCTTAATTTAGCAGAATCCGCTTGCTTTTTTATTTCACAGTCAGCAGCCCTGTTAAAGTGCATGCCAGTGGTATTTTAAAAGCAGCAGTGGATTTTCCTGCCTGGAGTACCGCGTGCCAGTTGAAGAGGACTGCAGTTGTTTTTCTGCCTTCAGACAGTTGCCGCTTTGTCTCATGTCCTGTTTTTGGTGCTTGAGTATCACAGATCCCTGACAGCGCCGGCAAGGACAGTGCACTCCACACGAAAGTGCAGGTAAAGCTACCTGCCTTCTTCTGTCGCTGTCACTGGGGCGGCAGTGTGGTGTAGTGGTAAGGAGCAGGGACCTAACCACTGGGCAAGGTACTTAACCCAGAATTGCCTCACTAAATATCCACCTGTATAAACGTGTAACATGTAAGTTTGTAACCTGTGTAAGTTGCTCTGAATAAGTGTCTGCTAAATGTCAATAATGTAACATAATGTAATGACTTCAATTGTGCTGTCTGAAGGGGAGAGAACTCTGCACCTGTGGAGCGAGTGGTAAATATGTGCTTGCCACAAATACGAAGGCTGATCATCTCTCATCTCTCATGCCTTTTGAGCAAACTTCCTCACTGAGCTGTTTTTGAACATCTGAACTACAGTAGTTCCTTTTCCTGTTGCTGGATCCTCTTCTTCCTCCGGGTAACCTGTCCCGTTAAGGTTTCCTGCAATTTCAAATGAAGAAAATAGGCTACTGTCACGGCAATGTATTTTTTTCCTCTCTCTTTCTTTCATCTCCCCAGATGAGCAAGTATTCCAGGCCTTGTGGTTAATGTCTAAAAAGACTTGCACGCAATGACAAAAAATTCCTATTCCTATTCTTTCCTGTATAATTTTGCTACTGAAAAAGGCGCTATCTCTGTGAGTGCTTGCAGTTAGAGGAATACCGTCATACTGCCAATTATATACAAGACACTGCGCTTTAAGGCCTGGCCCTTCCACTGTGATCTCAGGTGGTGAGTGAAGACCTGCTGACAACCAGTGGGTACAGAGTGTCTTTGCCGAGCCAATTTCAGTACATCGCTCAGGGCTACAGAACCAGATATCCTCCCAGGACTTGAGCCTAACCGCCTCTGGTCCTCTGTGCCGTACGGATGTATTTCAAATTTAGCAAGACTTAACCCTGCTTCCTCTTTTGATTTGCATGTATGACTGTATGAAGGTATAACACAGCAGGTAAGGAACTGGGCCTGTGTTCAACCTTAGGGTTGTGGGTTTGACGACGGTCAACACAACACTCCAGTTTCACCTTTGACAAGTTTGCTTCATTTGAATCACTTCCGCGCATATTGTGACATATCTTGTGATATATAATAAATGGATAGTATAGAAGTGCGAACTGTGTAGGTACCACTGCATAAGGCTGCCTACTGAGAAAAGACACTTAATATTCTAACCATAGCCCCGATGTCACTCTCTCACCCATCAAGAGAGGGAAGACTCTGCTATCCTGCTGATTTTGATCTTGGAGAATGTTGAGTTTCTACCCACTGTAGAAGTCTGAAATGTTTGGAAGAGAATCAGAGACCAGCACATGTGCAGGTGCCAGAATTCAATCTGTCTGCTGCCGCATGTTCTTGTAGTGGTGATGACATCATCAGCGAGCTGCTCTTACCTGTGGGCTTCCCCTGCTAATGTGTTCCAATTTCCTGTCTTCCTGAAGACATCCCAGTGACAAGCCACTCAGGAGAGGCATCACAACGCCTGGTGTTCTAAGCAGAAAGTCACAGTGCCTGATGCTCCGAGCAGAGTCACAGTACCTGATGTTCCAAGTAGAGAGTCACAGTGCCTGATGATCCATGCACAGAGAGACAATGTCTGATGTTCCAAGCAGAGTCACAGTGCCTGATGTTCTAAGCAGTGAGTCACAGTGATGGTCCGAGCAAGGAGTCACAGTATGTAATGTTCTGAGCAGAGAGTCACAGTGTCTGTTGTTCTGAGCAGAAAGTCACAGTGCTTGATTATTGAAGCAGAGTGATGTTCCCATTGCCAATTTTTTTCATGCAGCACTTCCTTTGCAATTGCCCTGAAAGGGTGGTACCTGGACTAGCTGGTTGTAACTAACCTTGACACGACTGCTACACCGACTGCTAGACTTTTCCAGCTGTACTAGACACCCATCTGTATAAATGCATAATGTGTAAGATTGTCTGTACTTATCTTACTTATTTGTGCAGCTGGATTTTTACCAAAACAATTCAGGCTTAGTACTTTGCTCACTTAGCCCACTTGGGACTTAAACCTGCAACCTTTTTGGTCACACCTTCAGTTCCCTTTCCACTATTCCACTCTGTTGCTTTCACTCACACACACACACACACACACACACACACACACACACACACACACACACACACACACACACACACACACAGACAGACAGACACACACACACACACACACAGACACAGCCTCTTTGATAGACCTTGAAAAACAAGCCAACCATCCAATCAATCAGGTCCTCGCCATCCCATCCCTGAGGCCTCCCCTCACACGTTCATTATTAAACACGTGTCATGTGATGGAGAGATACCAGCCAGGCAGGAGGAGATCACTGCCCCAGGATTGGTAAAGTACGATTATTAATGTACGAAAAGGAAAGTCAAAAAGGGAAAGAACAAGAATTGTTTTTCTTTTTCTTCTTTTATTTATCATTGACTCCTTTCATTGGCTGTTTCTTTTTCCTTATTTGACATTCCCATTGAATTCCTCAAGATGACAGGTAATCCATCATTCACTCACTAAAGCTGGGATTTTTTTGAGATAGGATACTACATTTACACACAGAGAGAGCTGGGTATTTCAAGAGACCAGTCAGTTCTACTATATATCATGGAGGAGTACTCTCCAGGATTAGCCGAGCTGAAATATCTCATAATGAATAATTGAGAAAAACATTTCATTACTGTAACATGGAATTTTTATTCCTTCTGTCATTTTGTTGAACATGGCATAAATGGGCATCCATATGATTGCTCATTCTGTTCATTTTTTTATCACCATCATTATCATATCTTTCAAACCCCTGAATGATCTCTGGCTATTTAAAAGGAGAGTCATTAGTATTATCAACAAAAAAGCTGCCCCCCTTCTTCCCCGAATGATGGACAACCTATCGGCGTATGGCACCACCCAAACAAATGCAATGTCAAATGAGCAAAAGAATGTCAGACTAGAAAAAAAAGAATGTTAAACAACAGAGAAATACATGGGCTTTTAAAATTCCCTTCTCCATTTTGATCTTTCTTTTCCTTTTCTTTTTCCTTACTCGCCATTGGTATTTCTCTTAACCATTCTACATTCTTTTTCATTTTAGCTCAAATGACCCTGCAGACTTGCAGTCAAAAAAGAGCCATAGAATTAATTCTCAGAATCTCAGTTTTTGACATCATTTTGTCTTGTTCTGTGCAAGCAGAGAGAACAAGAATATACAAAGAGAGAGGAGTTGTAATTAGACTATCTCCCTCTCTCTCTCTTCGACCTCCACTAATTCTCCGAACAACAGTGAGAAAGAAAGTGGAATACAAAAATGGCTCCCCTTTGTGTCTCTGTGACATGGTTCTACATGTTCTTGCTAATTGCTGGCTAATTATTGTAGCTCCCAGAGAGGGTCAGCCCAGTTCTGGGGAAAGGTGACATATATTACTGCAGGGTGACGTCCCCGATGACAGCCGTTGAGCTAGGGGCACATGGTGAGAAGAGGGGAGAGAGCTCAGGGGTCAGAGGCCAAAGGTCAGGAGGGAAGGTCAGGTCCCAGATATTCTATTATGACCCACTATTCAACCTCCAGCAGTCCTTCTGTCATCAGTGTAGGAAGTTCCGTTTGGTAACAGAAGATTCCAGTGCTGTCTGTATTCCTCTGCTGACTATGGATATTCTGTTTTAGACCACATCCTTTTAAGAACATACACCGAGCTGACTATCTGGTCTAAAAAAATCAGTGGTTAGGCATTCAGGAGAACAGTCGAGGGCTTGAGGAGAGAAAATTGGGGCCTAGAACGGTGCGCAGCGGGGTTAGAGGTCAGGAACAATAGGAGATGGGCCAGAGGTAGAGTAGAATTTCCCCAGTGGTCAGAGCTGAGAAGGTGAGGGGTCAGAAAAGAGAAACGACAGGAAAGGTCAGGGGTCAGGGGAGTGGGGTGGAGAGAGATGGAGAGATGGAGAAGGTACGGGGTCAAAAGAGCTGAGAGACTAGCAAGAGGGAAGGAGATATGGAGAGACGTTAGGGGTTGGGAGACCAGTTAGCAGTCAGCAGAAGGAGATAGGGGAAGAGGTGAAAGCACAGGAAGGGAGGAGGTCGGGGGGGTGAGGGGTATAGGGACTCATGCTGCGGATCTCCGCTGAGAAGGTGTGGAGGAGAAAGGGAATGAATGTAAACAGTTCAAACATTGGCCACCGCCCAGCATTTCCTCTCTACCACCAAGGAAGTGTTATCCTTTGAGTTTTTGCAAGGGTCATAGGGATTCATTTTTAAATTGACTTCTCAGGCTATGGAGTCAAGAAATTCAACAAAGCAGGCCACAGGACGAAAGAAGAGAAGAAGGCCAGGGACTTAAGATGATTTCTTTGTGCTTTTACAGCTTTTGAAGGCAACTGCCCCCTCTACATTTTCACAGAACTGGCAAGCTGACTATATATATAATTAGATATATAATTAGATATATAATTACATATATTTAGCAGGTATGAATGAAAACATGAGTTCAAGTGCATGGTAACCAAAACCACCGGGAGATGAAAATAGACTCATAAAACCAAGAGACCTTTGCTTATACATTATGTCTTGAATTGTGTTCATGAAGTCAGGTTGCTTGCCATTTCTGCTTTGAATCAGTTAAGATCAGTCGCTACTGAGATACGAGGGAAGCCAATCCCCAGACTATCACTGATGCTTAATGATGTCAGTTTAATATTGCCATGTGAGGTTCAGTCCAGTTCAGTTTTTAATATGGGTCATTAAAGAAAGGGTGAATGTACATGGGAAGACCCAGATCTGGAGATAAAATGCACCAAGAAAACTTTGAGGGTTATCATGGGACAAAACTACTAAAAAAAAAGGAGTCTGGGTGATGAGGAGGCTGCCAACTCCCAATGACAAGTAAAAGACTGTTGAAATGATAACCTGCAGGTAGCCTCAGTAGTTAGAGCTGCCAAAAGACAGCTCTTTGTGAGGAAAAACTGCAAAAAGAGCTGTCTTTGAACTTTGAACTACCATGGTGTTGTGGTAATAGGTGTAGTGAAGGAATATTTATACTGTACTGCTCAATTCTAAAAAAAAATGCCTCATAACAGTCTGATAAACCATAGTAAATGCTTTTAAAATATGCTAGAAAAGGACATGTGGAAAGAGTAAAGGTCTAAGTACTGTAGACTTATAAACAAATACAGGTTAAAATTGTCTGAAGAATCCACTTCAGAAGGTAAAGGTGTCCTCAGTCACACAAGGCACATATGCATATCCATTATGCACAGTGAATCAGTTTTAAGTCATTAGTGGGGGAAGGTCTCGTAATGTCGAAACCGAAAGCAAACCCTGGATCCTTGGTATCAGTGCATCTCTGTAGTGTATAAGTGGTACACCAAGGGCCTTGGACATAATCCTATATACTCTTATTTGGTGCTGTACTTACCAATTTATGCAACTGGATTTTTACCAAAACAGTTCAGGCCTAGTACTTTGATCAAGAGTATATCAACTGTACCCCATCTGGGACTTGAACCTGCTGCAGCCTTTTTGGTCACACCTGCAGTACCCTTTCCACCATTCCACACTGTTGCTGGAGTGCTGGAACGGTCCTGCATAGATGGTGACATCCCCCCTCCGAGGTAAGTCACAGGCTCACTTGATTCCCCGTGCAGGGAATTTGGGATACCTGGTTTTAGCTCCACAACCTGATTGTGCTGTGTTTGAAAGACTCTTGCCGTGTTGAAGCTCTTGCCGTGTCGGTGTATTTGAGCCCTCTCTGGATCACATGAGTTACATTTACGCTGTTAATAATTGAATCTGCCCTCAGGCTAACAGCACCCGATGCCCTAAGAAGGCCAACAGGGGCTCAAGACTCGCTCAAAACCGAAAAAGTTTTCTTTCATAACAGCCAGTACATCTCAGAAAATGTGCTGAGCCAAAAAGAGATGAATTCAAAATTGCGCATGGATTTTTCCGGTACTGGCGTAGGGTTGATTAGTCAGGAGGATGGACCTCTTTGTGTTGTCAGGGCATCTCCTACACATACTACTTTTCTGAAACCCATTCAAAACATCAAGGTAGATCAGCCTGGTAGTCGGTGCAGAATGAATTTGCTTTTGAAAATCTCTGATTTGTTGAATGCAGCCCCCTCACTGGACTGGTTTCGTTTATGTCAGCAGGTGGGCAAGAGGGCGAAAGTGCAAATTTGTGTGGATGGATTTTTCTTTTCTTTGTCATAAAAGGAACTGTTAATGCATACTAGGATTCATGGTGGAAGCAGAACACCCTTGGAGTGCTCAAGACCAGGCTTTACGCACTGCTAGACATATGATAGACTCTAGGCAAAATGGCTAGCCTTGTACAACTAGGCCTGCTCTCCTTGACACATTCCAGAATATTCTACAGGGCGTGTCTTCACAGCTGTTGAGGTTGTGTGTTTGTGGGGAGACTATGTGGACCTCCGTCTCTGTTAGGTCAGGGTGGTGGTATGTCTTGATGGGAGCAAAGATTCACACACACACTCAACTTCTCCTTCATCCTGATTATGCTCCCTGCATTAGATCTCTCTCTCTTAATGACAGTGCATCTGGCGTGCTTAATTGAATGAGTGAACCACTGTATGTGCCTGGTTCTGTAACTGCTTGTCCTTGGGGGGGCAGCTTAAACAAAGAGGGAGAATTCTGCTTCCACAGTATGACCAAAAAGAATAATAATCATAATAAAAGGCATTAGCTATATTTCTTGCTCGGTATCATAAATTTTTTTGAAAATTAGGTTATCGAACCATTTGATCATAAAGATTTTACAGGTAGCAGAGGCTTCATTTTCAGCCGTCTTGCCAGCTGGAACCAGTCCATTTGCTGGTCGATTTTCAACTTTCTTATAGGAGACATGGCAGTTTGCCTGACAAGTTTCACCTCATTGGATGAATGCCGACATTTATACATCTATGTATTAATGCATTTAAAAAGGAAGGCTCTATCAGGGGACTCCCTTCTGTCTGTGTTCGCTGACTCAAACCAAACATGAGTTGTGTAGCCATTGCTAGAGAGATAGCTAGCTACATTTTCATATGACGGCTTAGAGAAATAGAGAAATGACTTGCAAATATAAAATCTGTCAGGTGATACATACTGCGGGACTTAAATTCACAGTGTGGAGAGTAAGAATCTTACACTCATTCCCATATATTAGATCAAAGCTGTGAAAATACAACAGGCTGTATTTCTGTCACAATTTCACAATTTCTGTTACTGGTACACACTGTTTTTCTTGAATATAAAACATCTTATTGTAACCTTATGTGGAATTTCCTTTTTCTTAATAAAGCATTTAATAACTATTATTCATCTTGGACCAAAGGTGAAGAGATTATTTATTACAATGATTTATTTACATGATTTACAATGCAGGTATTAATTCATTAAAGTACTGTAAAATGGTAACTAATGGTTTTTTTGTCTTATTTTGAAGACCACTATTAATATTACAGATTTTTTTGCATCCCTTGCTTGTCTTTGCACTTCACAATCAGCTAGATCTTATACAAGAGATCTTTGTGTTGTAAAAACTGATAAGAATGAAAAGTGACTACGTGAGTTTTGTGTAGATGCTCTCTCTGAGTGTCGTTACTGTAGGCTTCCTCTTTTGCTTGATAGGCTAACGTTACCATGGTAATCATACTTCTGAAGTTTCTGTTTTAGACTGCCATTAGATGATAGGAGTAAGGTGGCTCAGGTGTGCTATTTCCTTTCTGTGTCAATGATTTCATTTACAATTCTTTGTAAAAATGGCTAAAAATATGCAACTGTGTATATCTACAGATATACATACACACACACACACAAATGCATCCAACATCCAACCAATGATCACTCATTCTGCATCTGTTCTCTTTGGAAATGAATATATGAAGCCCTGGGTTAGTGGGTTAGTGAGTGAGTGAGTGAGTAAGTATGTGACTGAGTGAATGTGTGACTGGCTGAATGTATGTGTGAGTGAGTGAGTGAGCGATTGGGTCTGTGAGTGAGTGTGTGAGTCAGTGTGTGTGTGACAGTGAGTGTGTGACTGAGTGAATGTGTGACAGTGAGTGTGTGAATGAGTGAATGTGTGAGTGAGTAAGTGATTGGGTGTGAGAGTGAGTGAGTGACTGAGTGAGTGAGCGAGTGACAGAGTGAGTGAGTTAGTGACTCAGTGAGCGAGTGAGTAAGTGTGAGAAGCACAGAGACTGTACCGCTGTGCTCTGCGTTTTGGGAGAGCAGCTGGATAATGGCACTGCACAGTGCTTTTGTGCGCTGAGATGCTGAGAGCATAGGCTCTCCAGCCCCCATGAAGGCACGTTCATACAGAATTTAATGTGCCTGAAGGGTTTGTTCATTACCCGTATGGATCGATGGGCGAATGAAGGGCCCTCCGGAACAGTTGTGGAAGTGCACACGCCCGCACCGAGACCCCCCTCTGCATGTCCCTCCACTTCCACACTCTTCATTAGAGATGCTCCAAACAAAAGGCCCTCACATGCTGCTGAGTGGGACAGGTCTGGAAAGATCCATATATTACTTTGTGGAGAGCTGCAGGGTTGCAGGCAAGCGCCATCGCTTCACAGCAAAGCGGGCCTCTCGAAAACAAGCCCGAACCGGCATCATTTCCAGCGCCGTGCCAGGTATGAAGTCTCTCGCCTACAGAGCAGAAGTGTTATGCATGTGTGTGCATGCGTGCGTGAGTGTGTGCATGCATGCGTGTCTGCATGTGTGTCTGTGTCTGTGTGCTTGTAAGGCATGCTCCAGGGTGTGATTATGATGTCATAGTTTCAGACACCATGGCAACCCAGGGGCCACAGGCATATATGATATAACATGATATGATATGATGTGATATGATATGCACAGCGGACAATGCTGTAACACTCTTGGACTTCCTGCCCAATCCAAGAGTAATGGTGTGCAGAGCACATCACACACGAATTGCGGGGTGGTGCTGTCTGCTAAGAAATTCCAGCAGTCCTTACAGCAGCGCATAACCTCAAAATAACAACCTACTTGGAAAGAGTGATTAAGCAGGTCCCACAGTCAACCCATTTAAATGCCTTTCGCTACAGACAGGGCAGCATCTCCCCTTGCTCAGTAAGAGGTGTTGATCAACCTGAAAGGTGCAGATTCTTTAAGAGAATAGAGCACACGACCTGGCCTGTGCAGTGAGTAGTGGCAATTACACTTGTGTGGAAAACAAAAGAACAAAAAGACATAAGCACTTTAAAAGCTTTAACAGGTAAGGGTGCTCTGGGTCTCTGTTACAAATTGTCCTTTTCCATTGCCTGCAGCCTTCTTTTCAGCCAACATTGACATTTGCAATAGAGTTACCACCTTTGAAAAACAGAAATACTGGCCAAGGTATGCTTGTTCTCTCAAAACTATGTATTTTTGAAAACCTGTATTCTGTGAACCAATTGCCAGTGTTAGTATTGCATTTTCCCTAACAAAGGAGATTGAGTATTTAATTGTTCACCACCAGACAAAACCATGTTCAAGAAATGCTGTGGCTCGTTCTTAGCTTGGAAGCAAAAGCAGATATACTGGTGGGTAGGTAAAAGTCAATAAAAACACTGGCGGAGCCAGTAAAATACTAGCCGAGTAGGAAAGCTACTTGGGAATCACCAACAGACACACCCCAGAATTAAATATGCATCTTCTGTAAGGATGGCTGGTCGCAGAGGCACGACACCCTCATTTGCATTGCAGTGCATCACTTGCCTGTTCATGCCTTCGCATGTGATTCGCAGACGCCTCCCAGTCAAACTGATCCCACCGTGACAATTCTATAGCTACAGATTGGACGCAGTCATAATCAGCCTCTGCCTGATCTTTGCATTGATTCCTTTTGCTTCAAGTCCTTTTGTGCAAAAATACGCACACGTGATGAGAATTTTCAATATGCTGAAGCAACACCAATAGGAGAGGTTAGGGGTAAGCGTTCCATTTATAGAACACAAAGAGGAAGGATACTGTTGTGCGGGCTCAGTGCTGGTATTTCGGGCAGAGGAAGTTGCTGTTCATTGGCATTTGTCCTAGACCCCGGGGTTGAGGATCCCGATTGTTCTTGTCATTTACTCGGCTATTGTTTAAACAGGGGAGAATTCCAGGGTTTGTGACACGGTCTGTTTTTTTGTGTTATTTCTGCTCCATTCTGAAGTTCCACGAAGCACATGAGAAAATGGCCTCGCAATGTGTCACCTCTGTCATGGCGATAATTTCGGCGTTACTCGCAGCCATGGTGGCATTTGTTGCAGATATGAATAGTTCACCCAGCAGATGGTGAGAATGTCAGGCCATGACAGTGAGTTGGTAATCTTTACCCTTTTTCCCCAAAGGGCAGCACAGGGCTGTCATCAGCATATGATATTGCTTTAATAGTGCTTTCCTGTGTCTGAGCAAAGTTTTGCCCCTTTGCACTGTGGGAGCCTTGCTGTGAGGCTCCGTTACACTGCCTCTTCCACTCTCATCTCTTCTCAGATGGTCTCTTTAACACCTTTCCTTCCTGCTTTCTTCTGGGAGTGGGTGGTCTTAGATGGCCTCTCTAACCCCTCCCCTTCCTGCTTCCACTGGGAGTGGGCGGTCCAAACACTGTCTTTAACCCCTCCCTTTCCTGCTTTCCACTGGGAGTGAGCAGTCCAAAGCAGTGTCTTTAATCCCTCCCCTTCCTGCTTCCCACTGGGAGTGAGCGGTCGTAAAACACTGTCTTTAACCCCTCCCCTTCCTGCTTTCCACTGGGAGTGGGCGGTTTGAAACAGTGTCTTTAACCCCTCCCCTTCCTGCTTCCCACTTGGAGTGGGTGGTTTGAAACAGTCTCTTCAACACCTCCCCTTCCTGGTTTCCTCTGGGAGTGGGCAGTCTGAAACAGTCTCTTGAAGCACTCCCTTTCCTTTAGGAATCCAGGTGCTGCACCTGCTCACTAATCTCTCTGTGATTCCATGCAAACTTATCACATTTCCTGTCTTCATCTTTGCACATCCATCACCGTTTCCTCTCTATTTTTTTTGCATTATCTCTCACTCTTTTCTTTGGCTCCTCACACATCCTTCACCATTTCCTCTCAGTTTCTCTGCATTATCTCTCACTGTTTTCTTTGGTTCCTCACACGTCCTTCACTGTTTCCCCTCTGGTTCTTTGCATCATCTCACACTCTTTTCTTTGGTTCCTCACACATCCTGCACCATTTCCTCCATGATTCTTCCTCTTTGCATTATCTCTCACTGTTTCCTCTGCGGGTTCCTCTTGCTTCCCTTGTCATTTCCTCCGTGGTTCCTCTCGTGTCCTCCGTGCCTCTGATTGAGTTGCAATTATGCCGCTTTGTTCTTAGCCACAGTGTGACCGTCAGAGTCGCCACCGCGGTCCCTGGGCTCAGCTCCTGCCATCTGAAATCCCTTTGTGCTGAAGCAGATTAAGGGGCTCAGAGGGCTGCTGGATGTGGATTTTAGGATTAGTTTAATAAACAGCGAGGCTTGTCGCCTCTCATCGCGGACATGCGAGATTGTGCTTGCGTCCATGCGTTCGGCGCCCCTGCTCGTTTGATGGCGAATCGCTTTTGTATAGCGCCTTTCAGGGATCGCGGAAAAGAGCTTTGCAGCCGCTGGGGAGCCGCTCAGCTCAAGCCCCGTCAAAGATTAGCAGGCGGGACGCCCAGCTGAGGTGGAAGGGTGAGGAATTTTTGAATGAGAGGTGAGACAGAGACTGCCAGCCCATCCATCTGCTTAGACATCCATATTCACTCTGAATTATGCATGGTATATTTTCCCCTATTGTTTAATTATATAACTGGGTATTTGCTTGATTTGCTTAATTTCCACCTACATAACATTTATAACTGGGTGTTTGCTTAATCTTTCCAGGCCACTCGTCTTGCAGTACTGGGCTACAAGCCCTGCCCATCAACTGCCACACCACCACCTTCATCCCTGTGGCCCTCCTCTTGGTCTCCGCTCACAGTTCCTCATCTCATCACATTATGTGTGCTCAGCAGGCACTGTTACCCAGAGCAACTCACATGAAAACTGAAAAATTTTCACATGGCACTCATGTGAGTCACATGTAGGTGGATATTTACTGACTTATTGGCAATTCAGGTTAAGTATCTTGCCCAAGGGTACAGCAGTAGTCCACCAGGGAAGCAAACCAGCAACCTTTTGGGTTATGAGCCCTGCTCCTTACTACTGCACCACACTGCTACCCACACGTGTCCTCTTGCTGGCCTCTGCAGTCAGGCCCCATCGCCACCAGTGAGGGAAGAACCACTCATTACATTACAGTACATTCACCCACACATCCAATGGCTCTGTAGGAGGGCCAGAGGAGGCAGCATACAGCCCCATGCCAACGTACTGAATGGAAGCAAGCGGCAGATGATTTGGCATCAGCCCTTGTTCCCTCTACATTGTGTAGGTACGGCATCAGTGTCATCTGTGATTAAAAAGGAAGGTGAAGTGGCGTGGTGTGGTTTTAAGGAGCAGGGTCCGTCACCCAAAGCTTGCAGTTTCGATTCCCAAGTGTGGCGCCGCTATTCTAGCTTTGAGCAGTGTATGTTTCCTGCATTGCTTCGGTAAATTCTAAGCATGTAAAACCTGTAAAATGAAAGGGGAGTTTCATGTCATATATGAAAGAGGAGGCTGCTGCTAATGTTCTACATGTCAAAGTTTTTTTGTCAACGTGTCTTTTAACCAGCCTTCAAACAGTAGTCTCAGCCACTCCCCTTACATTTTTATCATGCGCCTCTACTGCCTAGACACATTGCCTCTTTTTTTGTCATATATTTTCATGGACGGTTTTAATTTCTTTCACTCCTTTTATTTTCATCTTGTTTTAGTGGAGCTGACGTGTTACGTTGTAAAGTCTTTCAGCCTGGACAGAAACACTCGGTATGAATGTATGCTGTGTTGTAGTATGTTGCTGGGTTTTGGCCCTGCTTTCTTATGATGCTAGGGCTTACCACAGGCTGGCCTCGGGTTTTACCCCCTCCCCACCCCCCACACGCTCCCCCAACCCCGAATCACCAGCGTTCAGCATGATTAATTACTCTCAGCTGGAGTCCAGCCGTTCGTTAAAGTCTGCAATCCAGTGTCAGCTGTCACCGTAAGCCACGCGGTCCCTCTCTTTTTGCAAAACACATCAAACAGGACAATGTACACAACCTATGGCATTATTTTAGAATTTGTAAATTGTAAATTGATTTTTCTCATTCATTTTGTGTATAAAAAGATCATCATCGTTCCATTTATTGTCTCACTGAGATTATTACTGCAACACAAGAGCTGCTATCACTGCTACCTGTTCCAGCTCTCCCCCTCCCTCCCACCACAAACTGAGCGTGCTTCTCTCCTCCTGTGTGTTAAGGTTTCCATTTACTGGATTTTATTCATTATTTGCATTTTGTTCATCCACCTATTGGGTGTTTTCTGGTGTTTGATTGGGATGTTGTGTTATTATGTTTGCCCTTCCTGTAGTGATTTCAGGCTAATTGATACACATGGGATACAATTAGAGACTCAAGGCATATTTATCACAGAAAATGGACACCTGGTTGTGGTTATTTATGTGAATATTTAAGTATTCCGAATTGGACTACCAGGAGAACACATGTGGCTCCGGCCAAGAAACCACGGCAGGGGAGAAGGACATTGATAGACTTCTGGGATTAGCTGTGTCAAACAACGGGGGACACCATCGTTTTTTTTGTTTTTTTTTTTTTTTTTTTGCTTTTCAAGTTGATTCAATTTCATCTGGAGATGCTGTGCATGAATTAAGGTCTGCGTGCACCTGTCCCTCGTCCTACGCCTCGGTCCCTTGCGCTGCTGTAGACATCATGTCATTTCTGTCTGGAACATGTTCCCATTACGCTGGATGGTTGGGGAGATGGTAATGGCCTATCAATGAGCCGTGTTGATGATTCAGTCTCCCCCTATGAGCCGTAATTGGACCTTAGCTGCTCTTTGCTGTGACATTCCGTCTGTGCGCTTTAGGCTTGATAGCATCACAACATCATTCAGATCTGCGCTCTGATTGGCAGAGTTTCCAAAAGGGCAGGGTCAAAGGTCATTGTGCTGTGTATAATATGCATGTAGTCAGGTTTTTACATGGCTTATAATAACTCATGAGTCCAATCTGAAGTCACAGTGTAGAGTTTTCAGGATCCACCTGCTCCAGAGAAGGCCACCATTGGTCAAGTGAAGGTTTTATCCATTGATATTAATTGATTTGGCACCCTCACTGTACAGCCCTCCTTTTGTCAGCTTTCTCAGCTCAGGGGAGGTATTCAGTCTATCGACCATGGTGCCTTTTCCTTAACAATCAGTGACGCATGCAAGCAAGCAAGCTATCTGCTTTTATTATTACTGTTTTTATCATTCTATACAACCCTTGGTCACTCTTTAAATGAAATATGACCTTATATTGTCTGCATAAGGCTTTCATGAGCCTGAAATTTCTGCTTGGCTTTTTCCTAGCTGACAAAGTGCGATGAACAGCAGCATTTGCTATGTGAAAAATGAAACCCTGCACATGGGATGTTTTCATAAATCATAGTATCTGTTTATAACAGGAGTTATAAATGTATTATGAGTTACACTTTACATAAGGTGGGGAGGTGGAGGGGGTGGTTACCTGGCAGCTGCTCTCATCTGGTGAAGTTGAAGTTGACCTGCTGAAGTTAAGGACAATGCCTCACAGGGCTCAGATTGTATGCCCTCACATCCTTATTAATTCACCTACCTGCCATACTTGCTATGCCTATGTAAAATACAGTATGCAGGAGCTGTACTGAGGATTCTTCTGGGTGTCTGCAGGTTTGATTTCTGATAATTACGACGGCCATGCCCAAAGCTTGGCAGAGTGAATATAAACCACCCACAAGAAAAATGTACTTGCTGTGGAGAGGAAAGGAGAGGTGTGCCATTCTAGCCTGCCCGGAAGACAGATACATCATGTGGGATATTTGCCTCTCAGTTTGGAAAGGGTCACCCTATTTTGGTTTGGCCTGCTACCTCATAAATGAGATATCCATAGTTCAGCCTGGAGGCATCTCTCACCAGTGACAGGATTAGCTGTCTGAGCAACAGTTCAAATAAAGTTTGGTGAAGTTTCCCCATGTTTCCACATGCAATTTACAGAGATAACATTTAACTTGGGTATAGTACGGCAAAACTGCATTGGAAATGCGACAGCAAGAAAACACACATGTTCCTAAGGAGGAAAAAATCCCAGAATCTTCCCACCAATTTCTCGATTTGTACCTTTCCCCAGCATGTGATTAGCTGACAGGACAGTAACCAATCAGACATGCATGCAGAGTACTCATTAACCACATGACCCTGTCCAGGCAGAGGCATCTTGGCATGTGATGTCATCGCTGCAAACGGGTAGTGCCCTGCTTGGTGGCATATGCCATAAGGCTGCAGGCAGGGGAGGACAGAGAGAGAGAGAGAGAGAGAGAGTGAGAGAGCCTCTTTACATTACATGACATTATCGGCATTTAGCAAACACTCTTATCCAGAGCAACTTACATAGGTTACAGTTTTTACATGTTATCCAGCTGGATGTTTACTGAGGCAACTCTGGGTAAAGTACCTTGCCTAAGGGTACAGCAGCAGCTCCCCAGTAGGGAATTGAACCAGCAACCTTTTGGTTACGAGTCCCACTCCTTATCTCTATGCTACACCCTGCCTCCCTCTTCACACTGGCTCAACCTGCTTTCTTTAGGATGGATTTGTGACGTTTACTGTTCGAGCTCTGAGGCCACACTCCACCAGCCAGGCTCATGAATCGCAGTCAAGGGTGCAGTAATGTGTGAGTAAAGAGATTTAGGGTGAGGGAGAACACCTCAGATGACTTCACGTTCCCTTAACGTTTGCTGTGAAAGTTGTGAATAAAGAGAGCTGAGGGACAAGGTCACATCAAAGAGGTGGCTTTGAAATGCATCTGCTCTCTCCTGCTGGGACAAGGAGCCCCTGCCTGTGCAGAATTATCATCACTACCAGCAGCTTTTTCCCTGAGAGAAGCGGATTCATTTTCCAATAAATCTATGAAATCTGCACAGTACTACACAGGCTAAATGTGTATTTTTCTTTATTTTAAAAGATGCACCACATAGGTGATTCCAAATGCATTTTGATGATGATTTGATGATTTCATGGACGGATCAGCCCTGCAAAAAAGCTGCTTCCCCTCCTCTGGGATTTTTACGCAGCTCTGTTGTATCTCCATCGTTGTCCTGTCATCTGCATCACGGAAAATAAATTGAGCAAACGAGTCAGTCGGTCACCCATGAGTGATGGCCATCGGTGTGTCGCCGACGCTCTCTCCTCGTTCAGTGGGAACTGTGGGTCCATGTGGTCGCGGTAGAGTGTTAGCAGGGGAGATTATGTCTTTAACCTTGAGGTGCATGATTCCACCGGCAGCTGAGGATTGATCTCCTGCCTGCCCCCCACACACACACACACACACACACACACACACACACACACACCCCTCCTCTCCCCTCACCCTGGGCAGGCTGGCAGATCAATTCCTCTGCACCTGTATAATGTGCTCCCTCTGCAGACATCTTATCGAGGGTGACTGGCGGCACAGAAAGTTTTGCATTTCACAAAGTGAGAGTGAGGCACTGTGCTCGGGGGTATGGCGGTGGGGTCTCTTTCAGGACACGAGCCCAGGACCCCCGGGTCCGGTGCCTTTTCTCTACCCAGCGTCCCAGCTCCAGCTCGGGCTTCGCCAGCCCTGGGGAACCCAGCGCTGCTGGTAATGGATGAGAATGGTGGCAGACTGGCCTGGTTCCTATCGACCCAGTTCACCGCTTTTCCTCGTCACACACACACACCATTGACCTGTTTCTCCAAGGTGCCGTTCCGTGCACACAGAGGGGAGTTCTGCAGGTGCGCTGCTCTCCCTCATCTGTAGCGACATGTACAAGCACACAGGCGCTGCACACACGCGCACACACATGAGTACACATTCACACTCACACACGCACGCACATACACGTGCGCGCTCACACACATACAGACACACATAGAGGCAAACGCACAGACATACACATGCACACACACAGGCACACACATACACGTGCACATACATCAGCACAAACACAGAGACATGTATAAAGGCATACACACACACATACAGACACAGGTACACACACACACATGCATGCATATTCACACATGTTAAAGGCATGTACACAAATAAACAGGCATGCATGCGGTCAGACATACACACACAGACACACACAAACACACACCTTTTGGTTTCAGTTCAGTTCTGCTCTCACCTGCTCCCCACAGACCCAGTTCAATTCATCCCCCTTTTTCTGCCTCCTTTTTGCCACTGCAAACATCTCATTTGACTTCAAACGTGTAATAGACTTCTTAAAGGAGCGCTTCACATAATAAGGTCTTTATGCATGTTACCAACTCTTAATCAGGGGCATAACAAAGACCTTTGTAATCTGACCCTGTGACATAGCAAATGAATCCTAATTAAAGCTTTTGGCTCCTTTGCTCTGCAGTTTGTCTATCTCTCCCCTACATAATTGGAAGGGCCGACCATGATGCTCTTTTTCACATTAAGGCCTAATGATCCTCCTTTGCCTCCCATAAACATTGTCTTTTTCACGCCCTGCGGTACCCGGTGACCCACATCACCAGCGAGCAGAGGGTCAGACAGGCTGCGCATGGGGTCTGCTGTTCGCTCGCTGGCCTGAGGCCAGTCACGCCAGCTGGTCGCGTCCGCCTGGCTTAAGGCTGTGCCCAACGAGGACAGAGCTTTAAAACGTATACACCCGTTGCACCACCTGACCCCACACACTTCCACCTGGGCATAAATGCTACACCTATTGGAGGGAAGGCATGGCATGGATATTAATGGAGTTTATTATCCACAAACTGAAACTGGTCAGGTGATAATAAAATACAGAAATACAGAATACAGTTTGTATCAATCAGTCAATCAATCAAATTTTATTTCTTACAGTACATTTTTGCTGTTGAGTTATAACAAAGCACAGGGCATAATGCATTTCCCATATGGAAATAGAAAAAATAAAACCCTATAGATTTCACAATGATTTGTGATTATGTCTTTTTAGGCTAAGGAATTGTTCACAGTTCCATTGGAGATACCAATCCAGAACTCACCAGGAGGTTTGGATTCAGTCAGAGACCTATATCAATGCAATTATGAGCTCCACAGAGTTTCAGCATTCAGGCTGTCAGTTAGTTCTCATGTTTGCTAGAGGTGTAATGCAGTTAATATTTTTTATTTCCAAATCCATAAAGTTAGCAATTTGGCAATTGATTGTTTATTTGTTTGTGTTTTTTTTTTGGCACAGTCAGTGTTTAAGATCAAATACAGAAGGTAGGTGCAGCTTAGCAACAGTGCTGCTCAGCAACAGTTACCGATGCGCGTTTGTTTACATGAGCGCACATCGCCTGAGCCCAATGTAGCTATGATCAAGCTTATCTTCAGTCTGCGCAAGAGTTGCAGTATCAGATCACTAATTAAAACAGATTTTTTACACCAATTTGATGCAGTCATCTGCTGTAGTGCAGACCACCCCCAGCACGGTGCAGAACTGGGTTGAGTGGACTCAATTTTACCAGAGCCCCTTATTGCCCCCCTGATCTGGGACTTTAATTAAAACTCCATTTCCCATGATGCACAGTCCACCTCAGAGCCGAGCCGCTTGGGCTGGGAGTTCAGAAGCAGGAGGTGTTCTGTTTACTGAACAGATGTGTGGCTCCGTGTTCTTAACACTGAACCTTCCTGTGAGAAATTTTCTCGTATTTCTACACTAGGAATGGGGACAGCACTGGAAGTCCAACCGGACGCTCCTGGCAGCCTCACGACAGAGGATTTAAGGAGCACAGGGTTCCGTATTTAGGAAGTCTCTCAATGCATGGGGAATACGTGCCTGAGATCCCTGGAAATGAGAAAGCTGCATTGACAGTACTGCATTGTACCAAAAATAAAAGCCTGTGCAGAAATAGGATTTATTCCCAACACAAAATAAAACACATTTGCTCCATGAAAACAATGTAATAGTGCTGTTGAGACACAGCAAGGGGGTTGTCATTGAGGACAGGTATCTTCCCCCACATCGAGCACACCTGTCACGGATTACCTGCTCGTCAGGGGAACATAAAAGAAGCATGCAAGGCCTGGGTGGTGTGGAGGTGAGGAGAGCTGGCTGTGTGGAGAGCCGCTGTTGTGAATGCTGATTGCCTTCCTGTGAAAGATCCTTTTCGTTGTCTGAGTGCTGCAATACCTGGTTTGACCTATAGCCTTAGCGGGTGGCTGAACTGTGTAACGACCCCTGCTGGGACCGCACTGTGCTTTTGCCTTGCCCTGCTTGTGTGCTGTCGGTAAGCAGCTTTGCTGCCCGGCCAAATCGGTGTTTGTTATTTCCTGTTTCAGGCCTCGTAAAGTCACTTAAGTTTTGTTTCACAATAAACGTCCAAGTGAATTCACCGTGGGAAACCACATCTGCTCTGTTGAAATTATTGCGCGCCTCACCCTTTCTCAGTGGCAAACCTGTCGTTGGGTCACACTATAGGCACCTATAATGTGACAAATAAATGTCAAAGAGCGTGAACAGGAGTGGTGCTGTGCAGCCCGGGGACAGAGATGGGAACAGGGAGTTCTGCCTGGCATAGCTCTCATTTATGCTAATTGACTAAGAGGGATTAATAGCTACACAGTGACCCTCTGAGGTGACTCAGCTCGCCGAGAATGTTCAGAACTGCGAATGGCAGACCGGTGATTGGTGGGGGGGGGCGGTGTCTGTGCTCCTACCTTCATGACACCTGCATTTGGGTGATACCGTGATATTGATCGGGTTGGGTTGATTATGCGGGGCAGGAGCTGCAGTCAGTGGGTGCAAAGCGGGTCCCGCTGGGCGAACAGCACAGCTTGGCGGGCGGAGTGGGCGGAGGGGTGTGATCTGGAGCCTCGAGTGAGCCCCTGAGTGCCCGGGCGTCTGGCTGCCTCCGGCGGCGTCTGGTGCGTGTGATCTCCCTCCGGGCGCCGTCACCGGAGCGCGGCCCGCTCTCTCTGTCTCTCGCGTGGCCCTGACGAGGCTCGGCTCTCCGGCTGATGCATTCCGGAAGCTTCCGCCGTTTCCATTGCTGCCTCTCGACCGTCCCCCCTTCCCCAGGCAGCGGTGGCAGCCTGTGTTGTGGCCTACGTTAGCAGCACAGGATGCTGGTTCCTCCTCTCTCTCCCTCCCTCTCGCTCTCTCTCTCTCTCTCTCTCTCTCTCTCTCTCTCTCTCTCTCGCTCTCTGGGTGGTGTTTTTTAACCGAGCAGTGAGCACCTGTTAACTCTTTAACCCCTACCGTAGATTAAAGAGATGGTGCAGTCACACACTGCTGATGAAATGCTCTGAAATTTGGGATCAAAACCCCAAATTTTCTCTTTGAGCGAGTTTGTAGGATCTATCTGGGTTGATGCTCGCAAACTTTGATCTTAAAAATTTTCTTTACACTATCACCAGTTGCCCAAAGTCCTTGATCATCCAGACTACTATACCAAAATGAAAGCCCGTTGATTGATGTATTGTACTCTATCAGTATAGCAGTTACAGTTATAGCACAGATATTGGAATAGCATCTCTTACTCTCCTGTGCACAATAGGAATCATGGCATTTTGCTCCACAGAGTTAGCTTTGTTCAGTAAGGCTTGGCTCTCTCCACTGATTGGCACTGTGGTCCCTCTGGCTCCCTCTGCAGGTGACAGACGTAGTTGCGTGCAGACTCTCGGGCCTGGTGCTCTGATCAGAGCAGCGATGGACGTGAAGGAGCGCCGCCACCGCTCCCTGACCCGCAGCCGCTGCGGGAAGGAGCTGCACTACGCCTCGTCGTCGCTGGACAGCGAGGACTGCCGGGTGCCTACCCAGAAGTCGTACAGCTCCAGCGAGACGCTCAAGGCCTACGACCACGACTCCCGCCTGCACTACACAGGCTGCGTGACCGAGCTGGTCCACCGCGAGGTCAGCGAGTACTCCAGGCAAGGTGAGGGTCTATACCTGCGTACCTGTCTCAGATCCTCCCTTCCTCCGCGGCTCCCAGAAATGCACCTGTTTGACAGCCATTTGCCTCTCTGTTTTACCTGTATTAGATGTTCCCTTCTACATCAGTTCCTGTTTGACCTGCGACCCTTCTTCTCACATGTGCTAACCTTCTCCTTTTTCCCGGCTTATTCCTTGCCCCTGTCTCAGGTGTGATGCACTCAAGGTGTTCTCCTATATCCATGTCATGCTACAGGTGCAACTTTTTGTAGCATTCCAAAATACCATTCTTTATCCAAGCACAGGTACTACAATACGGTGAGAATGCATTTTTGTCCTGTGCTATTGAGTCTGTTTACCTTCAGCAAACTCTTAATTACTGAACTTCTAACCTCCCAGTGCATGTGTGAAGAGGTGAGACACACTGCACCTGTTCCACTTTAACCTTCTCACCTGTGAGAACGTGGCCCCGTGATGTGTCACAGGTGTCACACGCAGTGCATGTTCGGGCACATACAGATCGTGTTCCCCTATAGTCCCATACCTGCTTACTGTAGGTACAACTGTAGGTCATCCACATTAACTCAACACCAAGTGCAGACCTGTAGCCCGAGTCACAGGTGAGACAGGTGCAGTCTTAACCCCACGGTTCCCTGCGGTCTCCGTGTCCCGCCTGAGCCTCCGACTGAGGCTACGCTAGCCCACACTCTGCCAGGCTGCAGATGGGCTTCCTGTGTGGACATTCCTGTGATCATTTCCCAGTCCTCAGCAAGTGCTTTCTGTGATTTGCAGCCTTCCCATGATCCTCCCTTGCTAAAACATCCCCTAGAGCTCCAAAGAAATCCAGTGGTGTCAGTCCAGTGAAAGGCATGCTCTTTAGTGTGGTGCGTACCATTACAACAAAGTCTTCCGGAAGTCCCTCTTTGGTACAATTTTATGACAGTCATCTGAAAACGCCTTAACCCTGTTGCTCTTATATTTCTTTGTTAATATTATAGTTGATTATTTATTTATTTATTTATTTATTTATTGGTTATTATTTATTATTCATGTTTACTTCATACATATATGCTTAAGTGTAATTGTGTGTACTCTGAACTCACAGCTAGGGATAGATATTATATAGTGCTAAATTTATTATGCTTTCTTACATTTTGTCATTGCTTAGGCATTAATACAGTTTGTCCTTCCAAAAAAGCATCTTTGAATTTATTTGAGAGATCAGACAGAGAGAGACACACTATGCAGTGGATTTGCAAGTAATGGAAGAGACAGTTGCTGAGGGAATTTGGGGAGAGAGGTCATTGGCTTCTAAATGGTTGATTGGATTAGATCTAAACCCTGTGTAATTAATGTGTGGTGGATACTGACATTCCACTCATTAAGACTGAAGGCTCTTCTGAGCCTTCTGATTTTCAGCCAGATGTATTTGAGGTGTAGAAGACTTGCGAAGCCTATGTTTGTCACCATTAGAAAGGATGGGATATTTACCAAGCATGCAGTATTGTATTTCTGCTTGTAAATGTTGTATCTATTGTTTTGCTGCAGCATAGCCCTTGGTGCGTGTTTTAGAGTGAAAAATGGTTGAAAAACAGTGAAGCAATTTTCTATGAACATGAAAGTGGAGAGTTATCAGTGGTTCAAGCTACGAGTACAGAGCTAGACATAATCGCATGGGAACAATCAAATACAGTAATCTATTGCTGAAAGCTAATTGACTTTATCAGTGGAGAGAGAATAAAGGTATTTCTGTCATTTTAACATGTGCAGAGGAGCAGAGAAGAGGTTCATTTCCTGTGTTTCCAGCTTTGCAGTGCATTGTGGGATTGTTTCTGGATAGACGGCTTAATGGCAGACTCGGCTGAAGTTGGATTTCATACTCATGCACCAACCTGGATATTCAGGGTCATCGAAAGCATGCATTTTGATTTAAATAGCAGGCCATTCATAAATGTTGTGCAAATGTGTGGCAGGTGGTGCATGATATCAACCCAAAGATCTCTGTGTCTTTAATGCTCTCCATTGTGACACTGCTGTCTGCTTTAGCCTAGGTCTGAGGGAGGGCAAACTTCAGATTGTTTTATTTATAGAACAAATCCATATGGAAAAATTCTTCATTGTGTTAAATTATCTAAGAGCTCAAGATAATCTGAAATGCTTTCATGGAAGCTGCCAAATCCCCCACAAAACCAACAATGCAATGCTCTACCTCTCTTTCTCTCTGGATTGTAGCAAGTGACCTCTGCAAGTTGTGTTGTCATTCTTAAAAAAAATTGTTGATCACTTAAATGCATCAGAACATAACTGTGACACAGCTTTATGGTTTACTGTGTGGAATCTGAATTTTAGCCATTCTAGCTTCACACTAGCCTTCACACTAACTGTTTGAAAGGCCACAACCAGCTTTGCACTGCATTCTGGGAAGTGTAGGCTAATGGAAAGGAAATGGAGCATGGAGCATGCACAGTTTCTACTAAAATATCAATATTTCAATTAAGAAATAAATGGTTTAAATATTTTAGGACAGCCTTTGTGCATGCTTTGAAGGCTTGTATGGGTATTGGGAGGGTGAAAACTGACTTGTTCAAGGCAGTTATAAATGAAGCCCCATTCATCACTTATGCATTAGAGGGAAAATGTCAAGCACTAACATCACAGCATGGGACAACGGTGGAAGGGGATGGAGTTTTTCCACTCTGAAAGCACTTCCTAGCTTTTAATTTTGCATTGCATTTTGCCATTTGGAAAAAAAATAGGAGGCATATGAGGTTTAATATGTAGAGTGGAAGTTACCCTTTAAAGAAAAGAAAGAAGCAAGAAATGATTATCTGCTTTGGGGATTGTTTTGTTCAGAAATGTGTTTCATAAGGAGCCTCTCTGAGAGCAGGAGGCTCTCAGGGTATGTGTAAGAGATCGTCTTTGTGAACAAGGGTCTGTCTAACGGAAAAAACGCTATTCACCCAGAGATGCAAAAAAGACCTGGGGTCTGGCATAAGATCACCATGGCAGCTGTAGGCATGGGGGGGGCATTAGTCACACCCATTACATTGCATATTTGTCATTTAGCAGATGTTCTTATGCAGGGCAACTTACATGCATGCAATTTTATCCATTCATACAGCTAGATATTTACTGAAGCAATTGTGGGTTATGTACCTTGCCCAAAGGTACAGCAGCAATGCTCCTGCAGGGATTTGAACCCACATCCTTTTGGTTATAAGCTCTGCTCCTTACCACTTTGCCATGCTGCAGCACACACCCAACCTACCATCTTTCCCATGGATGTGACTTCACTAGTCCTAGCTCCGCATGCAGGGACCAGCTGGATGGGTGTGGCAGGAGTGGATGGCCTGGATGAAGCTGAAGCTGGCTGATTGGGCAGTTGAGCCCTTGGCATCTGAAGCCAGCTCCTAATGAGACCAACTGTAGCGGAAGCCCGTCAGATCTCACCGCCCAGATTGTCTGGGACCGCTTGGTCAGGCCACCAAAGACCACAAATTCAAACCACCCTCTCAATCAAAGCTGTCCTCTCACATTTCTGTCCATATGCAGTGAGTCTCAGATGCCGCCCTGAAACTCTTCTCCCCCGTCATTGCTTCCTGGAATATTGATCCCGCTCACTGGACAATCTGAATGTGTGAGACTAGGCCGTCTTGACACCCTGTCTCTGATAATGGAAGTCTCCTGCTCCCCGGGCGGCTCCCCTCTGCAGAACGGTGCCTGAGAAACTTTTTGGAGTAATTGCATAAGCGCAGATCGAATTCCCATCGACTCAGAGCCGCATCCCCCCCCCTCCCAGCCTCTCTGATTTAAAGCCTGTCCGGATTTGTTCGGCGAATCCCCGGGATGAGGGGGTGACAGAGAGGCACAGGGGTGTCCCACCCCGACGGCCCCCCCCCTTCATTGATCTCCCCATGTCCCTGCCCGCTCCTCCTCCAACAGTCCCGTTCCTGTTCAAACGAGCTCGTCCATTGTGTTGACGCGCTGTTCTTTCGCAGTTCCCACACCAAATGAACCCATCCCCCACCAGCTAAGAGGGGAGACTTTATATTCCTCCAGATCAAATGTCCTCACACGAGGAAGACATGATGCGAACGTTCTCCGTGTCTCTGCGCTCTGAAGGGGAATTGACTGCCCAGGCATGCTCCTGCTTCTTTTTCTTCCTCCCTGTGTTGTTTTTTTTTTTTTGTATTGTTTTGTTTTGTGTTTGTGTATCATAGCATCAAGGATCTGCTGGGTGTTAAGAAATAAATGAGTTTCGTTGCGAATGCGGAGGTGTGTGAACCGGAGTCTCAGGCGAGAGGCCCTCCGTGCCCCCACGCTCACAAACTCCGCTGCTGAAACTCACCCGGCTGCGGGGACGGCCCGTAAATCGGTGAGCAGCGCTGCACAGACTCGCCTCTCTGCTCAGCATTAATGCGGCTGCTCGCGGAGACGCAGGTCCAGAGCTCGATTTCCAATCTGTGCGCGTACTCACCACACCGCTTACCTGCAACACCTCCTGAAACTTGCGGGTGATGGCATTGGGTGCTGCAAAGTTTGCTCACATGTAGTAAACTATACAGCAGAGCAGCACAGTAGCAGTGTGGTGCAGTGGAAAGGAGTAGGGCTTGTAAGTGAAAGGTTGCTGGTTTTATCTCTGTCTGCTAAATGACTGTAATGTAATGTAACAACAAAGTGAACCCCACACAGCCAATAAATCTGAAACCATCTGCAAGTGTTCAGTCACGGATAAACATTATCGATATGGACTTGATTAGTCAGTTCTATGTATATAAAATAAACTTCAGTTATGATATGAAACAGGAACATCCCTAAATAAAACAAGATAGTTAAAGTGTTTTTTTTTATTGTTTGATTTTGTTTTGAAAATGAATGTTTTCCTTTGGACGAATCATCCCATTTTCTACTATTGCCACCTAGTGGAGCACGCCACAGTCCTCACTGCATGGCAGTGATGGCTACGCAGCATTAGCGTTTGTTTCTCAATTTCCATCAAACGGTTAGTCTCAAACGTGTTTGTTTTGACCTTAAATTGTCCCTCAGATTTTCAAAGTCGCCATCACTTCATCTGGACCAATGCACTTGGGGCTGTGTTTGCATGAAGTCTTTACATTAATGCAAAAGATCTCTCAGGTTTACACTCTTTTACCCTGCCGTATTGTGGTAAACAAGAGACCTCTCAGCTGTTTTCTGGAGTGGTGGCCAAGGGTTAAGCCATTGGTCACATGAAGTCAGTGCCATGGTTTCAAATCCCATCTGTGATTATACTCCCTCTGAGATGCAAGGTGACTCAAATCTTGTTTTATTCATTTGGTTTTTCCAGTGAAGTTGCCTCTAATGTCTGTCTTTGAGTTACTGAAGTTTCCCTGTGATTTGCAGTAATGCTGTAACTCTACCTGGAGAGGTTTGATGTAGTTCTGTGGTTGGATGAATCTTATCCCTTAAAGAGTGTTCTTGTTTTTATCTGTATGCTTTTATGCTACAGACAGGTAGTATTCCGCTATCTTACATGTATGGTGGCCAAGGTGTTGTTTCTGTAAACCAAACTTCAGGGGTTCAGACCCCATCCATGTTTTTACCTTCGCATGGTGTGCTTCTTGATGCAGTATATTAATCTTCTGTGCATTTTCCTCTGAACATTCAGCAAGCGCTCTCCAAAGAACACCTTCGTTTTCACTCCTCACATATTGTCAGTAGCATGTATTAAATTTAATTAGGGTCAGTGCATTGTTTGTAAACCAAGGAGCGTGGGTTTCAAGCTCATCTGTGCCTTACCTGACCCTTTTCAGTTCTGTATGAAAAATCCACTTTGCAGCTGTGTTCAACAGGTGGCTTCCAAAGCAGTCCTTCATGCTGAGGCTCTTGTCCATGTTGCAGTTACTCCATCTGAAGCAGTGTGTGTGAATCAGAGCTTTGCTTTAAGATAAATCTGGATTTTATGCGTCTTTTAAGGATACATCCCCATGGAGAACTCAGCACCCATGGTGCTCCCCTCTGATTTCTCACAGGTGTCGAATGTAAAATTAAGACAGATTAGCAGTCTAACCTAGCAGCCCCCTCTGTGGGACAGAGTCCCTCGTCAGTGCCCGGGAGTGTATGGTGCATGCGGGGGGGGTCTAGCGAGGACCATATGGTGCAGGGGGAATGAGCGAGTCTCAGGGCTGTGGTAATGGCCATCTCGGGCACCCAAACGGCTCCAACGCCCCTCTTAAGAGCAGTTTATCTCACTGAGACATCTGGCACAGTGTGTCGCGGCCCTGACTCTCACCATTACCAAACACGGAGAGAGTGGTTTTAAATGGACAAAGAGATCATTATGTGCTGTTTCGTGATTGGTGGCATGCTGTAGCAACAGGAAGCGCTCAGGTGGGGAATAAAGGGCTTTAACCTCTGCGATCTGACACCTGTGCTCACTGAGGGGGGGTGTGTGTGTGTGTGTGTGTGCGCCTGTGCGCATGTCACTGTGTTCTTTCTCTCAGAGCTGCCTGAATGCATCTCTGAATGCCATTGCCTATTTGGCAGTAGATCTGCACTTCTGTGTGTGGAAAAATAGCCCTGGGGTTCAGTTATTGATAAAGAGGAGATATTTAAGAGTTTAAAGCCATTTGCATTCTTTCTCAACAGCAGGTTATTAAAGCAGACAGCTGGGAGACTTTTGTGAAAAGCGTTTCCGAGGCAATGTGCGGCTGTCAGTGCCCCGCGTTTGACGCTGGAAGTGTACAAATCATGTGTTAATGTTTCTCTGTGTGAATATTACTGTGGCAGGCAGAAGAAATGAGGTTTTTACACTGATGATAGATTCGCATTGTCTAGAGAGCTGTTTATTCTTGGCTGTAATCAAACGTGTAGCGCGTGCCTGTGTGCAGAATGTAATATTGATGGGGCTGCGCTTGCCTGGGTACACTCTCAGACTGCTGGAATATGGATAAGCTGCTGGGTTTTCCCAGGTCTGTGCCCACGCCTGGGGTCACATTTCATGAGTTAAAAGGCTCTCTGCAAAGCCAGGCTGTTGACCTGCCTGCCTTGATCTCCTCCAGACCTGTTGTATTTATTTATCCTGCAGATGCTCTGAACCCAGGGTGACACATGAGGCTCGCGGGGTGAGTGGCAGGTGAAAGTGTCATTCATTCAGACCGGATCGCTTGTGTGTGTGTGTGTGTGTGTGTGTGTGTGTGTGTGTGTGTGTGTGTGTGTGTGTGTGTGTGTGTGTGTGTTCTTCTGTGTGTTTGTGTGTATATGTGTATTTGTATGTCTATGTATTCTTCTGTGTTTGTGTGTATAAGTGCGTGTGTGTGTGTGTGTGTGTGTGTGTGTGTGCGTGCATTTGTGTTTTTGTCATTGTATATGTGTGTGTATGTCTGTTTGTGTGTGTTTTGTGTTCTTTTGTTTGCACGTATGTGTTTATCTGCGCATGTGTTTGTGCACGTGATTGTTTTTTATGTCTGTGTGTTTGTCCTTGTATGTGCATGTAATCATGTGCGTGCATTTCAGTCATTGTGTGTGTTATGTCCCTTTGATTGCATGCATGCGTGTGTGTGGGGGCGGGGGGTCATGTACGTGTGTGTACATGTGTGTGGATGAATGTGAACATTTGTGCATACGCTACCTGATGTCCACCTGTTCCTCTCCCTTTGCGCCGTGCAGCTATAGTTAGGCATGCTCCGTAGCCCGGTAACATTGACGTGCCTTTCCAGAGCCAGACTCCAGCAGAGCCCGTGATGAGGCTCCCCTCCTGCCCTCTTCCTGTTTGGCAGGACCCTGCGGTCAGCCGGGAGCCGCAGCGCAGCACGGACACACGCTGGGCGGGGGATGGGGGAAGGGGGTGCAGGGTGTGAGCGCATTTCCTTCCCAACGTTTAACAAGTGCAAAGCTCCCCTGCGGCGCAGCATCCCGGCGGTGCTGTGCCGACTGACCGCGCTCCTGGAGCTCGGAGCCGGCCCGTTAACCCCGCGCCGTGCCGCTGACGGAGGCCCAAATGACGGGGCCTGTTTGTTTGGGGAGTGTTTGCGCGGCTCCAGTGGACACGGGCCTCCCAGCGTCTCCACGCGCAATTAACACCACGTCCTCCCGGGAGCGGCTTCTGCCGGGGCCCGCCGGAGACGATGCCACCGTGCACGGCTCCGCGTCGGCTCGATTAACAGAGGGCGGCGCCCCCCTGGGGAGACGGGACCAACGTGCGACAATCAACACGAGGGAAGTGTGATCGTAGATACAGGGCGACTAGACCGGACATGCCTGCTCACCGCTCCAGTTAAAGGACATTGATTCAGGCAGTTGTATCAGAGATGTGTGGAGGTGCACAGCAGTCACAGAGGAGCAGGACAAGCATGAGACATGACTCTTCCCAGCGTGCCACTCACGCTTTTCGTAAACCACCCCTGGCCTACCTCTAGTTTATGAGTATTAAGAGTATTTGAAAGCATAGTGACTGCAGCTGGATTAACCCTGTGGCTACTTTGTGTCACAATCATCTTAACAGGAAGGTGTCTCCCACATGAACTACTACCAATTTGTGGTTAAATATGACACGTCATAGTAAACCCAACGATACCTCAGTAACCACAAAGGTTAAGTATGAAGTGAAACAAATGGAACATATTTGTTTCAGTGGTCCTGACACAGTAATAAATCCAAAATCACATGAGCCGTGCTCAATGTGCCTGGAAACTGTCTGTAGCTGTTGCCATTTAATTCTTGTAATGTTACTCTTAGCCAGCGGTTCAACAGGCCCTTTACAGTTTTTGTGCATTGAAAATAATTACACCTGCTATCAATTTGCCACAAAAGGCAGTGCAAACAAGAGAGCAAGAAAAGCCTAAATGGTAACACGTCATTCTGTCTCCAGTTCAAGGAGCTTCATATGGATAGAGAGAAAGAGAATGCTTTAAATGTCTCCTGTCTGAATAACCCCGTTTACATTTCATTAAAAGTAAAGCTTTGTTTTCCAGTTCACATGTAGCAGAGAAGCTGGAAAAGGCTGCCTCATGACCCATGTTAGGGCTAGCAAGGGTCAAAGGAGAAAATGAGAAAATGCTTTTCTCCGTCTTCAAAGGCAGGTATGTGTAAAGTTCTATGCCTACATGGAGCTCTGATGCCTGAATCATACAGAGCTATGCTGAGTGATAGCTGTACTCAGAGGTGAGATGATGGAACGAGGGAGGCAGGGTTTGAAAAGTGGTTCAGAAACTGGGATCCTGATCCAGAGGGTTGTATGTTCGATTTCAAGATACCTTGTCTCCTTGAAGAAGGTACATAACCTAGAATTGCTTCAGTAAATTCCCAAGGGAATGAAATGATAAAATGTAAAAATGTCAGCGATTTAAGTAGCCCTGGATGAAGTAGTCTGCTGCTTAAATAAAGTAATACATGTTTCCTTGGTTTGCCTAGCTGTAACCAACAATGCCAGGAAGCCAGGGAAACTTTTGGGAAGCAGTTCAGCAAGCTCACACGTGTGCGCACATGCATGCCTACCTCCATCATCATCTCTCTCTCTCACACACACACACACACACACACACACACACACACACACACACACATACACACACACACACAGAGGCACATACACAGACATGCACACTCACACACGCGCACACATATAAAGGCATGCACACACACACAGACATGGGTACACAGGTACAGGTACACACACATATGCATGCATATTCACACATGTTAAAGGCATGTACACAAATAAACAGGCATGCATGCAGTCAGACACACACAAAAAGGCACACATACAGACATGCACACTCACACACGCACACACAAGCACACACATACACATGCACACACATATAAAGGCATGCACATTACATGCATCATCTCCGTCTCATAAATGTAGCATGTTTTTACTTGGATTGCATTCTGTTAGTGGTGTTGTTCCTCGGTTGATAATGTAAATCTCCGGTTCTGTATCTCCAGTCTCTGCAGTGTCTGTCCTTCCTCTGAGCACCTGCCCCTCCAGCCTCATGCCCCATTGTGTTCGGTGTTGTTTCATGTGGAGAATGCTGTCACGCGTTGTGCCGTGATTAGTCTGGCCCCTGGGATCGCTCAGCATGGATTCTCAGATTATCATAGATTACCGCAAAACCTTTTCCCATCAAACAACATTAAAAGTGCTGGCCGCTGGCTGGTGTCAGATAAAGCTGTCCTTACCAGGGTGGATCAGCCGGCGAGGCACATGTCTCAAGCGCAGGTAGAGCCCTACCGCCAGGGTCTGAACCAGCTGGGCCATCTGCTGGCAATGACCACACTCCTACAGCAGTGGACCCCGATTACCTTTGATCTGCTGGGCTGAATAGGTCGGCCAGGGCTTCCCTTTCCCATCATTCTCAGTCACGCTGCGATTCAGGTGACTCCAATCAGCACCCAGTTTGCTGCAGTGCACTGTTCGACTTGTAAGAAAATATATCGGGGCACCAGTGTAGCATAGTGGTTAAGGAGCAGGACCTGAAACGTTGCTGGTTCAATTCCCCACTGAGGCACTGCTGCTGTACCAGTGGGAAAGGTACTTAACCCATAACTGCCTCAGTAAATATGCAGCTGTATAAATGGATAACATTGTAAAAAAAAAAAAAAAAAAAAAGTGTAACTGATATAAGTCGCACTGGATAAGAGCATCTGCTAAGTGCCAATAATGTAATGTAATATCTATTGGATGCCTTTGAGCATATCAGAGAATCTGCATTCATCTCGATTGAGCAAAGCCACATTTCACCCTGCTCTCTGAACACATGTGCATAGAGATAAGGTGAACAGAGTGAACACACAGCTGATGAACAGTCTCGTGTTATGGTCATGTTAACCTGAGCCTTTTCCAGCTGTGTGCTCCAGAGATCAACATCAGAAACAAGAATTTACCACACAGTATTTAATAAAAATGTTTAGAGACCCAAAAAAGGGTAAAAGCTTCTTTTTTTGGTAAATGATTTTCACATAGGGGCACATGTAGTATGCAGTGAATGCTACAGCTATTTTTCACCAAAGAAAAAGAAAGCAGCGGTAGCTCATTGGAGACATTCCATTTACTGCACCTTCACATTCAGCCACTTGGCAGACCCTCTTATCCAGTAAGTATCCTGTAAGTACGTATAATTAGTCCACTTGAGCAACAGTACAGTATGCGTCAGTAGACAGTACACATCTGAAGACCTGTAAATCCATGATACAGTGCTATAGTGCCGTTTTCACCAATCACCAACATCCTGTGAGGTCTAGCAATTCACCAGCTGCATTCACACTGCACAGTCACAGACTGTAAACCACCTCAGAGGCAGTATGGATGTTAGAAAACGGAAAACAGGCCAGGAATCAGATAGGCTGAGGTTGGAACTGATTAACAGGCAGTGGCCTAAGGAAAGATCGTTTCTCTCTATGCTGGACATTCAGGCTACAGGTAACAGGTAACAGTCTGGTCTAGGATGTGAGTGTAGCATAGTGGTAAGGAGCAGCGCTCATAACCTAAAGGTTCAATTCCCTGCAGGCACACGTCTGCTGTACCCTTGGGCGAGGTACTTAACTCACAGTTGCCTCAGTAAATATCCAGCTGTATAAGTGGATACCATTTAAAAAACTGTAACCTCCGTAAGTCTCTCTGGGTAAGAGCATCTGCTAAATGACAATAATGTAATGTAATAGTCTCTGTGTTTGCTTAACGGTCACCGCTGCTTTTGTCATAGGAGAGTGACTGAGTCAGCCAGCCTCTTTTAATCAGAATATAAACCTGAAGCAGTCTCTTTAAATCTGACTGTTACAGGTGGCCCTGCAGAACAGAGACACACCGATTGTGAAATTTCCTGGTATTGTCCCTCCCTCGCAGTCTCTGCTGCACTTGTACAGTGTGATCATGACTTGCTCTCTTCAATAAACCACTCTTGATTGGAACCTGTTTGAGCAGGAATTCTTACTCAGCACAGTTGTGTTGTGTATCCTTTACCGGGGAAGTGAACTGAGAGGCATTTATCTTTATAATCATCATTATCATTTGTCTTTATCATTCATCTTTTAGTCACCTGAGGCTCTAAATCTTGTCCAAATCTGTTATAATGTCTTGACAAAAATGTTGTTTACCCCCAGAATGTATTGCAGTTACAATTAAAATATATTAATGCAAATCAGAAATATATTGAAATACACTGATACTGAAACTGTAATCATTTACATATTTTAAATATATTTAAAACATTTAAAGCTATAAATATTTCTCTAAAATATTTTCCGTCTACACATATATGTGTATGTATGTGTATGCATATAAAAAATATTTTATTTGTATGGGTGACTCCAGAGAAAGCTTAGAAGAGAAGGGACTTACACAACAGAGAGGAGACAAAACATTAAGAGATGCAGCACAATATAGCGTATGCAGATACAACTTATCAGCAGAGCAATGAGCAATTTCTCATATCGGTTCACAGAGGAGCTAATGCTGGACAGCCGGTTTGCTCTGTAAGTGAGCGTGCACAGTCATTGGCAGGGGTGAGTGGCTGAGCATAAAAGCTGAGCTCCCATTCATCATTCTGATTGGGCGAGCGTTACGATCGGAGAGCCGTCTCTCCCCTTTGGTCCTCACAGGGAGCGGAGACGCTGACGGAGGAGAAAACGGGATGAAATGACAAGGGAGAGAGGGGGAGAAAAGAGGGAATGAAGAAGAAGAAATAGCCGGAGGGCAGTGAATGTAGTGACCTTAGACACTGTGAATGCTGGCGTGTGCCAACAGAGCACAGATCCATCCTCCTGATCCTCAGTAAGCACCCCCCTGAGGAAAGGTATCAAAGCAGGCACGCACTGGCCATCACAGCACGGTGTAAGGGGCTCAGGCTCGGTCAAAGACGGCCACTTGGGTCCTGCTTGTACCATCTTTCACATAATTGTATAAGATGTGCTTTTGTCTTTTTCTGTGTAAGTCACTCTGAGTAAGAGCATCCTCTAAATGACAAAATGTAAATCTGAAATGAGAGTGTGAATGCTGCACCCCAAGGTCACAGCCGTGATCTCTGTCAGCGGGGATCGCAGCACCCCCAACCAAAAAAATGAAGTAGATATGCATGCCCGTGCATGGTCTGTGCTTTGATGGTGGCCAGGCTGAAAGGCAGCACTTACTGATGTAACTGGGCAGAAATGTAAATAACCTGCTAGGAATGAGAGAGTGTTTCTGTGCTGTGGACCAGCTCACCATAGCACTGCGCTAATGAGTGTTTGAGCCGAATCCAGGCCTTTAGGCTCGAAGCAGATCACATAAGCGCACCATGCTGGTCCTATGGAGATTGCAGGAATTAGGCTACAGTGCAGAGAGCACTTTTGCCCATCTGCAGGGTGGCATTTCAGGGCGGCATTATAACTTCCACACCTTAAAAAAAGGCACCATTTGAAGCGAACACCTGTTCACAGTGCGCCGTTGGCTGTGATGCAGGAGGACATGATTGTGATCGGACACTTTGACGTGACGAAAGAGGCCGAGCTCCATTGCCCACACCTCCCCACCCCTCAGCCCCCGCCCTCCCTGCACCCCACCTCGCAGGGAACCCGCTAAACAGCGCAGGTAATTTCTCTCCTGAATCAGAACAAGAACCTCTCTCACCAGCTGGGAGATTTTTCACAAGGGTCATTTTAGCTGTTTTTCCGGCAGGCTGGGGGTTCTTTAATTCCAGCCCTTTGGTCCGGCTCTCAACTCCCCTGCCCCGCTGTTCCGGAGGCCTTATTAGCGCACCAGGGCCCAACGAGGCCCCTGTGCCTGGGCACTCACGGCGTGTGAGTGCCACTCTCCTTATTTTCAATGAGAAGAATAGCAATAAGAGTGAATGACGTAAATGGCCTTGTGATTTTCCACCCTCCCCCTGACTCTAATGGACTTTAAGATGGGCTTCTGGGGGGCGTTTGCAGCTCGAGAGCCGGAGGAAGTGGAAGGAGCCGAGCAAGAGCGCAGAGGACCACCTGCTTCCCAGAATTAGATTATTCGCGCGGCGTGGGCCGGAACGCAGCACCTTTGTTGGATGTAGCACCCCTCTGCCATACCTTTGGCTCAGCAGCATACGGTGGCGTGCCGTTCTTCAGGGCCTTCTGTCGCCTTGGAGCGTAAGGCGTTTGAGAGGTTGTCAGGACGCATGAAAAACACACACGCGGAGAGTTTCAGAGAGAGAGGTGCAGGAGGGAAGAAAGGGTGGAGGGAATGGCAAACAACAGAAACAGCAGAAAGCCCACAATTTGTCCACAATTTGTCATTTGCATCAAAATACCTCCTCCTGCTCCATTCCCTTTGTGGCATTACCCATTAGACTTTGTTTTTTACCACTCCTCTTCTTCATCCTCCTCTAACAGTATTCTCTCTGGGTCTCATCCTGACTCAAACCCTGTCCCTTGACATCAGCCTCTGCCTGTATGTGAGGGAAAGCTGTGTGTCAGACAGGCTCCCTCCCGTACTGAAGAGCAGAAGAAGGTGGCATTTATAACCTGCTGCTTAAGGGAAATGGCGGAGGGGATCTCTTGCCTCAGCTCATCCTGGAGACATTGATGGAAACACAGGAGAGCGGTGACTCTAACAGCCTCAGTGAAGCTAAGATTGGCGCCGGAAGACTGATTTGGTCTCCGCAGGCACCCTAACGTTCTCCGGGAGACACTCTCGCGAGTGAGCGAGCAGACGATGGAGAGCAGCTGGTACACAATCAGAGGAGCCGCTGAAGGAGACTCTCTGAGATGATCCTTATGGGCCCCGCACCAGCCTGGAAATCAGGGAATCAAAACCAAAGGGGCCGCGTTAAATGCTCCGCTCCTCCAGCGACGTCACCGACACTGAGCTAAATCTAATTAGAGTCCGCTTTACTTGATTATATAATGGTGCTTTTTTTCACTGAGAGCACGTCCAGCGCAGCTGGCTGGGAAAGACAGATAGGCTTCTGTTGAGTCAACAGAGTGTGGATTTCACATTCTCTGCCTGGTGCGTGTAACCACACATCAGTGGATGTGTCTCATTGGCTGTTTGAATCATGTGACACATGGGGATTACTGAGGGGTGTGGACCATTTACGCTCACCTGTGAGCGGTGGGGTTGGGAGGTGAGGGGCGGAGCCAGGGTTCAGGAAGGGCAGGGAAATGCTGATTTATTAACAATAATAAATATTAAACATGAACTTGTATCTAACACCGTGTGCAAGAATATTATGTTTTATCTGTATCTTTAAACTAGTGCTGTTTTGTGCCTCTCAGTGTTACAACATAGCTGTATTTATCAAACATCTGTTTATTAAAAAAAGGAAATACTGGCCAATTCTAATTCTTAATCTGGGAAACACAAATTGCATTTATTAGCTTAACTCAGGGCTCAATTAAATGCATGTGAGACTGAATTAAATAATGTATTCCTGTCTTATCAGTTTGTTACCAGAATTGAACATCCAGAATTGGTTGTTTGTCTGGTTTTTGCATGTAATCAGAACAGAATTCATTAGTTCAGTTTTGTCCTATATGTGTTTGCGTAACCTTAAGTCCTGTTTCCACGGTGTAGGTTACATTCATGATCTTCAAAGCTTGTCGCTCCGCCCGATTCTACAGGGGTAAATTAATGCTGATAAGCATGATCATCACCCATAATTGTTGGACAATTATCAGCCTTTTGTAATCATAATTATAGGGTAATTATCAACCATTTGTAATCACAATGGTGAGATGATTATTCCTTGTGAATATCAATAAGTAAAGCGTTTTTTGGCAGCTATGACAAATCTTGAACACATTAAGTCGATTGCAAGGAGGTGCAAATGAATAGCCTCAGGAAAGTATTACACTAGATAAATGTGTGATGTAAAAGTAGTTTTATGTGTGATGTAAAAGTAGTTTTTTTTTTTTTGTCATTTTTCCATTTTCTCCCCAATTTGGAATGGCCAATTTCCCGAATTTGGAATGCCCAATTAGTCATCGATGTTCGGTCCCATTGCGCAACCCCCACTGTCAATCCGGGAGAGCGTAGACAAGCACGTGCCCTCCTCTGAGACACATGATGTCAGCTGCTGCTTCTTTTCGCTCTGCGGCCCACAAGCCAAGCTAGCACAGAGATGAGTCGGAGGAAGACATTTCATATGTAGCTTTGGCACACGGACCACAGGCGCCCGATCGACCAGCAGGGGTCACTGTTGCTAATGGGACCGAAGCCCCTGCTGACGTACCCACCCCTATCCCCGGCGGAACGAAGCCAATGTGCTCCGCCTGTGAGCTCCTGGTCACTGTCGGCTAGTGACACGGCCGGGATCGAACCTGGGCCGTAGCGTTCAGTCTGCACTCGGAACAAGTGCTTTTACCAACTGAGCCACTTGGGAGCCCTGTAAAAGTAGTTCTTGATAAGGGTTTCTACCAATAAGCCTTTCTTCTTATTATTATTTTTATTATTATTATTATTAGTAGTAGTAGTAATTGTATTAGCAGGTTATGGTGCTCATAGTGATAATATAAGACAAGTCAGCAGGAGCTGTAGGATGAAACTTATGGCATGTTCATAAAGAATCATTGCATGATAAAAACAGCTTCCTTAAATACCATCACAGCTGCAGTGCTATGATTTGGGAGTGAGTCTGGAGGCAGGGGTGGGGGTGGGACTTTGGATGGCTGTGTTTCGGAGCGTGGTGCGGGACACTGGAGAGCCACACCACACTGCGGCTGAGGCATCACCAAGCTCTTACCGAGTTCTCGCCACCTCACCTGTCTACAGGCATCCGCCATTGCCGCACACCTTTCAGGGTCTGGGAAAGAGCAGAGGCAATTTTTTTTTACAATTCCGTCAAAATTAAGACTTTTCATTAACCACTCTCCCTCTTACCTGTGAAAGTAGGCACTCCTGAAAATGAAAGGAGTTCTTTCTCAGCTCAGCTGGGACGTGCCTGTGGAATAAATTCTCTTCTCTTATAATTACATTTATTAGCAGTTGGGCTACACCTGAGGCTCTGAAGAATTTGCATGTTCTCTCCAAAGCACAGTTTGGTCTTTTTTTAAAATCTGATTTTAAAAAATGATTTTGTCAAAGGACGTGCAGGACTTTTTGTCCACTCAGGTAGTCAAGTCTGTAATGTGCAGAATCCCAACAGAGTCTGAGAAAATAACTTTCCTTACTTTTCTTTTTCAGCTTTTGACATCAGCTGCAATCTGAGCAGTGACTCTCCATCTTGTGCACGAAGGGTGTGTGGGGTGTGTGTGTGTGTGTGTGTGTGTGTGTGTGTATGTGTGTGTCAGAGAAAGAAGGAGATAGAGAGAGACACAGAAATAGACAAGGAGGTAAAGCCATAAAGACCAAAAAAGAGGATGGTTGACATTTCCAGCAGGTGTCCAGTGCTCCAGGTGCTGTTATGATAGTTGCCTGTGCATTGGTTCTCATGATTGCCCCATGTGACAAAACTCTCTTAGTCCCTGGCAGACAGAGGCATTTTTCATGCACCATGTGAAGGAGTACTTCAGAAGTTGCGGAAGACTTGCTCAGGGTTAAGGTTTTCCTTTAGTGTATTCCTTCTGTGTAATTGCCTGCTGGCATCCGAACAATGGCACGTCACCATAGTAACAAGCCCTCCAATCGACAGCCTCGCTTTTCGTCTTCATCCCAGCATGTACCTCTACTTGGAATAGAAGAGTGCTTGCATTCCTGCCACAGGTGTTTGCAGGTCTAATGTAAGACTAGCCACAGGGGTGTGGAAGACAGTCCTGTAGTGAGCAGTAATGGCTTCTCATGGGTAGAATATAACACTCCTGTTGCAGTGGATAGGCACGCGTGTTCTGTCCTTGGTACTACATCCACACCTGTCCATGATCTATTGTCCAGCTCTGATACTGCCACTGTGGAAAAATCTTTGCTGCCTGACCCCCAAGTGTCCTGATTACATTCACGATTTCTTATAGATGTGGACTGCAAATTCAGCTTAAACAGCAGCAGTGGTTGGGCTCATATCAAAAGCATGGCTGTGACTGCATTCAGATCTATAATTTATTATCTATCCATTATACATTTCTTTTTGAATTTGAAGTGAAGAACTCAATAATGGCTTTACTGACAGCAGAGACACTGATTGGCAATTCCTTTCTAAGTAACTTGCGCCCTTGGTGGCATGTTAGAGTTAGGTATAGAAAAGTTTGCCAAGAGAGTTGAAAAATTTCACCAATGAAAGAGAGCTTGTCAGGACATTTGCATCTTTTAGCCTGTTTTTTTTTCAGGAATTCTCAACACAGTTTTTTGGTAGTCCCCCCCAACATGGGCTCAGATTTAGTGAATGTGGCATACCTCTAGTAACCCCTAACCCCCATCTTCCTTTCCCTCATCAACTGCTGACTGTACTGAGTATACTTACAACTGATGTCACACAGTACTTTTCCTCTATACTCACAGTACTGGCCCAGTGCTGTATTTCCATACTCCCTGTGTTCTCTCAGTACTCACAATATAATCCCAGTGCTGTATTTCCATACTCCCTGTGCTCTCTCAGTACTCACTATATAGCCTACTCCCAATGCTGCCTCTATACTCCCAGTGCTGAATTTCCATACTCCCTGTGCTCTCTCAGTACTCACTATATAGCCTACTCCCAGTGCTGCCTCTATACTCCCAGTGCTGAATTTCCATACTCCCAGTGCTGCCTCAGTGCTTGCTATGTATTCTCAGTGCTGTCTCAGTTATCCCAGTGCTGTGTCTCTAATGCTAGTATTGCAACACTGTAAATACCTTATTATTACATTATTTTCTTGTTTTCTTTAATCATTTTCATTATGTTGTCAAGTCAGGGACATAATTTTGTTTGTTTTAATTACATTATTTTGTTTTGACCCATTTTAGTGCTGTTGGTGCTTTACTTACTCCCTATCACGCACGTGTGCATACACACACACACACACACACACACACACACACGCACGCACGCACGCACACACACACACACAGTGACAGGGCCAGGATGACCGGAATCTTGCCCTGTTCTTGCTCACCCAGCCTACGTGGAGGTGGCCCCCATTGGCATCAGCTACTTCCTCTCAGGCTTGCATTACGCAGGTAGGTGAACGCAGTGCTCTGCACCTGTGGCACAGAGACTTAGGTGTTTGGGTGAGGGGCTGTGTAGCAGTGTATCTGCGTAGATACACCCGTAGATACATCTATATCTGCTGTTGTATCTACAAGCATATGTATATGTAATTGTATGTGTATATGTATATGTGGTGTGTATTTTATGTTGTGTGTATTGTGTATGATACATAGACTGTAGTTAGATTGGACTGTGCTTGTGTGTGTGTGTGTGTGTGTGTGTGTGTGTGTGCATACACGCGCACGCATGTGGCTGGATGAATTTTCTTTCTGTGAATGTTTTGTGTTTTGTGTGTGTGTATCTTTGTCATGTCAAAACAGATAAAGTGAAGGTTTGTTAGCTCTTCAGGGCAGCCTTGTAGCTGTGTGGTTACTGTATGTTTGAAATCACAATGTGAGGGTCACACAGGCAGTCAGCGCTCACACAGGTACCTGCATACAGGCCATTGTAATGCAGTGTGACAGAAGGTTTTATACAGGTGCGTGCACACTGACCTGATGTCCCCTGTGAGGATATGATGGCTTTGGCCAATGTCGTGGTGTTTGGAATACATTATATAATTGTATTTTTCAAGCCACAAAAATACAAACACTAATAGGTAAAGCAGGCCAACCAAGCCTTGGTGTTTACAGTTTTCATTACTGTTTACTGTTTACTGTTATTGTTACCATTGTTTCTCTGTATGATGTCGGGTCACTGTGCATGTGTCTTATCTGTTTTATTGAAATGAGTCAGTGCTCTCTTTAATCAAATTGGTTGTGAATGGGTAAGTGGGAGCCTCTTTCTGACCGAGCAGTGAACACATGCTCAACACTAGGCAATGTTAATGTGCAGCCTTAACCCAACACTGCACCAGTTAGCTCCATACCGCATGGGTTTATAGCTCTGGAACGAAAGGGTTTTGTTTTTTCACAAGCTCTTAATTAATTGCATCTCTTCTTTATTTCAGCTGATTGCAAGCGATTGTACCCACAAAGCTGTTTTAATTAGTGTAGGAAACAAATTGGTTGTGCCTGCATTTTTCCCTAATGGCTTTTTCCATCAGCTTAAATTTAATTGGGCTTCTGTTGTTCTATTGATTCACTTTGATGGACTTTAACTCAGATGATTTTACATATTTGTTGTTCTTTGTATTATTGTTATTCACATTCTGTTGTCTGGAAGATGTGTCTTCCTCCAAAGTTTGGTTCTGGATCAGTAGAACAAGACTCTTGAAACTGGCAGGACTGTACTCTGACCAGAGGCCTTGGCAATTATCATGCAGGTCGTCATCACTGGCAATGATAATTATCTATTTATTTTTTTCTTCATGCAGTCATTTATTCATTTTGTAGACACTTTTATCCTGGATGACTTACAAGACTGCTGTGACACTATTTATGTAGTGCATATAGAGCTGCAAGAACAAGACCATCGGTACAGACTTATAAGTAATGCACAAGTGGCAAAGCCAAACGCCAATACCAAGGAAAGCAGATGACAGTCACCAGCCGTTCATTCCAGAGAAGGCCACAGTGGACACACGTGCGCACACATACACACATACACATGCACATGTCCTGATCACAAACATGTTGTTTCATACTACTGCGAGCAGCTGTTTCTCACTGTGTAGCATGGTCTTTTAGTTGCTGCAGTCATAACCCAGGAGGCTGCAGGCTTGAATCCAGGATTCTGCCTTAGGACCCTTGGGCAAAACACTTAACCCCAATTGCCTCAAGTAACACATGCAAATGGAGATAATTAGAAATAAAGATGACTGTGTTTAAGGTATTTAAGCTGCCCTGGATAAGACTGCTAAGCAAATGAATGAGGACGAGAGTTTTTACCTCACATTGCATTTGCTGCCCCCTTGGCTTTGTCGTCACCCGCTCAGCTCCACCTCTCTCATTGGCATGCACAGAGCCACTTTCCTATTGGCTCTGTGCAAGTCTAGGAGATGTCCTGTGTAGAAGGAGACACGCCCCTGTGTAGGGTGACCTTGGACCATGTTTTCTTCTGCACTGTTGATTGAATTGTTGGCACCACGCCACATTAAGTGGACCTAGTACCTGTACTTGAACACCCTACACCTATATAGGTCCTACCACCTACATAGGTACTGTACACGGCCATGTGGGTTTTTACATGGGTATGATTTCACAAACAGGTTTAAGAGTTGTCAGTACTGTGAAACTGTCTCTAACTTACACAGTTGTTGGGTCTGTAGATACTGTGCAAATGTATAGAACTGCTTGTAAATTTTTAACAAATTCTTTTCTCTGTTGAACATTTATAATAACATATATTAATAATATAATTTATTCAACATCTCATGAAAGTAATCCACTTTGAGTCAGCAAAGAAATAAATATATTGCTGTGTATTTCTAAATTTTTTTTTCTTATTATGTTAATATGTGGACCTGAAATTTGGAATGCAAATTATTATTGAGCCTAATCATATTTTAATTCATTGGGCTGGGACCAAAAGTAGTGAATTAACTATACCAATGGGCCTGCAACAAGTTACAGTGAATTAAAGGAAAAATTAATTAATTGCAAGTTCAGTGCAAATAAGTTGAAGAAATCCCTTTAGTTTTATCCTTTAATTAGCACAAACACTTTTCCAACAACACATGAAGAACTCAAAGCTGATGACTCAAGTGATGCGCAGCCCAGACCCCAGGAGTCGGCTAGCAGCTCATCAGGGCTAATCAGTGGAGACCTTTATGAATGCAAAACCCAGCATAGCCAGGCATTATCCAGGCCCAGGGCTGTGTATTGGGGTACACTGCTGTAGTGCACCCCCTCGCTGCTTTCTAATGCTGCTGCTCATTAAACAAATTCATCATCTACAAGAAGAGGGAGTGTTTAAAAAACATAGCTCACAACGCAGAAATTTTTCTGAACAGGTCCGCCCTGTCCATTACTATGGAACGGCTGCCATTTTGCCACATTTCTTCCCATAATCCCCTCTACCCAAATTACCCAATCTCTGATTTTACCTGCACAGACCCCATACCCTCTCACTCACCATATGCCTATATCCCCATACTCCTAACAACTATAGCTCCTTAGGCCCACACCACTGTACACCTATTCTCCCAAACCCCCAGCCCCCATACCCATGTGCCCTCATACCTCCATACAACTATACCTTCCTTACCCCCAATCAACTAATCACCTACACCCCTCACATCATAAACTTTACCCTCTTTCCTCCATACTGCCAACAGCCCAAATATTCTCATCCACCTTACCCACATACAGCTGTACCCCTCACATCATAAGCCATACCTCCATACTCACCTACCTGCATACCCCAACATCTTTATCTGTTTTACCCCGTTACAGCTGTTCCCTCACATCATAAGCTGTACCCCCACACCCTCACACCACCAATAACCCAACATCCATGCCCACCTTAACCCCATACAGCTATACTCCTCACATCGTACGCTATACCCCCATACCTCCCTACCCCCTTACCCCCAACATCCTTATCTGCCTTACTCCCCAAACAGCGATACCCTTACATCATAAGCTGTACCCCGGTACCCCCCTACCCCCAATACCCCAGCATCCATATTCACCTTACCCCATACAGCTCTCCCCCTCACCCTGGCTACCCTGTCACCTCCCTGCCGCAGCGCAGTTTTGGGAGGGGGCTCTGTGACCAGCGTGTCTCTGTCCGCAGGGAACTTCACGCTGGCAGAGTTGGGCGTGTGCGAGCCGTCGCCCCGCCAGAGCGCGTACTGCCCGGACCTGGACCTGCTCCACCGCAGCTGCTCCCTGAGCGCCGGCTCCGACGCCGACTCCGACCCTGAGGGGCCCATGACCCCACAGCGCGCCATCCAGCTGTGGAGCGGCCGCAGGATCAAGTCCCGCCGCAGCTCCGGCCTCTCCAGCCGCGAGAACTCTGCCCTCACGCTCACCGACTCCGACAACGACAACAAGTCGGACGAAGAGTCAGGTAGGGGAGAGAGAGAGAGAGAGAGAGAGAGAGCACATGTAAGAGGGTGAGAGGGCGTGAAAGGGAGAGAGAATAAGAGACAGAGAGAGAGAGGGAGAAAGTGTATGAAAGAGGGAGAGGGAGTGAGAGAGCATGAAAGAGGGAAAGTGAGAGGGAGTTACATGGAGAGAGAGGGAGTTAGAGAGAGAGGGAGAAAGAAGGAGAGAGAGGGAGTTAGAGGGAGTGTGAAAGGGGGAGAATGAGAGGTGGTGTGATAGAGAGAGGGTGAGAGTCCACTCCTGTGACCGTGGGATACGGGGGCATTTGTTGGCATTTCGGGAGGTGTGACAGAGAGGGATGGGACGGCTTCCTTTGCTTCAAGGGAAGTAGCTGTTCTGTATGCACGCGCTCACAAATCAGCCCTGCTCCGGAGTGTGGGAGTCCCGCTAAGCAAAAAAGGAAGAGGTTTTGAATATGCCATGTGGAGAACAGAGATTTAGAAATCAAAGGAACATTTTTAAAAACGTACAACAAAAGCCAAACTGGGCTTGAAAACAAAAGCGCTCTGAAAAGGGGCACGGCTTTGAATGTAGACTGAGCACTGAGCTGAAAGATCACATTGTGCCAATGGCTCTGTCAAAATCTGTACAGATTGCCATATAAAAACCAAAAACATGGAATGTCCTGTGATTTTTTTTTTTTAATTCAGGAAAAGTCCACTGGAAAAAAGTACTTGGCATTGAAATTTGCAGTGCAGTGCAAGAATGTGCAGGAGGTTGTGTTGGGGTCTGGCACCCAGGCCAAAACAATCCAAGTTGCTTGAATAATCTCTGTTGAGATATCATTCTGAAACACAGCACTGTAACAATTTACTTTAAAAATGCTCTACTTGTCCTTGATAAGGTACGGTATTCTTTTTCTATAGTATTATAGCACAATGAATGTCACACTACTGAACACTTCTGAAACAGCTTTATATTCAGTCTGGAGAAACAACATGAAATATCTCAGCCATTTCACCATAATTTTTGCAGAGATTTTATACACCACCACTAACCATGACAAGACAACAAATTGTGACCACGGTTGCAAAAACGTAGGTTTTGTAAGCAAATACAGCACAAATATGTTAAGCTTGAAAGTAAATGTTGTTTGAATCACAGTGTAATTCTGAATTTTTACAAAATTTCCATATTCCATGAACAAAATTTTGTATTTTAACAGCAATATTATATTATATTATATTATATTATATTATATTATATTATATTATATTATATTATATTATATTATATTAGATTATATTATAGTACTATGTTGCTCATTCCTGCATTCATTTTGCGCACAACATTCCTGTAGAATATGAACAGAACATTGCTATTTTTATTAGTTAATACAGCAACATGTTTTCCATCTGTGAGCAGAACAATGCTCTGACAGACATTATGGAGCGCACACAAACACAGAGGCACTGCAAAAGAATCTGCAGGAAATTGGGCCACAAGTGACACTACTCGGGTTTAGAGGTTGAAGATGCGCATGTACACAGCATTGCACACACAGGTGAGCATACAGGGCAGAGACAGATATTTTTACAAATAATGATTGCACCCCTGAACAACAACCCCACAAACACAGCCAGAAAGCAGTGCAAGATTCATGGGGGAGTTTCACCAAGAACCCTTCGCTGAGCAACGGATGCCCACACACAGGAAAGACCATAATATTTAATCCGTTCAGTCAACGGACAAGACAAGACTCAACGTGTACACATGATAGACAGCTAACGCTTAATGCTAGCTAACTATAACTTACCATAGGCGGTTGCACCCCACATAGCTACAGCTGCCAAATGCCAAAATCAAAGACATCTTCCCAGAGAGCGGTGTAATTTACTGTAACATTGTGCAGCTGTAAAAAATAACTTTGTCTAGCTTTAGGGACAATTTCCAGCTCAATCGTCATTTTCCCGCAAGGCAACATATAATGTGTAGAACATTATCATGAAAAGCATATATAAGTACAGTGCTGTGCTTTACCTACATTAACATACTCCATGAATTATGGCTATTTCAAATAACAAGAGCAATGATTGCAAATGTCTTTATTTCTCGTGCTTTGAAATGGACTGTGTATACACTGGTCAACAGCATGCAGTGTGTCCCTCAGGTACTTAATTGACCATGCATTGTCACCCATACTGCACCAGTTTCACACTTTCTTGTTAATTACCTTCTGTCAAATTGTCTTTGTGTGTTTGGTGCCAAGAGTGATTAAGAAAACACATCGCATTTAATGAATCAGAATCTTGATTCTGTTTTTTTTTTTCTCCTCACAACTGCCTCTTCTGCCTAAAGGATCCCTCAGTATCCTTAAGTTATAGCGTCAACAACTGTCAAATCAGTGGAAATGAATCCAACTACTCCACAGCTATTAAGTACAGAAAAAGACAGGCATCTTGCTCATCCCTGAAGTTTGTAACCGCTTTTCTTACTGAAGGCAATGCTAATTGCTCAGGCTCCTTCATATGTGTACTATTTCCGAACACAGATGCACACAGATCACATGGAATAATGCTAATGCTAATGCTAATGATGATGATGATGGTGGTGGCGGTGGTGATGATAATGAGTAGTAGTAGTTTAACAGGATGTTTGCATCACATGGTAGTATGAAAGCCTTATGGCTCTATGTGTACCGCTGGAAAGCAGCACTGTATAAAATGGTATAAGACACTCAAGTGTAACAGAATGTAATAGAAAGGCAATTGGCAATATGTCTATATTCTGATATGATATCTCGCTCTTACAAGATACATTATATTACATTATTGTCATTTAGCAGACACTTTTATCCAGAGCAACTTATATAGGTTGCAATTTTTACATGTTACCCATTTATACAGCTGGATATTTACTGAGACAATTCCGGGTTAAGTACCTTGTCCAAGGGTCCAACAGCAGTTCCCCAGGGGGGGAATTGGACCAGTGACCAGCAACCTTTCAGTTGCGAGTAATGCTCCTTACCACTATGCTACACTGCCGCTAGAGTTGTTCAAAAACCCATAGTTTCAGTGACTACAGTGATTACAGGTGATTATTTAGAGATATTTTTATATCTAAATACTAGCATTGTCCTGCACTGGGTGTGAAGTCATTCCCTATGCTTGTTAGAGCTGTTGGCCATTATATGGTCAAACAGAGGCTATTAGCATAGTAATACTGCTTAATGGATGCTGCTGTTGCCATGGTGATGCCATGTGAAGGATGAAATGCTGCCCCCTATGTCAGCCATTCATCATTATTGTTTATTGGTCCTTTTTTTTTTCTTTGTTGACTGTTGTGTACATTATAAAAATAAAGTGCGTAGCATGTAGCCCTTGTTTCATTATCCTTCAACCTTTTTGACATCCATCAGCTTTTGCTGAACATTGCACTGAGCAATGTCAAGTGAGGGATTCAAGTGGCTCTTGCTTCAAGGAGAGCCTACTGGACCTTCCCATTGCGTCTGACAGTCGCAGTGGTGCGGGCACGGTGCTCTGCGGCATTGTGAGAAGTCTTGCTTTGTGAAAAGCCCTTACTTTGCCGGGAAGCAAACATGACGTAGACTCACTGCATCTGCTAGGGTTTTTCAGGGCAGGCATGAAACGTGTTGAAAGTGGTGTCTCAGAAGAACAATCCCCGCCCCCCACCACAGTTCCAGCTTCAGAGTAAAACTACTTCACAGGAGTTCCACTATTGCAGCCACAAGAAATATTCCTTGAACATCTTACATTTTCCCATGAAAGTAATGGAAAATATAAATCAGGTCTGAGTGGGAACCCCAGTTCAAAGGACAGTTTGAATCTCAGCTAGGATTCCCTTGTAAATATGAATTTTGCACACACAGTTTAGGCACAGCAGCATGGTGTTGACCCTGCCCTTAGGGGGACTCCACCAATCCAAATGTAGATCAGGTCAGAATGGCTGCCTTTTGGAAGCTCAGGGCAGGGAGAAGCTGATGCCACTCCCCCCTGTTATTAAGGATATTAACCTAGGGTAAACAGGGAATGGAGAAGGCAGAAGCAATCAAACTCAGCAGGGAAGAAGGCATAATTGTGCCCTTCACCACTGAGTAATTAGACTGAGAGAAGCTCTGATTCACTCTCAGTCTCATGAGGATAGAGGTGCTGTTGATAAGCCAAGAGGGGGTACATCTTAAGCTTTGGGCATGTAGGACTTACTGTACTTCTTACATTAATCACCTGGTGTTATCCTCTGTAGGTGTGCAGGTGAGGCCATGTTTTTTTTTTTTTTTTTTGAAAAATGATTTGTTACATTTTGGTCTGCTGTGTCCTCAAAACTCCATCTCTACTCCACCCCCACCCCTACTTTCCCTTTCGTCTTCCTGTTGGATAGCATCGCCTAATATAAAGCAACAAGCACTTTGATGTGCTTGATTCTGAGGTCATTACAGAGGTGGGTTCAATTCTCTGAGAACTGCAAAGAGATGGGTTAGATTCTCTGAGGTCAGCACAGAGATGGGTTTGAGTCTCCAAGGCTAGTGCAGAGAGATGGGTTGGTAAATGTTACTGTACAGACTGAGTTCCAGCATGGGAATAAAAAAGCTTTTTTGCTTAAAAAAATGAATAAATAAACAAAAACACTCAATGCCACTCAAAGGAAGTTCAGAGGGGTGCTGTTTCCTTGTAAGAGAGATGTTTGTCTTTGTCTTTTAAATATATTTTATGGAGTTCAGCTCTGTACAGTGAAATATGAATAAAATGTTTAAGAGCCTTGTTGTTCAGGTGGTGTTTACATGCTGCCTGGAATTACATTTCAATAAGATCTGTTTCAGTGGGAGAAGGCCAGGTTTGTTAGCAAATAGTTAAATGTAAACATTAGAGGCAGAGAACTTTTTCAGGCTGATAATGGTCCTATATCTGTATTTTTGATTAACAGGCTTGTTCTCTTTGATTAACCATTAGCTGCTCATTCAGATTTTACCTAACTATGTTTAATGTGGCAGCATTATTGTAGCTATATGTCCTTAAAGTGAAATTATTTTCATTCATAACAATGGGATCAGGTTATATTGAATAATCCTGATTGTAACAAAGAAATATGAAATTGGCCCTTAACTGAAAATATTGTTCCTTTGTGTAACTAATATAATTGCAAAGAGAGAACACAAAAGCAATGGTACCACATTCATTGGAGAGAAGTAAAAATGAATCAGGTGCTAATGGGTAATTCTTGCTTAAATTTGCATGCTTTTGAAATCATTCAAAAGGAACAAAAGCAGGCACAGGATAATTATCCACTAATGGTGTGTTCTGTGCCTCCCCATGTGTAGCTCCCAGAAGCCACTGGTTTACATAGTGGTGTCATTCCACAGGGTGCCCTCCCTACCAGCAGAGGGAGCTATAGTGATTACAGCCCTATGACTTAGCTTACTTGTAGCAAGTAGTCACTTGTCATTCTCTAGTCTTCCCTTTGAAGCTATGTGTAGATACCTTTTTCTCTTGTAGCTCAGTCCTTCTCAGCCCTCAGGTGTGTACAGTTAGGTACATTAGATTTCAGTTCAGCTCATGTGAGAAAATGAAGTAGTTTTTAGCAAATGTTTCATGTATCCCTCAGTTTTCTCTCAGTATTTAATGATGTCTTTTTTGACATCAATGAGGTTTGAGAATGCCTTGTTTGTGTTTTCTTCTTATGACAATAAAGACAGAAGGTTTCAGACCATAATGAATCTCAATGAATGTGGGTACCCTGAGTCAAGGGTTTTTTCCAGGAAGGCTGCGCCACTTTGGAGCTGAAAACACTGAGAATTTGGTCAAACTTTGGGTAATTAAAGCCCAGTGAGTCAGCCAGGGCTTCCCGATGAGGTCACTGTTCTCCTTCCCGTTCTGCACCAGCCCTCAGTTCCAGGGACCTCCTCCCAGATCGTCGAATCTCCTCACAGTGCTGCTAAAAACCACTACCCCACATTCAGCCCGCCCCCCAATGTCAACAACAGAGTCCACCCATTACATTACATTCATTTAGCAGACGCTCTTATCCAAAGCAACTTCCTGCACAAAAGAACAGCGTCCCCAAGTATATCCATTTAAGCTGAATGAGAAACAGTGTCAGACCAGGCTAACAACACAACCCAGACCAGTGAATATGAGCATAACGCTATTCAAGCCCTACCACAAGTTAACAAGTTGTGCAGGCTGACTAGGCAACCTAAAAACTAAGGGAAACCAAGTACACACACTCACTAGATTCCAGAATCCAAAACACATTGCAATACTGCGATACTACCACCCTATTATCTCTCCCCAGTTCCTGCATCACCTCTCATCATCCGGAGGGCAGCTGTGGGTAGAGTATTGCATGCACTGAACTGGTCGGGCTGCTACACAGTAGACCCGATCGTCTGTCATTCACTAATCAGCATTCTGTCTGCTGGACTGTCTGCGCACGTGTGTCTGACTGTCATGCCTCTCTCCTCCTGCACACAGTCTAGGGAGGTGTGTATCTTTACTCAGTTATGGATGCTTTCATTGCAGGAGGCAGGAGCAACCATCACCTGAAAAGCACATGTGCTCGTGAGTTTGTGGTGTGGGGTGCTGTAGGACGCAGTGATAGTGATGGCCTTGACCCCCCCAAAACAAAGTTTGAGTGTCATCATTGATGTGTGATAACCCAATCATCATATACTGCTGCCACAGCAGACTCATCAGTGCCTCAAGCCATGTCTGGATTGGGCCATGGTTTGGTTTGCCAGGCTACTAATAGATCCTGAATGTGAGACAGCAGAAGTTCTGCCAAAACATTACATTATCGGCATTTAGCAGACACTCTTATCCAGAGCGACTTACGCAGGTTACAGTTTTGTACGTTATCCATTTATACAGCTGGAACTTTACTGAGGCAGCCCTACCTTGCCTGAGGGTACAGAAGCAGTGGCCCCAGCAGGGAATCAAACCAGCAACCTACTCCTTACCACTATGCTACACCGCCAATACAGGCAAAAAAAAAGTCAGGTGCTGACTTTAATGGAATTTGAATGAATTTAAACCAAAAAAACCATTGAAAACCACCCATTGTGGTGGAAGGTGTGCGAACAGTGTGTGTGCTTGTTTGCCTGTTTGTTTGCTTGTTTGGCTGCACATGCACGTGCTGTGGGGTGTTTTGGATTAGCAGTCATCACCTGGACGTTGTGTGCGCCTGCTTGCTGTCGGAGGCAGCCGAGTGCTGTAAGGATGCCACCACCAGTCATCGTCTCTCGTTTCGGGCGCTTTCACTTCAGCGCGGAGAGGAGACGAACCCCCGGCGTCTCCAACGCCCCCCCTCTGCGTATGGGGGGTCTTTGAAGCTCGGGGAAGTCGTGCTGTTTCCGAAGAGCGTCACACTCCGACAGGCGGAGACGCGCTCGGGGATCCTGCTGGGGAGGGATCGCGCTCTCCCGCTGCCTGCTCACCGTCAGGGGCCGTTCCCATTGTTTCCCCACGCACATCGACATCATAAGATATTTAACGAAACTTATCATGAAAAAGCAACCGAGTCGCTCTGTGTCTTCGAGTGAATGGCTTTGTTGGTTTGTCATTACAGTCTTTGTTTGAGAGAACCAATACTGAAATCCCTCCCCATCATCCCGTTCTCTTTGCCTGCCTGTTAGTGGGGAGAAAATGTTTTCTGTTGAAGTAAGATTTTTATTATCGTTGCTATGGATTGGTTTCATGACCTTATGCCGTAGATTGAGTTGAATCGACACACAAAATTACCCCATGAGCAATATCATCTCCATTAAACTCCATTAAAAATGAGAGAGGAGCAAGTGTCACACTCCCAATGAGTGTAGGTCTTATGGGGGTTGGGGGGAGGAGTGTCACTAATCCTCCTACTTTTTGAGTGGAGGAGACATTGGACACCTTTGCCAAACACCAGGCAAATAGTGCCCCAAAAAAACAAAAAAAACTGAAGTGACCAGTGTTATTGGTGAGGGGGACTGACATCAGTGTGCCATCTTGGTCTGGCTGCAGAGGGCAAGCAGAGTTTTTAACAGAAACACTACAGTAGTTTATCAGAAAAACTATGGCACAACACAAAGGCCAAGCAGAGTTTTTAACAGAAATACTGTGGTATTTTAACAGAAATGCTACGGTACAAAGCAGAGGCAGAGTTTAAAACAAACCAAGGAATGGAGAAACACCAATGGTTCACCATGGAAACCAATTCCTCATAACAATAACAGGATTTATCTGAGGCAGACACACCATTAAACTGCAGATTCATTACATTAAAACTCTTTGTAGAAAATGTCAGGCTGGAGTCACAAAAAAAGAAGACAAAAAACACACTTCACAGCAGAAGCCGTGATCCAGAAATGATGGATGAGAGACACATGAAAGAAAAAAAAACTGGGAAGAAGACAACAAGGAGAAAGGGATGAACGGAGAGTGACGACCCACAGAAAGATGCTTGAGTGAAAGACAGGAACCTGTACCCCCCCACCTCCCTGCCTCCCTGGTTCTTGATGAGAGTGTGGGGGCTCTCCCTGAGGACCGTCCAAACCTGACTGATGGCCTGCCACCCCGCCGCCCCCCCCCGGGAGTGTGCTAAGGACTCGGCGCGGGGAGAAGTGTCAGTCATTCTGTCTGCCAGCGAGTGCAGTCGGAGTCCTGAGCCAGAGTCCTGAGCCACACACCTGTTCCCCTCTCCGCGGGTCCCTCGGCTGAGTCCTCCACTGATGCGCAGTGTGCTGACTGAGTGCCTGTGCGGCGCTATAGGGGATAGCCACACTCCATCTGCACCTCATCAGCCCGCACAGGTGCACATTTCAGCTCAGGTGCACACAGGTGCACGTCAACAGTCTATGCAGGTGCATACGAGTAGCTTATACAGGTGCACATTACGTTACATTATTTACAGGTACACATGAACAGCTTGTACAGGTGTACATCAGCATTCTATACACATGTACATGAACAGCTTATACAGGTGTACATTACCAGTCTACACAGGTACACAGGAACAGCTTATACAGGTGTATGTTAACAGCCTATACAGGTATACATGAAGACTTTACTGTATACAGGAGTACATTAACAGTCTATAGAGGTGCACATGAACTGCTCATATAGGTGTACATTGACAGCTCATTAAGGTAAATATGAACAGTTCAAACAGGTAAGCATGTCCTTTTGTCTGAGCTGCAGTATAAGGACATTGCTAAGCAACTAAATGTAATGCAGACACTCTTATCCAGGGCATCTTTTATAGGTTAAAATTCTTAAATGTTATCTTTTTATACAGCTAGATAATTATTGAGGCAGTTCTGGGTTAAGTGCCTTGCCCAAGGGTACAGCAGCAGTGCCCCAGCGGGGAATCGAATCAGCAGTTTTTTTTTTGGTGAGTGAGAGCCCTGCTTCTCACCACTACGTCACACAGCTGCCTAGCAAGGAGCAGGAAAATGCTGATAATCAAAATTATGTTTTTTTTCTTCTTTTTTAGTTATAGGGAAAAAAAGCTCTCTCTCCTTAAGAGCTCGTTGTGGCATGTAATGGAAAAGGTGGGCAGATCTCCGGAGAGAGAGAGAGAGACTGAATCATGTGATGACGTGATCCTGTTAATGGATTAATTGAATGAACTGGTGAATGAATTGGTGAATGAATGATTAGGCTCTGGGTGTAATGAGAGGGCGCAGTGGGCAGCGATTCACACCTCGCTGTGCCGGGCCATCTCTTCACTGCTCTGAGAAGCAGAACCCCTCCAGCACTGACACATCAATCAGCAGTTCTCATGAATGATTCAGACACGCTCTAAACACTGAGCAATACTGTGACCTTTTTCTAATTTGTTTTGCTTTTTGTTATATTTTCCTTCAATGCGACTTACTTAAATCTGACGTGGCATGAGTGGGTTTGGGGATTTTTATTTTATTTTTATTTGGCATTCATTTTTTATTTGTTGAAATTATTCCTTCCTACCGCCGTCGCTGATGTCCTAGGTTGCCATCTGCGACCAGGCCTTCCTCATTTTGCAGCAACAGGTAATTGGCACTTTGCTTTGATTTGAGATGCGATGCATGCAGCAGAGCCTGAGAGTGAAGCAGAACACTCTGAACACAGAGTGTCCCAGAGAGCTTAAGTGGCAGAGATGCGTCGGCCCCTTCCCCTCCAGAGGCCCTACTGAGCGCGTGCACCGCGGCCCCTCTGTATTCAGGGGGCCGCCAGTTACCTCGGCACCGGGTGATAGATTGGCACGTGGCCAGGTGTGCGCCTCTGCTTTCTGCATGTGCAGAATGCTGCAGGAATGTAGCAGGGAAACGAGCTTCACCGTGATGTATTGGGTCAGTGTCTGGGAATGGGGCGTGACTTTCAGGTTCGCAGTTTCTGCTTGTCTGGAGTCACTGAGGGCTTTCCAGTCTTGGAAGGGATCTTTTCCTTTCAGGGCACAGAAGTGACCATGGTAGGGGCGTCAGATGGTCAGTTCTGGGAGTCAGGGCACTGGAGACTGTGGGTTCATCAGGCTTAGAGCGGGGAACACCACCTGCTCTGAGGGGTTTCCGACCGGGCCTCACGCCGCTCTGACAAAACAAAAGAACAAAGAGAGACAGAGATCTTCACAGAGGGCAGAATAACACATGCAGCATCGGCAGGGCACAGGAGGAACACAGACACAAATCCATCAGTTTCGCTCTATCCCGCAGCACTTAGCCCATAAAAAAGCCATGTCCGTGACGTCGCCAGAATGAAGATGCTGCTGATGCGTGCAAAAGATGCCTCACACAGACTGCGCCTTAATGTCTCCCAGGACCGTCTATAATTCAGCCGAGAGGATCGATCAGCACCGCCAGAACACCCCTCGCCAGCCTAATCAAGAGCATTTGTGATGGGGGGGGACCCAAAGGCTCTCACACTGGCATTTATTCATTTTATTTTATTTCTCCTTTATTTATCCTGATAGTCCCATGGAAATCTCTTTTTCAAGGACGATATGATGTAGATTACTGTACTACTAACAATACAGCAGCATATTTACCAGTATATATCACTATATGGATAAAGTAGCAGGGGTTAGGAAATACTGCATGAGCAATTGAAAACATTTTCTGCAACATGTTCTTGCGATCATAAACAGACCAATTCTCATAGCAGTTAAAAGCCATTTTCTTAAGATCAGTGTTGTTCAGAGTAGCCTTCGTGGCGTATGATGCAGTGCAGTACATATTGATGGAGTTTGTAGTGATTCCATTATAGCTACATTAAAGCTGAGTATATTGTCAGGTCACATTGGCTTTACTGAAGCTGTGTGTGCAGTGACATCTTTGTGGCCAGAGTGAAGCAGTGAAGCAATTATCACTGTATTGAAGCTGGCTGTGGAGTGAGGTCATTATGGACACAGTGAGGGTGAAGTCAGTATGGCTACAGTGAGTGGTCAGCAAGGATATGTTATAGGGTTTATGGACACATATCATGAGTATAGTGGATATTATCATGGGCAAGATGTGTTTAAACACTTCCATTATACAACTTATAAGTCCTTTACAGTTGTTCTTACATGACCGATTAACAGATAGCTATATTAGGTTTTCTCATATAAGCTCAATTATCATTTTGTCAACTGAGGCCAAACTGCAGTTATCGTGTTTTATTACCCTCTAATTTGACTGTTAAATTGCCACTCCAAAGCTCCCACTCTCAGAGTTTTCTTTATCATTTGTGCTCCCACTTTTCATGTTGTGTTTCTACTGTAACATTAATCATTTATTCACTAATTCATTTTGTATTTGTCTTTTGTCTATATGATTTAGTCATTCTACTTTATTTTGTTTCCCTCTATCAGTTATTCAATGTTTGTCTTCATTGTTGTTAATAAACTCATTTTATGAATTACATTTTTGCTTTGTCTGTATTGACAAACCGGGCTCTAATAGACAACAAAATATTTGAATATAATAAATTTGATATTCATTGAGAAATTTAACTGTCCTTGCCAAATGACTGGTGGCTCTCGAGGAAAGAGAGATATTCCCTGCATACTACACAGACGATGCCCTCTCTGAGGACTCAGACATGACATGACATGTACTCTACAACATGTCTAAGGTCAACGTTAGTGACAAACATTGTCAGTCTGTTACTGCATCTAACCTGTAGAAAAACAGACCTTTTAAAGAGCAAAGAGCAAATGAAACCCCAGCCGGCTGCAGTCACTCCCTCATACTGTAGCACCATTAACCAGGTGTCAAAAGCGGAGGCGTGGCGCGAGCAGCCTTCCTCCGCCCCCACCCTTATTCTGATGCGTCTGTGAAATGCGAGGGAGCCCGTGAGATTGCACCTTTCATCAGCCTCAAGGTAAGGCTCCCAAATGCATCCACCCTGAGTCCAGGTGTGAGAGCCTGGGACGAGTCAGCTCTTCAGTTCGCCTGTCATTCACTCACTCATTCATTGCACTTAGTGAGCACCTTTTGTGGATCTCAGATATTTGATGATGGTGGCAATGGGTACGGGGTGGTTAGTGTTGACTCACCTCAGTTATCACTCAGTCACCTCCAGCGTGTGCTGTATCACCTACTGGTTCTCGCCTGGTCCCTTTACCATTTGTCAGTCCCACTTGCTGTCACATTACATTATTGTAATTTAGCAGACGCTGTTATCCAGACGTTACAATTTAGGTTAGGTTACAGTTTTATCCATCTATACAACTGAATATTTACTGAGGCAATTGTGGGTTAAGTACCTCACCCAGGGGTACAGCAGCAGTGCCCCAGCGGGGAATCGAACCAGCAACCTTTCGGTTATGAGTCCCGCTCCTTACCACTATGCTACACTGCCACCCTGTTATCACGCGATCCACAATCGCGTTTCCGTGATCTGTTAGGGTTTGGAGCCGAGCCGCACACGCTGCCCCTTCCTCTGCATCCAGCGCGTGAACGATATCGGTGACAGCGTTGCGGCGTTTGTTTAACGCGATGACCGCTGCGGCGCGCAGGTAATTGAGAATTGATTCCGCAATAATGGCTTTTCATATGTCCTCTCACTTTAACGCTGATGCCGCCCGACTCGTTTGCGAGACAGCAGTTTAGCGTCTAATGAAGTCTTGCACATGTCAGCTACAAAACACCAGGGAGGAGGAATCAACATTGGCGCCGGGGGATTGCTGTGTTTGTCTGTGTGCTTCTCTCATCACATAAACCGAGGTTTGTTAACAAGTTACGAGTTTATATTATCCTAGTTATTGGTCCGCTAGTTGTTCCATTGCAGCTGTAGTGGCATTTGTGTAGGTCTCACGAGAGACTGCGTTGAAGTCAAAGGTCTAGTCCAGCTATTGGCTGCATTGCGCTGATGTCACATGCAGATGCGGTGACATGCTTACCACTTCCTGCATGTGCACACCTGATTCATGGTGGCAACTGGCCCTTATGGTCAAGGAGCTTTGTTCATAACCACATGGGTTGCAGGTTCAAACTGGTACTGGTCCTTGTGCCTTTAAGTAATGTGCTTAATCTGTGTGGCTTTAGTGGCTTAAATAGATGTGTATTACATTACACTATTGTCATTTAGTAGACACTGTCATCCTGAGCAACTTACCTAGGTTGCAATTTTATCCATTTATAGTTACCGAGGCAATTGTGGGTTAAGTAACTTGCCCAAGGGTACAACAGCAGTGCCCCAGCAGGGAATTTAACTAGCAACCTTTCCATCATAAGCCATGCTCCTAACCACTTCACCACACTGCTACCCTATGTAGGAGGTAGTATAAGTACATTTCCCCTTTATAAGCCTATGTGCTGAGAGAGAGAAGGTAAACTGGAACTGAATGTGGTGTTGGAGGCTTGCTGGCAGAAATGCTGATGGAGTTGCTCCTGCTGTTTGTTGTGAAGGAGCCGTTACTTCACCTCCGCCAGCTGTCTTCCTCATCCCTGCACCTGCCTGTCTCAGCCAGGTGTCCCCAGTGATTCTCTCCCACACTGCTCTGTACTGGTACATTAACCTGTCCGTCGTATTCTCCGCCCATCTTCCACAGCGACACCTGCCTCAGGTGCCCGGCCACCCACTCTCATCTCTCATCTTTTCTGAATCCCCCTCTCTCCTCCTCTGTGCCCTCTCTATCACTTTTTCTTTGATCTAAATGCACTGCTTTGGTAGGCAGACCTATCCAGAGTGACTTAAACCATATGCAATTCTCCTCTCTCTTGTCCTCCTCCCCCTTTTTCTCCTTCTGTCTCCGGTCTCCATCTCTGTTTCCGTCTGATGTCGTTCTCTTTCTTTCCCCTTCTTCTCCCCTTATCCCTTTTTCTCCTTCTGTCTCCTCTTCCCCCTTTTTCTCCTTCTGTCAGGCTAGCATCATTGTCTGTCCCCTTATCCTCTCCTCTCCTCCCCTCTCCCTGTCTCCTCTTTTCATCTCTTTTTTTTTGGGCTCGTTCTCTTCCTCCCCCAGTTCCCCTCCCCCTCTTCTTGATCGTCCCGGCCACTGTGCTCAGTCCACATTTTCCCATTGTATGCTGAGTAAGCTGTAAGCCTTGGGTTGTTTCGGAGGTGGATAATCTCACAATGCCCACTGCACAGCAGCTGGAGAAGGACTGGGGGCTCCGTCTGGCCACGGGGGTGATCGTTCAGAGATATCAGCACTGATGGGACAGAAGGAAGAGAGCTCTGCGACAAGCTAAAGGCTGGAAATGGCTCATACTCTAACACAACCACGAACTATTGATCCAAAGTGTGCACAGAAACAAAATGTCAATATTAATCGAGGATCCTAGTACCGAGGTGGAAATCCCACTGCTGGGTTAAATAGGTGTTCTCCAAATAGCATGTTCCCATCTCAGAAAATTAAAGTCAATACATTAAATCAAATATGAAAGAAGACATCCAGTTCAGACATATCTCTCCGTAGATTATAGCAACTCATGACTGAATATTTGCGCAGATGATATTTATGGAAGAATTGATCATTGTATGGGGATGGGTAGAATGGGGTTTTAGTGGTATTTTCTTTGTTTCTTAAGATAAGCAGTGCGTGTGCATGTGTGTGGCATGTGTAGCCGTGTGTACGTGTGTGCTTTCATATATGTTATTTGTTGCCTTTGTCACACAGCATGTCTTTTTTATTTTTTTATTGTTTCTTTTTTCTTTCTTTTTTTCCCCCTCCCCACACCTGAAGTGTATCCTGATGATGATGACGACGACGGTGATGCATACAGCAAACCTCCCCTCAGTAAGTATACTTTTTCATTCCCTCTGGTCTGTCTGCCTGTCTGTCTGTCCGTCTATGTCCTCTGTGGTGTCCCAGGCCCGGCTCCATGTTCCAAGGTTCTCTGGAAGTGGGTCGGTCCGTTCGGCCTGGTTTCACAGGATTCACCCCCTCGCTCCGCCTCTGAGCTCCGGTCTGAGTCTCGAGGTTGGTGCCTGTTACGGAGTCGCATTCCTGTTGAGTTTTATTCCCCTTTCCAATGATCTTAAGCAGTTCCCTGACAGAGACTACTGTGCTGCCTGAAAAGAGGCCACCGGCTGCTTTCTACTGTGTGATGAAGGAAGCAGAAGCTATTAAGCAGCAGAATGCAATGGAGTGCGGCTGGGATCCTGTGTGTGTGTGTGTGTGTGTGTGTGTGTGTGTGTGTGTGTGTGTGTGTGTGTGTGTGTGTGTGTGTGTGTGTGTGTGTGTGTGTGTGTGTGTGTGTGTGTGTGTGTGTGTGTGTGTGTGTGTGTGTGTGTGTGTGTGTGTGTGTGTGTGTGTGTGTGTGTGTGTGTGTGTGTGTGTGTGTGTGTCTCTGCCCAGCCTGACGAGTAGATGCTTCACTCCAGCTTTTTCTCATCTATAAAAGAAAATTTCCCTTTGTTCTCCTCTCTTTTCTTTTGCTTCAAACTTAACCACTTAAGTGCCAGGTTTGAAAACATAAAATAAACTTTGCATGTGAGCTTGATTTACACCTGGTCACTGGTATGGAGTGTGTAAAGCTGCATTTACAGAAACACTCCTGTCTGGAAATGCAGGTGTTTTTATGTGCAGTAAAATTTTACCTGCTTCTGTTATATAACTCTGATCTGCCACTTGTCCTTGAACATGGGTGTCAGAGGAGTGGATTGAACTCCTGAAGACGTGTCAAAATCCCTAAGTCAGAGGGCGATAAAGGCAACCCTGCATAGAAGCTCCTTCCCTCTCTCAGGGGCTGGGAGTTCAGAGATGGCAACCTGCTGGGAGGGCCATTTTGCACGCATTGGTTCACATGAATGCAAGCTGCTAAGACTCAAATAATTTCATTTAACGAGGGACAGAGTTCATGATTTCCCAACAGCAGTGGAGCCCATAGAACCAGAGAAACCTTGAGGTGAAGAGGTTGGCAGACCTGGGAGAAATCAGCTTGAATCTGTGGCGTTTTATCACACCCTCAGGTAAACGCTGTCGTCAGGTGAGCAGGGGGGAGCCAGGTCCGGTGTCGTGGTTTTTTCTTGCCCAGATTGATTGATCATTTCTCGCTCTCCCCGGCGACAGCTCACGTCGCGAGGCAGAATATTACTCACTTCATCATAAACCGCACATTACCAACTTCATTAATCACTATTCTTTAAACAGCTGAAAAGCCAATTAGTCTCTCTGTTTTGAAAGGGCCCGTAGTTTGAGTCCATCCATCACAGACATCATTTCAATTATTCCAGCAGTAGATATTGTTTCTTTATTCTAGCTGGGGACAATAAGGGACAAATTACTGGATTGCATTCTTATTATTTATGAGTAACTCTTCCGTGACAGTCCTATTAGATTATTGTATTTTTTATTACAATGGAAATCAATACTGAGGTTTGGTGAGATAGACTGCCTTTTGTCATGCCTTGCACAGTGTCACTCCAGCTACTGCCTCCAAATGCGCTGACCTGCCTCTCTTGAGAAAGAGAGACAGAATGAGTGAAAGGGAGGGAGTTAGGAAAGACAGAGAGAGAGAGTGAGACAGAGAGGGAGTTAGAGAGGGAGAAGGAGTGAGAGAGAGGGAGAAGTGAGAGAGGGAGAGACAGAGAGAGAGAGAGCAAGACAGAGAGGGAGTTAGAGAGGGAGAGACAGAGAGAGAAGGAGTGAGAGAGAGGGAGAAATGAGAGAGGGAGAGAGAGAGAGAAGGCGTGAGGAAGGGAGAGACAGAGAGAGATGGAGTTAGAGAGGGAGAGACAGAGAGAGTGAGGGGGACAGGCCAGAAAGAGAGAGAGAGGGGTCAGCAGCTAAACCTGGGCAGAAGCTGTGCCTCCTGCAGCCTGTTAATTGATTATTCACCCTGGTACTGTTGACAGTGCCCTGATAAATCACATGCCCTATCTCTGTCAGCAGATTTAGATAAGAATGAGATCTGAACCGCAGTGTGCATGGACTGTGTGAGAGAGTGCCAACACCTACTGCCTCCAACACACACAGATGCATGCAGACACACACATGTACACCTTGTCTCTGTACCCTCCAACACACACACACACACACACACACACATGCATGCATGCAGACACACACATGCACACCTTGTCTCTGTACCCTCCAACACACACACATGTATGCAGACACACACATGCACATGCACAGAGAGAGACACACACACACACACATATACGCATGCACACCCTGTATCTGTACCCTCCAACACACATGCATAGGTACATGCACACCCTGTCTCTGTACCCTCCAACACACACACAAATACACACATGCACACTTTGTCTCTGTACCCTCCAACACACACACACACACACACACACACACACACACACGGAACACCCACCCCCTGTCTCTCGAATTCAGATTGGCCAGACTGGCCATGTTGGCACAACTGCACTGTAGCATATTGCTGTACAGAGATGGCTCTGTCCATTTCTCTCTCTCAATTCATTTTTGTTGCCTTTATTGGCATAACGAGTATGCACTTTGTTTGCCAAAGCATGTGCTGTTAACAACAAACAAGTGGAATGATACAATAATAGTGATAATAACAATAACAATAACTATGGACAATGAAACAGGCCTTTATGTTGTTTCTGTAATACACATTCTCCCTAATAAATGTGCCAGTGCCAAACATAGCCTCTTCTCTCTGAAGACACAAGGACTGGCAGCTCTCTGTGTCTCTGTCTCTCTCTCTCTTTCTCTCTCTCTCTTTCTATCTCTCCTCTCTGTTCCTCATCCCTCTCCCTCTCTCCCTTTTTCTCTCTCTCCATCTGTCTCTCTCTCTTTCTCTGTCTCTCTCTTTGTCTCTCTATCTCTCCTCTCTCTCTCTCTCTCTCTCTCTCTCTCTCTCTCTCTCTCTCTCTCTCTCTCTCTCTCTCTCTCTCTCTCCCCCTCTCTCTCCCTATCTCTCACTCTCTGCCGCTGTCTGTCTCTCTGGCTTGACTACACCCTGTGCAGTGCTGTGATGATCTCCCATGACAAGCCGTAAGAACAGGTGATAGCAGAAATTAGCCCAGGGCTGCTTCTCTGTCTTCCCATGCCACTGGAGATTACACTGTCAGGTGTGAACCAGAGGGACCACTTCTAATAATATACCCCAAATCCCAGCCACTAACCACGCAGTACTCTGCCATTAGCAGGTAGAGCTTCAGCCACTGTGCTAGCACAAGTGGTGGTGTTAGTGCTAGCAATGGTGTAAGAAGCAGTAGCACTAATACTAGTAACAGCAGCAGTAGCTGTTCTTCACACTACGAGTAATTTGATCCTTTTCTTCTTCTCTTTTTTTTGTTCTTATTCTTTTTCTTAGTAAAAACTGCAGCGAGACAGCTGAGATAACGTAACTGCAATACAATGTCAAACAAATTAGGAGCCTATTACACGTGTTTAAATCGAAATACAATAAGTATGGGAGCGTTTTAATACGGCTCTGTTTTAAAAACAAGCCAGCGATCAGTGTGAGCCCGTAGGGGAGAGCTGAGTTGTGGATTAGAAATCACACAGATACGAGAGTGAAGGAAATTAAAGGCAACAAATGAAGCATGAATAGACACCTAATCAAAGAGCTGGGGAAATGAAGAGGTATTGTTCAAAGAGTGTCCTTACGAGGCATCAGAAGACAAGAGGACTGTGCCACGTTAGAGGGGCATCCCGTCTGACCACCATGGCCTTTCCCCCTAAACTCTGAGTGAGGAATTTACATTACATTACATTCATTTAACAGACGCTCTTATTCAGAGCGATTTCCTGCACAACAGAACAGAAGTGTATCCATTGAAGTTGAATGAGCAACAGTGTCAGACCAGGCTAACAACACTCCCAGACCGATGAGTGTGAGCATAACACTATTCAAGCCTTACCACAAGTTAACTTTTACAACCTGTCTAAACAGCCTAGAAACTAAGCCAGGTACACACACTAACATACACCACAGTCACTAGATCACAGAATCCAAAACACATCACGATACTGCACGTAAAATTTAAACAGACGTTACCATAGCCTCTATTCCACCACAATACGTCCCATTCATTTCAGAAGCTGCCAAATGTGTGATGGTGCTCAAAGGATCAAAAAACTGTACTGCTTGCATAAATTCCTAACTCAAAGTTAATGACAAAGCACCATAGAGCTTAGATTGAATGCCCCCCTAATGCTGGCGGGCAGCAGAAAAGATTTAGCAACAGAAAATTGAAGAGGCGGAAGATGAGAGATGTTCTTACCCATCCAGTAGCCAAACTTTATTCTGGAATATCAATTAAAGGAGCATAAGGAGGGAGAGAGAGCAGCTCTGAGAGAGAAAGCGAGAGAGACAGATAGAGAGAGCAGCTCTGACAGAGAGGAGAGAGAGAGATAGAGAGAGAGACAGAGAGAGAAACAGCAGCTCTGAAAACTGGGCCTGTGTTTCTAACCCTTTGTAGACAGACAGGTGAGGGCTGTGTATGGTTCCTGCATAGGTTAGGACAGTCATTTGTCATCAGCGGAGGAAGGAAGTTGTACCTGAGTGGGACATGCCTGGCCGGATGACTGCTTGAACCTTGGGCAATGGGGTAATCCCCTTCCTCCAAGTAGATGCATGCTTTCCACGTTCCACACTGCACCCTGATGGTCGAGGCAGGCAACACGAGGGGGTCAGTTCAACGCACATCAGTAACCTGTGACAGGCAGGCTGTCCCCTTCCAGGGGGTCAGGTTTAAATCTTCACTAAACTGCACATACCCAAACCCCCCTGTCCACACAATGGTGCCATGCTGTTGTTAGAGCGCCCCCTTCTGGACGGAGTCAGAACGTGCATAGTCCTGTGGCGTGCTCCCCGCCAGGACGCTAATATGGATTGATCCTCTGGCTGTGCAGTGGTATTGATCGCAGCTCCACCTTTCAGGGACGCATTAGCTACACCTGCACTGATGTCTGGCAGACGCCTGTATATTTGCTTCAGGGTGGCAGTACTGACCTGCCCACACTGCCACCTGTATTCTTCTCCCTATCCCTCCTCCCTCCAGTGCAGAAAAAAACATCCACCCTGACCCCTGCCTGATCTTTACAGAGGGATGTGCCTACCAGAACTGTTACATTTTAGAAATTTTCAATTTAGCAGAACTTAAGCATAAATAGTTCTAAACGATTCAAAAGTATACACACGGGTGACAGCTGGTGTGTTAAACACAAGCAGTAGTCTTTCTCAGCTTTTTATTGTCTCCATTACAAAATATTATACAAAATATTATTTCTGAAGATTAAAACTGATATTGGGATGCAGCGGAGGATGACTTTTATTCAATTTGTAACTGTTTTTTTTTAATATTGAAAAAGCAGTTTATAAATAAAGTGCTCTACTTGTTTAATGAGGCATTCATAAATTCTGTAATCATTGAGGTATGTTCCAGATTGCATCTATGTTCAGTGAGGTGTACATTCTGTATCTTCAGTTCATTGTGTTCATTACTAAGGGCCAACAAGCTACAGAAACCTATAAGTAGTGCCGTGTGCAGTACCAGTATTTACGTTCCAGTGTTAGACGCTAACCAGGTAGCTAACGTACTCAGAAATGTGGCATTTGTTTGTGTTTGTGCAGAGTGCATTTGCTTTGATCCGTCTCTTATTTGCACTTCATTACCATTCGGCAGATTTGTTCTCACTTCCCCTCAGGTGGCCTGGGGAGTAAAGAGCACTCAGACAGCCTACTCCAGTACCTTTCAGTCACACACCAGGGCAGGAGGGGAGAGGCTTGGCGTGCTCTGGGTATCAGCTCTAACACACTGCGAGGTGTTCAGTGAGAAGGGTTTGATGCCTTTTCGAATGGGCGTGGTGAGGGTGTGGGCATATCCTAGATTTTAAGTATTGACCGGCGAAGGAGAGGCTCGGTTTGGGGGAGGCAGAGAAAAGTAAGAGATTCAGTCCCACTCATGTGCGATCTAACCCAGATCCAGCCATGGTCAGACTCCTGATATTAACCATGACCAGATTTGGTCACGTCCTGATTTCTCCACACCTAGAATTGCCCATGCCCAAATTTGACAAAACCTATTTTTTTTTTTTTTTTTTTTTTTTTATTTGGCTGTAAATGTACCTGGTACCAGAACCCTTTAACAGTGCTTTGTGTATATTGGTGTGAATTTATAGGGGCAATCAAACCTTCAAAACACTTCTATTTTCATGTGGTTCCTTACATTGCCCTTTATGCAGCGTGCAGATGAAGTGCTCTAACTCATAAGGAGAGAGTGACTGTCACAGTGGTCTGTCAGTTTCTACCCACGAAGCATCAGCACTTGACTTCTCCCTGTTTCAGGAAGAGAGATGGGAGGGGGTATCCAAGCTCTGACTCCCTGCAAGACAGTATCTTTAACCATCTCAGAGCATGAGTATGTGGCTGTTTGCTTATCAAATAATCAAGTAATATTTTTATGGGGGACTTCTTTTTCTGTGAAATGTTATTGGAACGAGTCTGTGAACCTTTCAGCAGTGATAGCCTCTGCGTCTAGTCCCCAGCACTGCACTTAATGAGGAACCTTGTGTCTCTTCTCTGTATCTGAATGCAAAACACATTTTGGAGTTTGTATGTGGCCATAATTACCGAGAGTTCCCTAGGAAAATGCAAAGGAGTTTCTTATTACCTCACTTTATTGCTAAACAAATAAGTATAACCTCTGTGGAGTGGATTCCCGCTGTGGCAGTTGTAAAACTACAGATGAATTTTACTTAAGATAGACAAAAAGACCTTCTTAACCAGGTACATTTGCAGTTTGATGGGAAGCAGTTGCAGGGCTACGGACATCCAAAATGGAGGTGCCAGTTCCTACATATTGCATTATTTTAATTTAGCAGATGCTCCTATCCAGAGTGACTTTTATAAAGCTCCATGTATAAAGCTGGATATATACTGAGGCAATTCTAGGTTAAGCATCTTGGCCAAGGATACAGCAGCAGTGCCCCAGTGGGGAATCAAACCCGCAACCTTTTCGTTAGGAGCCCTGCTTCTTACCACTATGCTACATGATGGCAGACAGCCCTGTTTCCAAATGTTCATCCTCATGTGGATGTCTAGAAGGACCTACTTCTTATTCTGTTCCAGGGTGCTTTCTGATACAGAGGCAAAGTGTGTGTAATGGCATTCCTCATGCTGTTCTGCTGAGTGAAGCAATGACTCAGACAGGACACATGTGTGACAGGAACTCAGAAAAATTATAAAAAATTGAAAAGCCTCAGAGACATGTTTCTTTCTGTACATCTGTCATAACTTACCTGATTCTCAGTTATTTCTTTGCCGCATTTTTGCACAAGTTACTGTTTGACTGGAAGAATAGTTCAGTCCGGTGCAGAGAAAATACCCCAGGATCGTGACAGAAATGAAGAAAGGGAAATGACCTGGCAGCTCTGTAGCAGGTCTCCCATGTGATTTCTGTGTCACCACATCACCACTACACAGCCACGGTGTGCAGGGAGAGGTGGGTGTGTGCTCTCATCCATAAAGAAGAAAAAAATTCTGAGAACTGCAAGTGAACAGTAAAAGGAAACTGTTCAAGGAATGAGAGAGAGAGGATAGAAGAAGAGAGAGACGGATGTAAAGGAGTGAAAGAGGGAGGGATCTACAGAGGGCTGAAGGAGGGAGAGAGAGATACAGAGGACTAAAGGAGGGAGAGATACAGATGGCTGAAGGAGAGAGAGATACAGAGGACTGAAGAAGAGAGAGATCTACAGAGGAGTGAAGGAAGGAGAGATCTACAGAGGACCTAAGAAGAAAGATCTACATAGGACTGGAGGACAGAAAGCTACAGAGGACTGAAGGAGGGACATACTGTATACAGAAGAGTGAAGAGGAATGAAGAGGGGCAGAGAGAGGGAGGATTGAAAGAGGACAGAAGCAGAGAGGCAGATACAGAAGACAGAAGTAGAGGGAAGGCTAAGAGAGACAGAACAGTAGGATGCTGGGAGATATGGGGTGTCTCGCAGCTGCAGTGCAAAGGAAGAACCATAAATTATTTCTATCTTTGTATTCACTTAGCAGTCGCCACTTTCAAGAGCTTCCAGCCTTTCATATGTCATCAATTTACACAGTTGGATTTTAATACATGAGGTTGCAGCAGCAGTGTCTCACCCCAGGATTCAACCCCACAACCAATTGTCAAGTACCCCCTAGCAACTAGCAAGCATAAGTCCTGTGGGCTGTTACGCTCGGATCACACTATTCTCCCTGCTCGGAGCTTGTTTTGGTTAGAAACGAAGGGTGAGAGGTCAGGCTGAAACGCGTCGTCAGTGTGTGGGACTGGCGCTGGAGCATTTGTTTGGACGGTGCGGTGAGTCACCGCGCTGTCAGGGGGTGAAGGCTCTTCCAAACGAGCCACGGCGCCAGACGGCAGGGAAGGCATGTTCCAGAAACTGATGAAGGGGAGAGAAGCTGAACTCTTCTTTTTTTTTTTCTTTCCTTTCTTTCTTTCTCTCTTTGGCTGCGGAGTGACAGACTGCGGCACAATGAGGTTCGGATAACTAGCACGGGGGCTGTCTGAACGCTGCTGTGAGAATTCCAAAGCTCCAAAATAGAATTTGTTTCTTTCTGGGTTTTTTTTTTTAATCCGTTAACAGCTGCAAATGTACACACCAGGGCACTCTCCTTCTTTCTCTCTCCCTTTCTGTCTCTCTCTCTCAGTCTCTCTCTGTCTCTCTCTCTCTCTCTGTCTCAAACACACATACACACATTCTAGGCATACATCTACAGAGGCTTGGTACTCTTCCATCCCGTTATGGTCCAGTGTACAGAATAATTACATTAAGGATGAAGGCACAGCCAGGTGTGTTAATTCCCTTGCATTTGGTGGGAAACAATAGTGGTGCTGTGGCACGGTCTGGATTTGAACTGGCAGTGACTGTATGATGCTCTTCATCCAGTTTTCATCTGCACAAAGGCCTGGGCTTATCACTAGCAGGGGGACAGTGATAGAAAGGAGGAAACAAGAGAGAGATGGCAGCAAGGGAGACAGGGAACAATGAAGGAGAGAAGGAGGCAGAGAATAAAGCAAAATGACTCTAAGAAAAATGACTTGAAGAAAAAAAATTAGTTGACAGCAAGGGGAAATTTTACAATGGTCTGACTTGCAGTCCCTCAATCACTCAGTCAATCAATGAGTCTGATGATCACTCAAAAGATTGAGCTTGTCTTTAAAATGTACTGAAAGCTCTCCTTTCTCTCTCGCTGTGCCATTTCTAAGGAATGTTTGTTTTCATCAGTTGTGGAGCTAGCCACAGTGAACAGTTATACTTTGTTCATGATGAAGTGACAATTATCTTTATTTATTCTCAGAACTCAGAGGTATGAACTGCCAAAGACAATGTTTACAAAAGAGAACTTTTTCCCCCTTACAAATTGTAGGCTGATTGATACCTTTTTTCCATTTCCACAGAAAAGAGACACATTCAGATAAACATGCCTTTCTGTGTGACCTCCATCAAATCCAAGGAATTCTATATAGTGATATTTCCCAGAACAATGTGGATTCTGGAATGTGTTTCACTGTACTTGTACTACTCTTTCAGAAGTTACCACACTTCTTGCTCTCCTACGGTCACTATTCCACAGCTCTTTGAAGGCAGACGGTTGCATTGGATGGGAAAATACGGGAAATATATCAAACTGTAAAGCCCCAAAAAGCACATAACACCTCCCAGCCTCACTTCTGGTCCCTTGCTACACTTTGGTTACTCTTTTTGTTTCATTTCTTGTGTTTTTTTCAGCCTTCATCATGCACAGATTTTTTTTTTTTTAATTGTTTTTTAATTACCCCACATAGGGTCTTCAGCTCTTACCCAGTTCAGTATTTCATTTAAATGGTCCAAAGTCACTGCCAGATTTGCTCTGGGAACTATTTACAAGAACACAAGTGCTGATTCCCAGATCCAAAATGTCATAGGCGCTCTCCAGATGTGATAATACAAGTAATTTTAAGATATGGCAGATGTGACCAGGCTGAGGACTGAACACCTTGCTGTGGCCAAGGGGACCTCCATCCTCCAACATTTCCTTTCACAGCACTTGTCATCCTCCCTCTCTCCCTTTTCACATCAGTCTCCAACTTTTACCAGACGAGACACGCAGTGAATGTTTCCTGCCAGATCACACTATCTAAACTATTGTGCTCACTGTTGCCATTGTCTGTTTATCCGCGAAAGCTTTTCTTCTTTTGTTGAAAAGCCAGGAAATAAACTTTGAGACTCAAGGGGGGGGGGGGTAAAGAGAGGAAGAGAGACGTGAAGTTTGGGCGTGGGGAGGGGCAGGTGGATGCACGGGTTAGATCCATCCGCAAGGGCGTGTCCTCTCTCTCTCTCTCTCTCTCTCTCAGACTGGCTTTGGTGGCGGGGAAAGTTTGCCGCTCCCCTGAGAGGCGATGTCACTGCTGTCACCGCTCTTTCAGGCTGCACGTGGGTGGCTGTCAATCTCTCTGTTTATGCTATCAGATCTCCTGCCCCAGTTTTCACAACACCTCCATCAACCGTCCCTCTCTTTCTCCAAAAGAAAGAGAAATGAAAGGAGTGTCAAAGGAGTATATACTGAGAGACAGAGAGAGGGGGAGGGAGGGAGGGGTGCATTTCCTCTCTTCTCTGAGCACGCCGAGCTCTGAAAGGGAACTAAAAGTAGAAGTTTGTCTACCGTGATATCAGGCTTTTCACTTATGTAGAGCAATGTCTGCATTCCTGAGCAGACAGCAGTCGCACTTAAATGGATCAAATGAGCAGGTGTTAATCGTGCAGGTGACTGTGAGGCCACATCTGATCAGGAGAGTCTCAGCGAGTCGGTCAGGCCCAGCAGATGTGCACAGGTGTGTCCAGGAATGTTCAGGTGTGCACAGGTGTGGTCAGGAACATTCAGGTGTGTGCATGTTTGTTCAGGAACGTTCAGGTGTGTACAGGTGTGTTCAGGAATGTTCAGGTTGCACGGGTGTATCCAGGAATGTTCAGGTGTGCACAGGGGTATCCAGGAATGTACAGGTGTGTTCAGGAATGTTCAAGTTTGTACAAGTGTATACAGGAATGTTCAGATGTGTACAGGTGTATCCAGGAATCTTCGGATGTATATGGGCATATGTAGGAATATAAAGGTGTGTGCAGCTCTGTACAGGTGTGGTGAAGTATGCAAGGTAGAGTGCAGGTTTGCTTCATAAAAACTTCACCCTGATAAATTCAAAAATAAAATAAATAGATATTATAAATATAAAAAGTATACCTGATAAACTAAAAAAAATCAAATGTAGGTACCTTTACATCTACATATGAAAATGTTTATCTTTTTTCTGAAAATCAAACTGCCTGCAAACACGCCTGTTAGCTGCTTACCTTCCGCTGCCTCTGCATTTAATAAATACCATTAGATTAACTGCAGATCACATTAGCTGCTGTCGCAATATAAATGTAGCAAAAACACACACATACATACGCACATACACAAACCTCTAGCTAATTGCTTTTAAGAGTCCGTGACTCTTGTGTTAAGCACCCATCGAGAGGCGCGTGGAGGATCAGCAATTACACCCACAGTCCCCGCCCTCGGGAAGCGCTGCCGTGCCTGTCAATCAAAGGGAGGGAGTACCGAGCGGAGAGTGGAGGCGGATCCGGAAGGAGCCATGGATAATTGGCCGTGGCAAACCGCCTCCTGCGAGCCCCATCCTATGAGTGAGCGTGGTCGCTCCACTAGGGGCGGGGGATGGCTGTGATTGATATGCCCATATCACCCGCCCATATCTCTCTGTCCCTGTACCCCTCTCTTTTTCCCTCAGTGAAGGGGCCCTGATGAGGGGTTAAAGGGGCAAATTAGAGACACAGGGCATAATGAAGCGAGCAGCGGGGACGTTAGTGAGCCGGTTCCAGGATAGCACTCGAGGGAAGTGGCGGAAGTGGAGGGAACTTGACTGGGAGCGGGTGCGGGCTCATGGGAAATAAAAATAAAACACAGTGGGCTGAAAAAACATGCACGCTGCTGTGAGTCTCCTGGGTGGACCCTTTATGAAAGGGGGCATATCAAACATTTCGACTGTAAAAGTCTTCATCAGACCATCCCAGTGTAACAGCCATATGCGTATAGGACACACCTATATGCCTCAGAAAACAAGAAATTTTCAACAAAGAGGGTGGCAGTGTAGCACAGTGGCAAGGAGCAGGGCTTGTAATTGGAAGGTTTCTGGCTCGATTCCCTGGTGGGGTACTGCTGTTGTAAATGGATAAAATGTAACAATTATAACCTATGTAAGTTGCTCTGGATAAAAGCATCTGCTAAATGGCAATGTAATGTAATGGAGAGGCTCACAATATTACGTCACTATCATCAACAGAATGAGGTGATACAGTATAGCCTTCTCTTCAGGCTTTCTCCTACAGTAGCACCTTGACCTGCGGAGGAACATGAGGGCTTTTTGCCTGGGGCTTTTTCATATTTAGGTCCTGTTCCAAACTCAGCACCCCATTTGCCACATTTAGAAACTGCCAAAGAAGCAACACGGTGGCACTCAGGCTCCTATTCCAGGACAGACTCCCCTCTGCCACACACTCCCATTGTAGGAAGAGCTCTGTGTGACCTCACATTCCAAATCCAGGAAGAGGTCTGTGATCTCACATTACAAATCCAGGAAGAGCTCTGTGACCTCACATTCCAAATCCAGGAAGAGGTCTGTGACCTCACACTCCCATTTCAGCTTGAGCTCATTGTGACATCACACTCAGGTTTGTGTGGCATACAGTCTGGCAGGTTTCACACACAACCTCATCTGACCTGGCCTGAATATCCTCCCCTTTAAACATGAGTTATGAAATCCATCAGAAGCACTCTAAAGTGCTTCCGTAACCCCAAACTGAGTTTATTGAGGTTTAATGTTCTTGTTTTTGTGTGTTTCGAGCTGCATCAGGGTCTCTGGGAAACTGCTGAGATATTGAGTGTAGAGATACGAGACCTGTCAATGACACAGGACAGCATTAAAACATTTTAACACACTGGGGTGCAGAGTCTGTCACCACTCAATGCATGGCTGTAAACTTTAGTGCTGTAATCACATCAATTTTACTGCCCTGTTGCTGCTGGAATCACAAGGACATCCATCAGTCAAAAAAAAGGGAAGTTTTACCCCTCCAGCAGCGCATCCCTGAGGGTGGTCCGGCCCTTCTCACACCCAAGGCCCAAACGTAGCTGCAGCACGTTATCCCACACACCTCGGCCTTTTAAACCAGGTCACGAGCGAGTGCGCTAACGAACGTGGTACATGATGTGGCCGCATCTCGCGGCAGTGTGCCGTGATGAAGACGGAGAGCTGGCAGAGTCTCGGCGCATCCGATTCCCACATATCAAACGCAGAGGAGCCGCCTCGCTTTCCCGAGCCCCTCTTTTTAAAAAGTCGCGTTTGATACCACTGCCAAAGAGCGGGCGCGCACTCCATCAGGAGAGGGGCGGATTAAAGGAGAAGAGGAGGGGCAGGAGAAAAAAAGAAAGAAAGTGCGCGGTGAGAAACAAGTTTCAACAGCTGTAATTAACACCGACTGTGTGAGAGCACGCTCCAGAAAACTGTGTCTGTTTGTTTGTTTGTTTGTTCCAATTTTGGTCTTTTCTTCTCGCAAACGGTGAGACGTGAGAACGGTTTCTTCCGTGGACTCTCACATCTCACGTGTTTTCAGGTGAACAACTGCAGCTGTGCGATTTCAAGCCTGTAAATTCATTTTGCATACTTCAGAAGAGATACATACAGTGGTGAAATATGTTTTACACAGGAATTTTAAACAGCTTTAAGTGGCATATGAGTAATGTGATGACATCAGGAGACCTCTGAGCTTAAAAAAGCTTTAGATTTATCACTTCAAAGAGCTAACATCTAGTTGGGAGCAGAGAGTATGTTAACATACATACACAAGTGAAGGAGTGGGGGTGGGTGGTAGATTAGTGCTGCAGTGTATATGCTATATGCCAACCACTGTCTTTTGCACTTGTTAGACGGACATGAGGGTGACAGAAGGGGGCACTCCTGCACCCCAAATCTCCTCCTTCCCCCATCCTCCCTCCCCTGCACTCCCCTAAGCCTCATCTCCCATTGGAAGGAGCACAGTAGAGGGATGGAAGGGGTGGAAGAGGAGAGGAGGATAGGATGGAGATGGTGAGTGGACAGTCAGCTGCTCTTTGCACACTCCCAGTCTGTCTGGAGTCTCCTGACAAAGGTGACTACTCCAGCTCCCAGAAGGGCACCTCAAATTGGGATATTTGTCTTTTCTCTACAGCCACTGCATCCCAGCTACAGAGGGAGGGAGGAAAGAGACAGACATAAAGAGACAGAGAGACAAAGACAAGGACAGACGAAGAGAGAGAGAGATAGTTGGAGAAGTTGATATGAAGACTGTGGAGCAGTTGTGTGCTGTTCAGACCCAGGCTGTGCTGGTTTAGGAAAGTTCCAGCTGCAGAGGAAAAGAGACAGACAGAGAGAGAGACACAGATAGACAGTGATAGAGAGTTATGTTTAATACATTTCAAAGTCTTCCCATTCTCTGTTATGAATGAGTCACTGTTACAGTTATTCTTGTTAATGATAATAGCAGTAGTATAATAGCAATTGTTATTATTAATTTATTTTTAATTTTTCATTATTTCATTGCCATTATCAATCATTGTTATTACTATTTTTCATTTGTATGTCACTCATTTCAGTGTCATCCATTATAGAAATGCTTTAACAGCACAGAAATTGTCTGTCATGCCAGCAAAGCTAATCTGAATTTGAATTTGACAGAGAGAGTAAGAGAGAGGCAGCGACAGACAGAGAGAGAGAGATGGAGTGTGATATTAAGGCCGTGGAACAGCTTTCCACTGTTCTGACCGAGGCTCTGCCAGCTGAGAAAAGTTCCGGCTATTGGAGCGGGCTCGGCAGAGGGGAGAAGTGAGGGATAGAGAGTGCGGTGTTTGCATTGTCACCGGAAACAAGAGGAGACAGTGCTTTCGGTTTATTCCAGGTCACTTTTAGCACCGTGCTGAAGACTAACTCCCCTGAGTCTCTACGGAGTGAAGGAGGCGGCTCTCTATCTCACACCCCCCCCCCCCCAACAGACACACACACACACACACACACACACACACACACACACCAACCCTCTCTGCTCTGTCACCCAGAGTTGAGCTCCATCTGGTTTCCACGGAGACCACGAAAGTTTTGCAAGGGCCATGCAACTGGTTCTCATTGGCATCAGGCTTCTGAGACAAACAAACTAACAAAATAAAAGGCCAGAACTGCTGGAGTCTGAAGCTACCACTGCAGTGAGCAGCCAAAACCTGAGCAGAAGCAGAGAGTGACAGAAATTTTGAGTGAGAGAGTGAAAGATTTTGGCTAGAAATCAGTAATATGACATCCATAGAATGTGACAATTTCCTGTATGCAGCATATATACCACCCTCTGACTCCCCTTATTACACAGAGGAACTTTCCCCTCCTCTCCACTCAGAGATCTGACGCTTCCAGGCACAGGATAAGGTGTTGTTATGTGGACATCTGAACTATAGGACTCAAGCTCCAGCTGCACAGAGGGGAACCACTACATATTTGAACTTACCCCTTTGTACCATTGACCTAAAATAGCCCCTACAAAACACCCATGACAGTGTGGTGAACAGAAATGGGAAGGAACTGCTGGACCTGAACTGCTGCCGAGGCCTCGGTTTGTACATAATGAATAGCAGGATCAGAGAAGACTCTTTAGGGCAATATACATACTGCTCAGCTCTTGGTAATAGTGTGGTAGACCATGCCATCACCGACATAGACCCCTCTTTTATAAATGCATTCAATGTCAGACCCCAAACACCCCAGTCAGACCACAGTCAAATCACTGTGTTCATAAAGAGAACACAGCGGCCCAAGAACAAACACCCACAGCCCAGTAAACTGTACAACCTCAATCACTACTACAGATGGGCTCCAACCATTGAGCAATTATACAAAAATGCAATTACCGCGAATGAATTCAAAAGCTGAACTGAATCATACCTAAACACATAGAATCAGCTTACAAAAACAGGTGTAAATTTGGCCATAAATTATATCAAACAAAAATCTTTGAAAGAACAACCACAAAATCTAAATTAAAAAGAATGCATTTGATATTGATATTTACAATAAATTTGTTATGAATCAATATAATAAATGTGTGGTAGTAATTTGTAAATGACTTTTCATTATTTATAATAAGATATTTATTATAAATAATAACAAGAAAAATGGTCTGATGAAGATTATAAGCTGTCACAAGACAAAGACAGCGAGAGTAAGACAGAAGACAGAGAGAGAGAGAGAGAGAGAGAGAGAGAGAGAGAGAGCTGGGCGTCCTGCCTGCAGGTCCTGGTCCCAGCAGCTGTGCAGGGCCGTCGTTCAGGTCAGAGGCGGAGCTCAGTGCTATTAGCTCAGCGCAGCCCTCGGGTCTCGCGTGGCTGGGCCTACGGGGGCCCAATGGCCTCCCACCGTTGACAGGGACGCCCGCGAGCTGTCAGTCACCCAGCCCAAAGAGCAGCAGCTGTTCCACATACGGCCCGTTTAACGGAAACACCGGCTGCCGGTGTCGTCTCCCTGACAGGCCACTGTCACTCCTCTGTCATTAAACCGCGCACACTGAGCACGCACCCCCACCCCCACCCACACCTCCTCACCCCCCCACATTCAGACACGCTGTCGCTTTTCACCTTGACAACAGGCAGAGAGGAGATGTGATGTTTGCATATGAATTATTGATTTGCTGCAAGGCGACTCCGCGCTCCATCCAGGCTGTCGGAGTCGCCGTTCCGCGGGAAAAAGTTGGTGAGAGAGCACAAGTAAGTGAGATGCGTCAGTCTACCTCTCAGACAGCCATTATGTATTTATTTATTTATTTGTCCTGGAGTGGGGGTTATGGGGTGGGGGGGGCTCTTCACTGTCTCAAGGAGGCAGTATGGACAACAGTGGGACCTGATTCCGGTGGGTGGCCTGGCATTAACCCCAATCCACTGCTAGTGGAGAGGAGGAAGCATTGATCACTGAGTAACACCGTTACTCTCATCTCCACTGAGTGACGCCGCAGTCAATGTTCCTGCTTTCTCTCCCTCTCTCTTTCTCCCTTTCTGTCCCTCTCTCTCACTCTGTCTCCATAGGAGACACTTAGGGTCTTGGCGGAAGGAGACTGGAAGCATATACTTATGTGTACGTGACAGAGATGGAGACTAGAAGAATATAGCTATGTGTGTGTGAGAGGTAGAGGGGGAGGGGGAGGGGTTGGGAGGAGAGGATTTGTTTGTTGTTTTTACACCTCTCTGCATCTCCTGTGCTTTTCTTTTTTTAATGGCCTCAGCATGGGCTGTGGAAGGAAAGAACGTGAGAAAACAAATGAAAATGAAGGGAAGAAGTGGAAAAGGATGTGTGTACTCCAGACAGCAAGCTTTCATTATGCATTCTTTAATGTCAGATAGAAAGAATTTAATGCTCTCAGCAGGAAGGTGTACTGTTTGGCACAGTGACACTGTGTATTGTTTACCTTATTCCAATGTAACGACATTGTAATAACTTTAGGAACACGTGCTTAACAACAGTGTTGTCACTATCTTGGCACCACCTGAATTCCTGTGAGCTGCTCAGGCTAAGAGTGGATTACCTGTGTCTCTCTCTGTCCCTCTCTCTCTCTCTCTCTCTCTCTCTCTCTCCGTATCTGTACCTCCACATCTCTGTCTCAACTGGACTCCTGATAATGGAAGGGGGAAAGGAGATTCACAGATGGTTTGCGGTCCATTAACACATAAAGTAATATCAGCGCACTCATTTGGGTGTTACGGTGTCTCAGTGGGTAACCAGACGACCTGAGGGGGGGTAGGGGTGGACACCACGCAGCGCACCAGCCCCGGCCGCCACCACCAGAGCAGGAAGTGTCGTGAGACTGACAGTTTACCATCCTGCTGTCCCTTAGTGTGTAAACACACCACGTCGGAGCACAGCCCAGCCTCCCTGGGTGGCCCGGTGACTCAGCACCGAGTCACCATCAGAGGGAGCGCCGGGTTTAAAAGTGTATCACATCAGGCGGGTCCTTCTGGCACTCCTCAGGACGCTGTGCGTGGTGATTCACTCGGGGGGGAGTGTCGCCGTATCTCACCATACATCACAATATCATCTCCTTATTAACTATATAAACTGTATCTTAACCCTGATCAGAGACAGAGCTCCTCAGTTAGAGGCAAGGCGTCTGACGGAGTCACAGGAGTAACCCATGCATGTAAGCTTTTGTGACGCCTACTAGCAGCGGGGAGGGTTATGAGCGAAGCGTGCGTTATTTTTAAGCCAAAAACCAGCGTGTCCCCTGTGATCCGAAGCTCGTGTCACGATTACACCCCGCCATGTTTGCAGAATGGATTTGGTCCTGAATTATCCATGCGTAGGCAGGTCCGCTGTGCTCTGATACACAAACGGTCTGATCTTAAGGCATTGCTCTGATACGTAGGCCAGTCCTCTGGGGAAACAACAGTGTAGCACAGTGGTAAAGCACAGGGCTTGTGACTTAAAGGTTGCTGGTTGCTTGGACGAGGTACTTAACCCACAATTGTCTCAGTAAATATCCAGCTGTATAAATGGATCACTGTAACCTATGTAAGTTCCTCTGGATAAGAGCCTCTGCTAAATGACAATAATGTAATGTAATGCAGTGTTTCTCAACCCTGCTCCTCGCGGCACCCTGTCCTGCATATCTTCTATCTATCCTTGCTCTACCTACCTGACTGAACTCATCAGTGGTGCATTTTATTAGCTGAGCACACCTGATTTAAGCAAGCAGCAAGGATAGACAGAAGCTATGCAGGAGAGGGTGCCGCGAGGAGCAGGGTTGAGAAACACAAAATCAGAGTTGGAGTTGTTCACCTTGAGTGCTGATGACAACAGTGTCTCTCATCTGGAACCCACCATGAACGCAAAGGCGGTGTTAAGTAGCCACAGTAAGCCTGGAACCCTAACACAAAGACACCGCTAGCCTGTCTGCCTTTGTTCCAGGTTAGCGCATCCCATCCAGGCTTCCATCCTCCTTAGCGGCTCGCTAACGATCGCCTCCGCCGAGCTCAAGCTGGTTAAATCAATGCAATCCTCCCGTTCGACCGCGGAGGAAGCAAATTATCTTTTTAATGCTATAATTCTTCCTTTTCATCGAGCGTTAAAAGGCTGCAGAGTGTTAAGCGCAGTGGAAGCCAGGCTGTTTATTTCGCTCTCAAGGTGAAAAGGTACACGTGGGCTGCGTCTTGCTCTCCTGTCCTGCACTCAGAGCCGCTTTTGCTTGGATATCTATGGTATGGTCCTACCTGGTCCTCCTGCCTCTGGTGAAGGGTACCGGCTTGGGGAGAGCCGCTGTAAGATGGCAGTGGGTGTGTCCCCAGCTCAAGGCGTGCACAGACACCTCTACTCTCATCCGTTCTCTGTCTGGACAAACCCTGTTGTCAGACCCTGTTTCAGGCACAACAGGTGGCTATACTGAATATACTGTACATGCATACATACTGTACATACATACAGACAAACACACACACAGCCAGACAGCACACAAACATGTGCACATACATACATAAATACATACAGATAGACAAACAGTGTGGCATAGGGGTAAGGAGCAGGGCTCCTAACTGAAAGGTTGCTGATTCAGTTCCCCGCTGTTGTACCTTGGGCAAGGTACACAATTGCCTCAGTAAATATCCAGCTGTATAAAATGGATAAAATTGTAACTCACTGTATGTAAGTCACTGTGGATAATAGCGTCTGCTAAACATGACAATAATATAATAGCATACCCTTGTGTTTTCAGGAATAAAATGAATTATTGTTCTGTGCAATGCTGTAAAGGATATTTCTTCTTTCAAGCAGAAAAATCAATACTGAGATACAATACATACATACCTACAGTTATATACACACCATGCCTGTGTGCATACACACTGTACACACAGAGACACATACCTATACACACACACACCAAGCTGATGGCTATTCCATCAACTTGGCTGTTTGACAGAGCAGGCAGGAACCACCAGTGAGCCCTGTATTTGCCGATAGCTTGTCATGGCGGTACAGTAATAGGCATGAATGAGCCAGCTCCTTCTCTCAGCCAGCCTCACAGAGCCTGGGCTCCACTTCTCTGTCCACAGAGGCACCAGGGCGCGCTGCTCAGTGTGTCATCGGAGGACGGGACCATATTCTCAGCTCGTCGCTGAATGTGTAATGCCAATAACGTGGTGAACATAGCGCGGCGATTTGCGAGGTGCCGCTCTCGTGTCCTCGGGGTCTTGGGTATGTACATGCTGTCCCAGAATTCCCTCCAATCGCGTCCTTTACTTGCATACTTTTTTTTTTTTTTTTTTTTTTACACAAAAGCTGCCTCCTACACACTGTCCCGACGCAAGCCATCTGTGCTCAGATTGCCAGGCTGGAGAGAGGAATTAAGGGGCGGGGATGACAATCACTTCGGGTGGGCCGAGGCCCCCCATGAGCGGCTAGCGCCGATTCCGAGCTCTCTGCAAATAGCCGCCTGTTCGCCATCCCGATCCCTTAAGTAAGCGGATGAACGGCCAGCCGCACCGGGCCATCCTGTTAAAAGTCGACAAGCGACTCCCCAGCCTTCTCCGAAAGCCTCTCTCTTTCATTATGGGCCTTAAAATCGGCCACCTTGAAGTTACACTCCTCAGGAGAGGGAGTGGATTCTACGCCCCTCAGGAGAGGGAGTGGAGTCTACGCCCCTCAGGAGTGGGAGTAGATTCTACACTCTTCAGGAGCGAGAGTGGATTCTACACTCTTCAGGACAGGGAGTGGATTCTACACTCCTCAGGAGAGGGAGGGGTTTCTCAGAGATACCACTTGGTCGCAGGATCCCCTGGTTATGTGTTAGTTATGTTGAAACAATGTTTTCCCCATGGGGAATTCTTCATCATACCAGCCCATGCATGTACACAAATGCACATGCACACGTATACAAACAAAAACATTCACACGCATGCACACACACACACACACACACACACACACACACACACACACACACACACACACACACACACAGTGTGGAAGCCCTCATGTCCTCAATACGCAGATGAAAATTAAAAATAACACAAGCAGCAGAAACACTGCTGTGAAAGATGTAGAAAACACCATGGGGAACTGTGTCGTCTCTTCATCGGCGGCCATTTGATGCAGGCATGCAGAAGAAGCACAGCACTGTCATGTGCTTTATGGTCGCTGTCTCACAGCAAGAGGGCAGAGACTCTCCCCTCCTCTAATACTTACAACGGACAGAGAGATGGAGAATTACTGTCTGTGGGTGTCGGTGTTCTGCTGAATGTAGCCCTTTTTTTTCCCCAAACGTGTTGTACATCCATCATTGTTAAACAAAGAGGAGAGGAGGAAAATTGCTAACAATCCCAGGACTTTGGCGGCAAGGCCAGCTAATAAATCCCACCTTGATTGGTGATGTCTGCCTTCACCCTGATCCCATCTCCCCGAGTTTCCACTTTGATTGGAGATGTCTAGATTTAGAACTCGCAGGGTTTCCCGGGTGACAGCCATTACAGAGCGCCTTGTTCTGCCGTGTGCTGGAGTGAGATAGTGTGTGTCGGGGTTGCTCTGTGTCAGTGTTAGATGCAATCACCTGCGGAACAGCATGGAAACTGATACAGGTGTCTCAGGTGTGTGTGTTATTTACTGCCGCGGTCCGTTCCATTCCATCTTTACTCAGCTGACACATTCATTCAAGGCAGCTCACATAGCGCTCATGTTTTCCCATATAATGCGCTTTTTACTGCTGGAGAACTACTGAAGCAATTTAGGTTGCATACCTTGATTAATCATTGCACTGACTGGGAGTCAAAGCTACGACCTTCAGGTTCAGCTTTTTAACCACTATGTCATAGTGTCCCTTCTAACCGGGCACTACAGCAGCACACAGGTAACAGAACAGTGAGTGGGCATCAAGCAGGAAAAATGTGGCAAAAGAATAGCATACAGCAGTAAAAACACAGTGCTTAACAATCATCTTTAGGAACACATATTCATATCATATTGGAGTGAATGTATAACAGCATCATTATACATGCTGTTATATGTTCTATGATAGCATCATTATGGTATATCCTAAAACACAGTGACAAGTCAAAGAGCCCTCGCTGACAGGTAAAAAGAGTGTGTCACTCGCGCTTGGCACAGAATGACATGGAAAGGTCATATATTTGCAAGTGTTCACATGCAAAAAGGTTTCTGCTTTCTTTTTTCAGCAGCAAATAAGAGCCTTGCTGTCCATGACTTTTCATGTATACTGAGTGTCTGTTTAATACACAGTCATACTTCAGAACACCTCTTGCCCGGAGAAGAGTTATAGATATTTTTTTAGACAGTTGTGGATTTCTCATTATCTCATTGTCTTGTTAATCTGTTTGAATGGATGGAAGGATAGTTTCCTTCTGTGCCTGTGGAGACAGTGGATGCATTAATCATAGGTAATCACGACGTTAAGATCTACAGTGTCAGCTATAGATTAAAACTGCGGCTACTTCCCCATTCGAGCAGAGAGCTGGCTTCTGTGCCACTGTCGTTCTCAATATTTCCCACAGCACATTTTACCAACAAAAGCGTGATCTGCCCGCGTTTTGCCCATTGAGAGTTTTGTGTAAATATATCGCTCGTTCTGTGGCCATGTGGTAACTGTCGTGGCGATCGATGAGTTTTATTTGCACGGACGTATCCGCATGAGTAGAGTTTTCCCTCTTGTCTGCAGTTATCATCTGAGACAGCCTTTTCTCATGCTGGAAAACTCATCCTCCATAGTCGAGTATCATCCGAAGGCGGGGCAAGAAGCCAGGATCCCATCTGACCCGCCTTCTCCCCTAGTTATCTGCATGACGCAAAGGAAACCGGCTGCCTCTGGATTTTTCCCGTCTGGTGCAGGCTGAACACGACATGTCGGTTTCGCTCGATCCAAATGGTCAAGCAGCGCAATCGATTTCCAGCGTGATTGATGCGGCATTCTCTCAGCTCGGGAGGAAAACATACACAAAGCGCAGATAATGTGACCCGATGGTCAGGGCTCTTTGAGGTACACCTTTGCTGTGAAGCATTTACTTTCATTTTTTCCAGGACATTTATGATGAAATATTTTACTCCTAACTGAAAATAATTGGCTATATTGTGATTTACATAACACACATGCACATTTAAACTTGAAGACCCTGGGTGGGTTATTGATGGCATGTATTTGGCACAGGTGAACGTAACCCACGTCCATCGTTGTCTACACAAGCAACTAACAGTTCCTCTCTTCCAAGTTTTCAAAGGAGGCATTCAGGCAGCATTTAGAAATGTTGGACTCTCTATATACTTTTCAGCACCTTTCTCTTTGGATCATTCTGTCTTTGATCAAATTTTTTGTGGTTTATGGTGTGTGTGTGTGTGTGTGTGTGTGTGTGCACGCAACTGCATGTGTCCATTTTTGTGCCTGCACATGCCTGTGCGTGTCCACGTGAGTCCGTACAACAGTGACATTTGCTGCTTTAAATCTGAATGGCTGCGGATTATTTTATGCAAAGCGTGCCATTATCTGTGTTCCAGCCCTGTGAAGTTTGGCCCGGGCAGTTCTGAGGAGCTCCGCCCCCCCCCTCTCTCCGGGCTGCCTTCACAGCCATTGGGCAGAGCTGGCGCTAAACGCCGCAGACATCCGTGCCTTCATGCAAATGTTTCTCTTCTTCCCCCACGCACATCAGATGCTAATTAGGAAATATCTAATTAGCGCGAGAAGATTAAGACTCTCGGTAATCACGGGGCGCCGGAGACGTGTGATGGGCAGTGATGGCCTGAAGGTGACAGCACGGTTCAGCAGAGGAGGAGTCTCGCGATTTCCGTTCCCGCTTGGAAGGAGGAAATGGCCTGAAGGTGACAGCACCAGAGGAGGTCCGCACATGCCGAAACCCTGGCCCCATCTCTCGTGATACCGCTTCCTCCTGTGGAAATGCACGCTACACTACAGAAAGCCATAAAGGCACTCCTTGTGTCGTCTCCCGTGCCACGGTGCTCATAAGATAGGGTCATTTCCAGGGTTAGACCATGGAGCGTGCAATACAACTGGCCCCTGGCTATGTTTCCATTACAGTGACTGCAGGCACAGACACAGGCATGCATTCAGAGTGTCATCTCTGTTGCTCCTCCTCGCTAGCAGAACTGAAGAAGTTCACCCTGTAGGAGTTACATGTGAGCTACATCTGCTTCCATTGAGCTCGCCGCACACTCTTCCCACGCTAGTGCCGCTAGTACAAAAGCAGCTGCTCGCACCCTTAGTCACGGAAGCGCACCCACTGACGCCCAGCTTGTTCAAGCGCAGAGGGGAAAAAAAACCTGGAGAGGAAACCAAGAGAGGGGATGTTTGAAGAGGACAGACTAATCAATTACCTCTTTACATCAGGGATCTCCTTTATACATGGATAACGTGTAAAAATTGTGACCTGTGTAAGTCACTGTAGATAAGAGTATCTGCTAAATGACAATAATGTCGATAATGCCCTTCGGAGAGGACAGCTTTTCCAAGCAGACTGCTGGTGTTTGATTCCTTTGCTCATCATCCACACCTCCTCAGTGTCAGATTTCTAGTCACACTCTCACCCCAGCATTTGTGGTATAGCTCATCAAATCTCAAAGAACCGAAATTCATTACCGGAACGTGCCAACTAAATGCTTCGAGAGCGAGCGTGTGAGTCACGTGACGCTTTGTGTTCTTTAATGGTCCGTCCACCTAACCAGACAAGGCTTGACGGACAGGTAATGTAGAGTATGTTAATTGGCCTCTAAGTGGTGAGCCGCTCAGTGTCATAAGTGTGTACACTGAGCTGCTGAACAGAATAAGTGCGCAGCGCGGGGGGTTTGCTGTTGGCTACGCAGCGGGCCGGGGCCAAGTATGTGTAAGCACATTAAAGCCACTCGCCCTTGCTTCATTAGCGGCGCTTGGGCATGTGTCGGCTCAGCGTGTCAGTGTGGCTACTGGCAAGTTAGCAAGACGCAGGCAAATGTATACACAGCGGAGCTGTTTGCCTGTGGCTGGTTAGCAGGACGAGGCGTGCACGTTCGCTCGGGTTCTTGCGCTTAATTGGGGGATTGTGAAGCAAGGCGCCATGGGGGGAAAGGCGGGCGTTCTCTGGATGCGCATTAATGCTCGTTTGCATGCCTGCTTTGCGGGGCCCCCGAGTTTGTCGCTGGTATAATTGGCACGGGCGGGCTGGCGCGGGCTCGCGTTTGATTGGCTGTTTCCCCGCAGCGGTGGTGAGTCCCCCGGGCGAGCGGGGCGGGCCGGCGGCTCACGCCAGCGACTGACGGCTGCTGACAGTCCGCAGCGCGGCGCCTCGCCAATCGCCGCGATTCGCAAACGGAATCGGCAGAAACGGGGGCGCAGAGTCGTCTGTTTATTTTCTACTCTTCAGAGATGTCGGTGCAGAAATGAAGGGAGGGGAATGGGACTTTTTTTTAATTAACCTCTTGGTACAGACAAGGCAGCACCAGGATTACAGTTTACCCACATTAGCCAAAATCCTAATTTTTGACAGCTATAAAGACTGAAGCAGTGCTCATATATAACTGTGAAAGAAGAGGAAGAATCTTTTCAAATCTAGCCAATCAACATTTGATGTCAAACCAATCAGCAGGTTTTTTGCTCTTGCCCTTAGTTACTTTAGTATAAACAAAACCCCACAGAGTTGCTTCTAGCTCTGTCCCTACAGAGATATTCAATAGCTAATTGGTTATAAACAGCCTCTGGCCCTAACCAAATTTAAACTTGAAAAACATGACTCTGGTCATTATACCCCTGCAACACAATTATTTTCCTAACTCTTAACCACTACATAATGACTAAATAACAATGCAAAACTACTAGACTATCCAAAATGTCCAGCTCAGGGGAAGCATTATGAATTATATATACACATTTATGAGTTTCATTAACAAGGGATATGCAAGAATAATGAAACAAAAATGGTAAAACACCCTTTAAGATTAAATAACATCCCTGACGGTTTTGCCTTCTTTCTGTTTTGGTGGATGGTGAGAATTTGGTACCTAGAATTGAGTAAAGCACAAAATCTCATACAAATGAAACAGGTGGTCATCACCTGCAGTGCTAGCAGATTGCTGTAGCATTGGCAGAGACCTAGAAATTACATAAGCGTGACAATTTAACCAAAGATTAAATTTACACCATTTTAATCATAGCCTTTCCATGCAGTGTGATTTTACTGTTTGCTTTTCTGTGTAATCGTGTTTACATACTATTTGAATGTAGTCACACTGTCAAATATGTGTACACACATAAGATCTTAATCACTAAAAAAAACCCTAAAAATCCTGCTTTGTTCCTGTAGAATTTTCTGTACATCTTTTTATAACATGGAATGGATTGGAACATAATTAGATCCAGTAACTGGACTTGATGGGCAATACTGGTTCTATAAAAGGTCCAGTCCCACATCAGCTTCCCAGGGTGAACCCGTGGAATACAGCATGCAGCACAGTGACAGTTGCACCTGAAGAGAAAGGGAGAAATCAGTTCTGCTAAGACTGTGCGCATTTAGGCACTCTCTCAGTCACATTCCCCCTGAAATACTTACCGCTAACTTTGCAAAACACTGCCTTCACATTCAGGGGACGGCATTCATGAATATTTCATCTGGGCTCTTAATTGAGCATACAGTCGATAATATCCATAATTAACTGTATGTTGTGATGTAAAGTGGTGCTGTGCTCTGAAGGGAGGTGCATTCACTGAAGGTTTGAGGTAATGCAGACATAAAGGGCCGGGTATGTTTTCATGCTCTCACATCTGTTCACCTTTGTTAGCCCCGCCCCTTCCTGTAGCTGGCCCAATCACTGGAGACATGGGAACCTTAAATATCTGGTGTAGAAGTCCGCACAGGGCACCATTAATACTTCCAGTCAGCATTTCTCTGGGATGTTATTGTACACATGACAAATCTGTCTTTGTCTGTTTCTTTCCTCTTTCCCACTGTCAAGTCTCAGGGGTGTTTTGTGGTCTCCCGTTAAGGTTAACCAATCTTTGCTTAAGCTTTCATAGGAAGACAAATGACCATGTACAAATGCAACCTCTTCCCCTCCACCCCCCCCCCAAACAGCTTGTACTTGTTGAAAGTGGATCAACATTTCATTTCAAGTCCATTTGCATCAGCAAAAAAAAAACAAAGCAATTATCATTCCACACTCTGCAAGTCCAATCTTGTTCCAGAGAGAGCGGGAACGTCTTCTGGGGGTCAGGGCTCTTTTTTTTTTGTCCTTTTTGTTCAATGGGCTGTGGGCTGGGTCTCCTCTGACTGAACCCAGCAGATCCAACAACAACACAAGTACGTGTGAATGCAACCTCAGTGTGGAACACAGCTGTGGCAGCGCTCCCACAGAGTGAACGCAGACAGGAACTGAGTCTGACACAATGGGCTTGGGCTGTGCTCAGGAAAGACCCATACTGGGAGCACAGCTGTGGTGGAGCAGACTTGAACATCTGTCACGTTTGTCTTTGCCCCAGATTGAGTCACGCGGTCTGGCCTCCGATAACCGGAAGTATGTAAATCTTTACATTACATTACATTATTGTCATTTAGAAGAAACTCCTGTCCGCCGCGATTTACACAGGTTATGATTTTTTACGTTATCCGTTTACACAGCGGGATGTTTACTGAGGCGATTCTGGGTTGAGTACATGACCCGATGGTACAACAGCAGTGTGAGCAGAGCAAATGCAGTCTCCTCTAACTGGTAGGCTGATCCATGTACTTCCTGCCATACTGTTCTTGAAGAGAAGAGAACAGGATTGGCTGGTCAGTGTCAAAGAGCCATGTTGCAGAGAGCCGTGAAAAGCACCATCAGCCCCAGAGAGATCTCTCAGTTCCAGCTCTCCTGACTGGTCTGGTAAATATAGAACGGGACCCATTCAGCTCTCTCAGGTCCAGGGCTGCTGGAACAGGAAGCAGCCCAGGTGGAAGAGGGGCATGACATCATGCACCATGTGTTTACTCTGGACCCTGCTGTCCCTGGATCAGTGACACGCTGCAGGGGCAGCTGGGATCTGCAGTTGGTCCTGGACTCAGCAGGATCTCGGAGTGAAGTGCACAATCCAACAGATATTCTATTGATTCTGACCAGATATTCAGCTCCTGCATTCCTCCTACCCTCTGTCCAGGAGGTTCCAGTTGGTGACAAGGGATTGCAGTACTGTCTGAGTTCCTGTAGTATCTATGGACATTCCGTTTTAGATTAGGTCTCTTCAACGATGTCGAGAGAGAGAGCTAGCAAATGGAAACATACAAAAATAGCAAAGACAGAACTTTCCAAGGGAAACACATCATGATGAATATCTGGCTGTAATGAATAGAATATCCAACCTTGGGAGAGTAGACTTTCATGCCTCGGCTGTTAGTGAGGGCCGGGAGACACCAGCCGGCCTTCTGGGTCATTGTAATGAGAGTAAGCTCAGAGCCAGTGAGCTGGAGCTGGAGAGGAGATTCATAGGCTCCTTTCTGTTCCCCTTTTGGCTGGGGCTGTGCAGCGGGCATCCCAATCACCTGACCTGGTCCTTACACGGCTCCCGCCTCCCTCCCTCATGACCTACGTGTCTCTACAAGCCCTTTTATAAAAAGGTTTTCACAACTTGAAAGGGCACCTTGAACGTGTCCTTTTACAGGGAAATGATCAATGGTGCCGAGGAGGAGGAGGAAAAAGAAAGAAAAAAAGAGCAGAAAACAGCACAGTACCCTTGTGGCATGAGGAACAGACGCCCTTGCACCCTGGGAGGGGGGGGGCTGTCCAGCACCGCCAAAACGTGCCCCGCTGTGTTTTTACTGCGATCGCACACACGTTCTGCCTGCGCTCATCCTCTCCTCTCTCTCCTGCTCTGCGATGAGAACGCCCTGTGACATTCCGATTCTCTCTCCCTCCCTCCCTCCCACCCCCCCACACACACCCTCTCTCTCACTCTCTCTGCTTAGTAGCCTCAGCCATGTGCAGATCAAGAATGGAGCAGCCAGCTCTCTGCTCTCTCTCCTCACTCCAAACAAGAGGCTGAAAGGAGTTCTTTCTTTCTGAGCATCTATCCTCCTTTTCTTTTCCCTTCTCCTCCTCCTTCCACTTTAGTCTCTCACTCTCTTCTCTGTCACAGTCACAGCCTACCCCTCCCTCAGTGGAGGACAAAAGAAGAAAAAAAGAGAGAGGGACAAAATATTTTATTTGTAGGAACTTAACTGGAAGAGAACAGCGCAGATTTTGTGTGTGTGTCTGTGCGCGCGCGCTCGTCTTTTTCTGAGTCCCCGGCTCTCGTCGCTGTGTCATTGTGCGCCTCACTGAAGGATTGTGCTTGGCGACCGCTTGGCGTGCGGCTGGAGGGACACTGATGCATCACTCGGGCGTCAGCAGGGCGAAAATGCTCTCCCACGAGCCAGGTAAGGCTGCGCACGCGGCTCGCCCTCGCGCCGCGGCGGGGGCTGTGTAACGCACCGGTCCGCTCAGACACGCGCCGCCGCGAGGCTGCCGCGGGCAAGGAGAGACGGTGCTGCAGGTGTTCGCGATCGGGAGAGAGACCGCGTGCGCCGAGCACTTTAAATACCTTATTTCGAGATTAGCGGCGGCGCACCATTAAAGCTCGGCGATGTTCAGCATGTGAATGAAACGTGGGGCGATTTAAGAAAGTCCGTCTGTGCTGCTTATAGCCTGGTTGTAGTGTGCGTTTGATCAGAGGTGAGAACAAGCGTGCCGCTGGGTGTGTGCATTTGAAAAGAATATTGATTGACAGTAATGATAACAACTCTGGCAAGATGCTGAAAGTGTAAAGGAGACTGTGCAGGAAAATAAAAATAAAAAGAGTTGGACCCTTTTTTATTCACTTACACGATTATGTATGTGTGCATTCACTAATATTCCCTCGGTTACTGTTCATTTTAGTAGTTTAGTAGTATATCGCGCACGCTCGTTACCATTGGATATCCCTGCATTAATCTGTGCATTGATTAAATATATTTTATTTGATATGGAAATAAAAATGCGAAATGGTGCTAATAGTTACTAGCAGCCCGGTTTAAAGAGCTGTATGTCATTAGCAGTCTAGGAGATGAAAAAGATGCGTTTACTCCACAATATGTGGGCCAAAGATAAGTGCAGCATATGTCTGTTAAATCATACGATTATAGTTCACCTAACGTACCCACTGCCATGCGCTCATATTTGCGGACATGAGCGTGTCGGGGTATTATCAGAATACGTTGTTTTCCTTCTGGCGTCATAGTTAAAAGCCATGAAAAGGGACTCCTGTTATCACTGCCTACAATACTCAATGTAACTCCGGTGGCGGGGAGTGTTGTTTTAATATGTATATTTTTAATAGGGTAAACTTGCAATACTGCACGTGTATAGTAGTTGTAAATCATTTATTTATTTTCTTAGGTGAAAATAACATTAAAAAAACTAGACAGTAAAAATAACTTTTTATTTAAAAATGTAAAATTTATACTGTCGCTAATACCACGGTGGTTGGTTTCCTTTAAATTAATAAAAAATCATTCAAATGTAAACAATGTTTGCAAAGCCACGGACCTATCCCCGGCATCCGGCAAGATAAGTACACAAGCCAGCAGTGTGGCAAGCTCGTTATTCACGATAATATTGAGATGGTGGAGCAAAGGTGCTTACCCTGGCATAAAAATGACAGAGAAATCTTATTTAGCTGAAGAATGCATTTCATATATTTTTTTCTATTTGCAAAAAATAGCATGCTGCTTTCGGCTAATGCTTAGAAAACTGAATTGTAACAGCTGGATTGATTTGCTTTGTGTATTGATGGGCTTTCCAAAAAATCAGTATTATTAGAAAATTGTAATATTGTTTGTTTCGAACATGCAGCTCTATGTACAGTAAGGTAAGTGCCTGTGGAATGTATGAAGAGGTTAATATCATGTGCAAAACTGTGTAGCATGAGGAGTGGTGTACAAAAAACAGGGTTTGAATGTTAAAGGAGTGGACATATATCTGTAGAAATGAAAAAGATGAGCCAGACTGGTTATTTGGAGGAATTTGTAGTGTTGGGGTCTATAATTAGCAACACAAACTTCAGCTGGAGCCCTCACCACTCCCACTTCTGGATTTGATATGCAGGATAATTGTTCTAACAGTAATTATTATTGTACACTGTTATGTGTTGCAATTATAAATATGTGTGTTGTGTGTGATTACAGTCAAGGGCGATGCCTCATAGTGGCATTTAAATTAATACATTATTTATTTACTGAGTAGATGCCCTTTTGAAAAGATGCTTGCTGTACCTTGCCTTTTTTACATAGCATCCACTTATGCTGCTGGACATCCACTGAGGAAATTCAGCATGAAGTGCTTTGCTGAGGCATGACACCGCAGAGCCTTGCTCAAGATTTGAACCCGCAACCCCCTGGTTGCGCGCTCCTTATCTAAATGATGAAAGCAGTGAAATGGAATTTCAGTGTGTTGAAATGCAAAGTGGCAGTGACCGAGCAAATGCAGGGTCCCACCCACACCTGCCCTCACTGCCACTCCAGCAGGGTGTCAGCAAGACAAAGCGTTTGGACGAATCACCTGTCTTACCGTGAACGGTAACCATGTAAAAAAAAAAAAAAACGCTGTCTCATTAATATGAAACAGTAGAGAAGTGCTTGGTTCCCCTATGATGTGTGATCCATCCTGAGGTCTTCTCTATGACAGCCTCTCCAGACTGCCAAGACCCTGTCAATACCACACCCCCGACACACACATACACATGACGGGGGGACAGGGAGGATGGTGACATTGATTTATCTGGAGCTTGGCAGCCGCGCTCGCGCTGGCAGAGAGCGTGTCATAGAGGTTTCGGGCAGCGCGGGAGGAACCGGGCGCGGTGTCGGAGCGTGCACATCTGAAAAGCCATCGCCAAGGTTATCTCCCAGACCCTGCTCCCGGCCCCCCCATCCCCCCACCCCGGCACCGCTGCGCTCGCCGGTTCGCACTCCAGCCGAGCTCAATCAAACCGCTTTGGCCGAGCCGTTAATTAAATGCTGATCTGCATTCTGCATCCCGCGGCAGCGATAGCCGTCTGCCAGGAGACCTTTGTAAAATAAATGCGTCGCTGCTGTTTGTTCTCCCAAAAAAAAAAAAAAAAATTCCAAACAAAAGTAAAGGTTATTTGAGCCATTATTTTCATTCATGCCTCTCCTTTAAACCAATATTAGGCAGGTGCCTGCTGTATTTGTTATTTGTAGCAGTGATAAGCACTCTAACTCTTAGTCAGCTACACAGCTAAATCATTTTGCATCCTTTACGCTGAATGCATTCTGTAGTAATAACTTGTCTGTGTGAAAGGCCCAAATCAACAACAAAAAAATGTCATGAGAAAAGCTCATCTTATTATCAGCACAAACACACCTTCTGCTGCATGGTCCTTTTTTCACAAAGGACATATTGTAGATTGTTGTCAATAGATGTGACCTCCCTGCCTGTGTTCAAGCAGGAGCTCAATCAAGTCTGATCAATGGTTCTCAGTTTGAATGAAAGCCTGCGTACACAGTTAGTCTCTGCGCCCAGGACTAGATCATAGTATCCACAAGGAAAACAAATCATCACAGATGGCAACACTGCGGACCATAAGGCAGTGTGTTTCAGTACTAAATCATTTCAGTAGGGGGTACTACAAAATGTTCCCTTCATCGTCTCCCTCTCTCTGTTCAAAACAGTCACATCAGCATAGAAATGGCATTTAGTTGTGCTTGGTCAACATTCAAGCTTCTGTTTCATTATGTTTAACCGAAAAGGTGGAAGTTTTTCAGTGCCGTGCATAATATTTGCAACAATCAGGCATACAAACACACACACACACACATACATATTACATGGGTGTGTAGGCTTACAGACTTGGTACTTAACATGCAATGTTTGTGCAGTTGGCTGTGTATGTGCGTGTGTGTGTGTGTGTGTGTGTGTGTGTGTGTGTGTGTGTGTGTGTCTGTGTGTACATGCACATTTTTGTGTATTTGTGTGAGAAGAGACCAGAAGAGCTCTTACTGCATAGACTTATACATCAAAAATGAAAATAAGATTAAAGAAAAGGGGTCTGGCACAGTAAATAATATATCACTACACTACAGATATCACAGCACTACAAATGCATCACTGCTCATCTGGCCGCTCCGCACAGTGGGGCACCTCGCTGTGCCTGTGTGTGTGATGTCATGTACATACGCACATACATATGCATGCACCTGCACACACTTGCCCACATGTATGCACACACACACACACACACACACACACACACACACACACACACACACACACACTCATTATTACTGAGTTTCACATACAGGAAGAGAGGAGCAGAGAAAGAAGAGGGGAGGAGAAGGGAGGGAGGAGCAGAGAAAGAGAGAAGGAGAGGAAAGGAGAGAGGAGAGGAGAGAGCAGGAAGGGCTGGGGGGGGAGAGCTGGCTCTCAGCCCTGATGACTCGCGGGTCATGCAGAGATTAAGTGTCCTCCGGCTGCGTGAGCTGCAGCAGGTGCCAGGGTCAGCCTGGACAGGTGTGTGTCAGCGCCGTGTTTGTCTTCTGCAGCGGGCGTCCCTGGCCGGGAGAGACCAGACGAGAGGGTCACCCTCCCTGCTTTGCGCCGCCCTTAAAATTGCACCGGCGAGAGGCGATTTCCCTCAAAGCGGGACCCGTAAACACAGCAGCAGATGCTCTAAGGGCCTGATTGTTGGGGCCGCTAGAGGCAGAGGAGGCCAGCTCAGTGTGCGGAGACGGGAAGGAGAAGGAGCCCTCTGCAGCTTATCTAAGCTACACCTCACCTCATCCCGCCTTCCAGAGCGTGACTTTGATGCCACGGTCCTGCCTCGCTGCTCATATTCGGCCGCCCCCGTTCCCCCTGAATGACACCTCTCACTGTGCCCCATTCCCAGGCTCTCCTTCCCTTGGTGCGCCGCTGGGGAAAGAGGTGGTGTCATTACCTCCTCTCGTAGTGGCAGGGGACAGGGAGACGGCGTCAGACGCCCCCGTTTTACACGCTTTGATTCGTCTCTGCGCCGCTTACTGTTTGGATGATAAAAAAAGCAGGTTTAAATTGAAAATGTTGATTCCATTAACCTTGCAGCTGAAGGCCACTTAGTGGGATCTAATTAAAGGAGAGGGGAATTAAAGAACACAAGGCGTGGTGTTATTGTTTTAAATAGGTGACAGTTTATTATTCACAGGGTCTACAGTGCAAATGTAATTTTTCCTTTTCAGTGTCTCTGCTTGCTGTGTGCAGCGGCAGCAGCTTAAAACTGTGTGAGAGTCTCAGATGGACATGATGCAGTATAGAAGCACACACACACACACACACACACACACACAGTACACACAGAGTCTCTCTCTCTCTCTCTCTCTCTCTCTCTCTCTCTCTCTCTCACACACACACACACACACACGTATATACTGCACGCACACATAGGCATGCTCCCACACACGCATTTATATAATGTACACACAGTGTGTACATTTATATAACGTACTCACATGCACATTATGTACACAAACATTTTTGCATATACATGCTCACACACAGACACATATATACACACATACATCCATACGTGTATTTACACACAGACACAAATATGTGTACAGCCATTCATGTAGGCATACACATACACACGCACAAGCACACACATTCACCCATGTGGACACACAAAATGTATGCGCACACACGCATCCATGCATGCCTATACAGTACAAACATATGAACACACACACACACACACACAGGCTCTCCCTCACGCAGCAGGTCAGGATCTGTGTTTAATCCCTGTTTGATGGAGTAGGGAGATGTGGTCTGGGTCGCCTTTGCTCAGCCGAGCTGCAGATCTGAGCAGTTTATCTGCAGCATGCCTGGAGCACAGCAGACAGGGTGTTTCTCCTGCCGGAGCCTGGCAGGATGCTGATAACCAATGAGGGAGCAACACAGGTCGCATTGGTCAAAGAGGTAGCCAATCGCTGTGGAGAATTAAGAGCAAGGAGACAGATAGAATTACCAGTAACCACCAAGCCCCTTTGTTCTGTCTAATGCTAGGTGTCTCTTGATAAGTGCTGCCAAAAAAATTTCAAATAGCAGCCCTGAAGCACGTGGTGAAGGATATACCTACCAACAATTAACAGCAAGTGTTTGTGGTAAAAGGTAGGGGTAAGAATATTGGTGGTTTTGGATATGGTCCGGTCATCTTCTGCAGGCTGTATTATGCTTGTAGCTGTAGTCTCTGTGCGTTCCCACAGTGCTGTGGTATTTCAGTGCTCGATCCCTCTGCCGAAACACCCACGGCAAACTAAACTGCCGTCGCTCTCCAGTGAACCAGGCACTGGCTCCACCTACTGGTATCTGTTGGTATTGCACCTATGCAGAAGACAGGGAGGTCAGACCAGGTCTGGTTTACCCTTCATTCACATCCGCAATGACAGCAGAACTCCCTCAGATGCCTTTTCATTTGCATATAAGGATCACATCTGCATTTGTCTGTCTCCCTTTATGTGCAACCCATTCCATGCCTCTCACCCCTGCCTGTTCATTACATTACATTATTGCCGTTTAGCAGACGCTGTTATCCAGAGCGACTTACATAGTTTTCAGTTTATTCATGTCGTCCATTTATACAGCTGAGGCAATTCTGGGTTAACGGCCTTGCCCAGGGGTACAGCAGCAGTGGCCCAGTGGGGAATCGAACCAGCAACTTTTCAATTACAAGACCTGCTCCTTACCACTAATGCTACGCTGCATGGTCACTGTTCATGTGAACACTACCACCATGTGACCCCCCTCTGCCCACCCACTCCTGGATTTAATCAAAACTGCAAAGTCACCTTAAGCACTGTTCAAAAATATTAACAAAGAAAAACCTTCAGATTAATCTGGCACTGTATAACAAGTTAGTGACCCCCCTGGATTTAATCAAAACCACTCATCTTAAAGGAATGAGTTGCCTTCTTTTAATATGGCATCTTATTCATCTAGGAAGGATTCTTGTGATTGAAAAGAGTTGGGCCTTTTGATTGAAACGCAACTTGTTGCTTACAGCTCTGTCCCAAGGTCAGCTCTGTGAACCTGTAGGAGTTGCAGCAGCGTGAGAGTAAAACTGACCTCAGATCAGATGCCGACGGGCGGAACGTCCTGGTGAAAGTGAAGGCTGGGTGCGAGGGCGGAAGCTTTGCTGTCCGTGCTGCTGTGTGCTTGCTGTGCCATTTCCCTCCTGGTTGTGGGTTGCCAGCTTTGAGAGGGGGGTCTCCATGTTCCCCCTTCCCCAGCTTCGGCCACGTTGGCTGTTCCATAATAATGCAATGCGCTGAACGTCGTTAGCTGGAAAATGGAAGTGCTCGTTAACCACCTGTGTTTAAAACAGCAGTGCACTGTACATGAATGACAGTCCTTGTAAAGTAGGGTGAGCTACCAGAAGACACATGATAATGTGAGCAGAGAAATGCACTGTGATAATGCCTCAAAGCTGCCAATCCATCCTTGATTTTATGGCATGTTTGCTCACCTTGAGATGTCATTTAAACACCTGTGAAGATTTTTAAAAAGACTGAAGGCATGAATTACAGCAGCACTTTCATGCACCATTGCTACCTGTTTACCTGACGGAGATCCTCTTTCTGTGGTATAATTCACCTGTGCATAGACCAATAGGGGTATATCAGGTCTAAAGGCATTGTATTTTCCCGATGCAGCAGATTTAGAGGAAAGACATACTGTTGCCATATCAGTGGCAGTCATGACAATGAACATACAAAGCAACAATGACACTTATCTGATAAAGATATGAAAAGGCAGGATTTGTTTCAGGCAAGCACTCTCAGAGTCCACTGTCTGTGTGGCTGTGTGTGTGTGTGTGTGTGTGTGTGTGTGTGTGTGTGTGTGTGTGTGTGTGTTTGTGTATATGTGTGTTTGTATGTGTGTGTGTGTTTTTGTGTGTGTGTGTGTGTGTGTGTGTGTGTGTGTATATGTGTGTTTGTATGTGTTGTTCATCCGCATGTGTATGGGTGTCTGCAGTCTGCAGTCTGTTTGGACCTTAACCTGAAGCAGAAGCTACTCCAATGTTTTTCTTTACTCTTGGTATATTTATAGTGCTCTCAGTGTGTATGGGACTGTACAGCTTCTGTGCCAGTGGCAGCTGGTGGTGCATTTGGGGCTTTTGTCTGTCACACAAGGTCAGAATGAGTCCCAGCAGAGTCTGCCTTGAACCGTTTCCTTAGCTGGAGCAGCGTCAGTGTTGTAAATCTGTCAGTCAGTCCGAGGGGAGAAGCTGGGGGAGAGATTGCACAGACGCTTTCTCCCCTCACCCCAGAGTCTTCCAGGGAGGAAGGACAGCTTTTCACGGCATTGAAACCATTTAGGTTCGGAAGCATGTTGGAAGTGGTGGCATCGCAGGGAGACAGGCGTGGCCACCAGTGATTGGTCAGGGAGAGAGGGACCCAGGTTTTGTTTGGCCAGCAACTTTTTTGTTTTCCTTTTTTATTTAAAAGAGACCCAGTCTGAGGGTAAAGGAAACCAAAAACACACAGCAGCTTTTGTGGTGCTTCTAACACTGACATGCACGCACACGTGCACGCACGAACACGCCAAAACCAAACTACCCCTCACTCTGCATCTATGCCTCCTTTATGACAGGCCACACCTTGCCTGGGGGCAGGGAAAACTGAAAACGCAGAGCAATCTTTGTAGCGTTTCTCACAATGAGAGAGAGAGACACACCCCAACTTCCAGCACCCTCAGTCTGCGTCCAGACCTCCTTCATAACGGGCCTAACAAAGGCAACAAGCCTCACCCAGGCTGATCAGTGGTCGGCCCCAGTTGGCAGGCTTCCTGTCTCTGAGGCTGTCGCTGTTCCGGGTCCTGAAGCCTGCCAGGTCACGGTAGAGGACTGAACACAGCCAAAAACGGCCAAAACAACTGTGGGAGGGGCCCTTTGTTCTCCTGCCCTACCCCCTTTGGCTTCACAGACAGGTTAGTTACATCTTACTAGTTGTTGCTTCAGTCTGATATCCTTTCCTGACTTGGTAATGACCGAGGGAGCCATGACCCAGTGTACAGAGGCTCATATTTGTTACCTGCATCTTCTCTAAGTGTTTGATCATAATAATGGGCTGCAGTGTGGTGTTCCAGGTGGGACCGGAGATATCATTTACCCAGACGTTTCCAGGTCGATGTCCCAGGTGTGGCACTGCTGTTGTGCCACTGAGCAAAGAATTTAACCTGCTTTGCTTCAGGTAAATATGCAGCTGTATAGGTGGATAATATGTAAAATCGGTGCTGTAGCGTGTTGAGTAAGCCCATAAATAATATGTTGGAATAAACAGGCCCAGACTGCAGCATGCTAATTCAGCCCAAAAACAGAATAAAGATGGAAGTGATTTATCTTTTGTATAAAAATGGAGATTGCACAGGATGCAGAGCCGAAGCAGTTAATCTTTGCTTTTTCCCAAAAGCAAGACATCACCTTGACAACAGAGTTTTTCCATGCTAAAACAAACCAGCAATCAGCCGTCACAATGAGTTTGGAGTCTGATGCTGAAGGAAATTACTGAGTGACCCGTTTTACTGGGGGAAGTCCTATCCTATGCTGTTTTCCTGATCCAGGTATCAATTTTGAATTACTTTCAAATCAAGTAATTATCAACATTGTGGCTTCTTGGTTTTCAATAGATCTTGAACTTGGAATGTCATCAAAATGAAAGCAATGTGCTGGAAAGGTGACAGAGCACTGGACACATCCTGGTCTCTGTCTAATGCCGCATTTTCACTGACCTGCTTTAGATCTTAGTCTGCTAGTCCGGCGGGGAGTGTTTCCATGGAATACCTGACCCAGAGCCGCAGTGTGCCAGCCAAACCCAGCTACTGCGCTGAGCTGGCCCAGAGCCCAGGTAAGCCAGGAGGAAGCGGGCATGTTTATGTTGCATAAGATACCTTTGCAAACACCTTGCCGGGTAGCATAGGCTTACTTCACAAATGATAGAGAGTCCAGGCGTGAAGGTGAAGGCACTCTTTAGCTCCTGAGCTGTGGCTCGGGTCTACATTCAGTATCATTTATACACAGAGCAATGAAAAGGCTTCTTGAAGGGAACAGGCTCAAATTTTAAAAAAGGGGCATGGCTTGGCAATGGTTGATGGATGGTGGACCCAAAAGGCAGGGGTTTCAGCCACCCTAGAGCCCACTGACCTCACAACCTCAAACCCTACTGCCCACCCAGCCCTGCATACATATGCCTGTTAATATGGCATCCATCAGGGCAGCTTGGAGACATTTCTGCTGTGGTATCAGTGGAACAGAAATAAAACCCTTGCACTTTAGGATTTCTTCCCAAACATGAACCAGTGAGAAACCGCTGCAGTTGGCAAGCAGAAATAGATATGTGCATATGTGGGAGCAACCTGTCCCAGACACATTCAGCTTTAATGCTGTCCTGGGGTCAGCAGCACCTCAGCAGGTCAGAAAGCTGAGAGGCGGACCACCACATCAGCTCTCGTTGGCACCATGCACACAGCTAAAGCAGGTCAGTGAAAACCAGGCTGGGGTCACTTTGCATTAAACAGCAAGTTATGGAACAGGGACTACATTTTATAACACCTTGAGACTGAACTCAACCAAAATTGAATGTTCTCTGGAAGTGTTGAATGTGTGTTCGGGAAGGCCCGGCAGCAAGAGATTGTAATATCAGGAAAGAAATCTTAGCGTATGTTTATCGGGCTCTTATTGAAAAAGTGATAGCTAACTCAATAGTTTGCTCACAACCTCCCAGATGAAGACAAAACAAAGTTAGGGAGAGCTATCAGCAAAGGTGGTAAGCTAATGAGTGTTAAACAACTGCAACTGGAGTGGAAGATCTCTACTGTCAGAAGAATGCTAGAGTCTGTCTGGCCATCTGTGTGTATGCTACCTTGCTTGCTCTGGTGGCAGATTCATTTGGATTTTAATAATCAGAAGAAGAGGAAGAATGATGATATACTTTAGTGATATTACTTTCAAAGCTTTTTCGCTCTCACCCTAGGTGGTTGACAGCATAAGATAGAAGCTTTGAGAAAGCAGTTCAAGAATAATATCACAGCAATATATAAAATTAAAATGAAAAGAAATCCAAGAAAAAAATAAGTGTAAATGACTAATTAAACAGTAAAAGAGGATGATGAAAGTCATGAAGGGAAGGGAAGGGTTTCAGACTGCACCATGAAGTCTGGGAAAGGGAAATTGCTATAGCTGGGTTTTAATAATGACCCCTCTGTCACAGTCTCCAGTGGTGCTGGGTGATTGGTTCCAGAGGCATTGAGCAGAGCTGTGGAAGGCTGTAGGTCACATGACGTTCAGGGATTCTGGAGTGGCCGAGGCTGAAGAGAGGGGGGTGTGAATGGGTGGAGCATGCAGCCAGGTACATGAGCATGGAGCAGGCTCCACAGGTAATCAGGTGCTGTGCTGTGAGAATCCTTGTATGTCAGAGAGTGGAAGAGGAGCTTGGCATCCATCTTGTTTGCGTACTGTGGCTTATTCGAGATTTCTTCAACATTTTTGCTGGTGCACCACTGAAGTCCAAGACACAACTGGGCTAATTTGGAACTGCTAAAAGTTGGCCAGTTTTTTTTTAATTTTTTTATTTTTCTTGGCAAGGACAAAGGGGATCTTGTTTTGGAAATCATTGATACAAAGATAATTGGAGAGGCACAGCAAGTGTGTCTTTTTTTAATAAATGAGGTATTTGCTAAACAGACATACAGCATTTCATTCCACATGGTTGTGTGTGCTGTGGGAACACTGGGGGTAGGACTACTGTTCAGGAGCCATCAACCCACTCCAACCCACCAAACGCTTTCACATTACTGCCAGGGTGGCCCACTTCTGTGTGTGTGTGTGTGTGTGTGTTGTAGTCTTCTTCACTTGTAAGTCGCTTTGGATGAAAGCATCTGCCAAATGAATAAATGTAAATGTTTGTGTGTACATGTGTGCATGTGTGTGTGCTGGTATGTGTGCGTACGTCTGCATAAGGCTGCGCTGTATTTGCTGATAAGACTGTATCAGACTGTTTGAGGTCCATCTTTGTGCCATTGATTAAGATGCACTGTGCTTTTGTGCAAAGATGCCTGAGTCCAGGTGAGACGCAGTGGGTCTTACTGGGAGGGATCATCCCTGTCATCCCTGCATGCCCTCCTCCTCCTCCTCTTCCTCCTCCCCTTCTGTTGCTGTTCCGGGGAGGGGGGGTCAGATAAAGAGAGGCTCTGTGCATCGGCGTGTCACGACGGCCGGTCAGTGGGGAACACTCTCTCAAGGACAGAGCAACAGTCACACAGATGGGATTCAGACCCAGCCCTACAACCACTTATCATCCCACTGCGATGTGTGTGTGTGTGTGTGTGTGTGTGTGTGTCTGTGTGTCTGTTAATGTCCTTTGTGTTTCGCTGTTAGCACCATCTCTCTGCGGGGACCTGCTCCAATCTGATATGATTTATGCAATATGTGTGTATATTTGCATGTACCCAGGAAAGTATGTGTGCATGTATGTTGAATGAATGCATTCAGGTGTTTATTCATGTGCATTCGCTGTGTTTACATGAATGTAGGAGTTCATCTTCTGGGGGGCAATTTGGTCAGACAGCATGTGGCAGGATTTTCTCTATTTTTGTGCTTGAATTCTCTGGATGATCACTCGACCAGCCTGTCTGCATGCAGCTTTTCAGTGTGTACTCTGCATTCTTGATCACATCTCTATGCGCTCTCTCCCTCTTTCTCTTCTCTCTCTCTCTCTCTCTCTGTCTTTCTCTCTCTCTCTGTCTGCCTCTCTCTCTCTTTCATTCTTCTTTTTCTTTCTCTGTCTTTTTGCCCTTATCTCTGTCTCTGTTTATCTCTTCCTCTCTGTGTGTCTCTCTCTCTCTCTCTCTCTCTCTCTCTCTCTCCCCCACTCTCTCACGGTCTCTCAGTTTAATTCTGTTGAATACAGTCTTGTTCTCTCTGTTGGCACGACAGACGTACCTTTGTGTTGCCAAAGCACATTCAGTAAATGCATTGTAGGAGGATGGGAAATCTGTCCGTGTCTTCCAGGGCTAGGAATTGTGGGCAGAGTAGTGTTGTATTCTGAGAGTGACCTGCTCTTGCTTCACAGTACTTTCCGCTCTGTTGTGGTGAAGAGCAGCTCTTGATCGCTTCAGCACGAGTACAGCCTGTCCTCTCAGGGGTTGTTGGTCTGGCTTCATCACTAGACTGTGTGTGCCCTCTCTGTACTTTGTCAAGGTGTGTGGACCTTGCTCAGTTCCCTCTTTGTTCAGTATTCATATTCATCAGCCTCTTAAATTTCTCACTATAAATCTATATACATACGTAGTTATGTGTGTGTGTGTGTGTGTGTGGGAGAGAGAGGGAGTGTATAGATAGGTAGATGGACAGGTATTTTAGGAAGGTCCTGTTTCTTTGAATAATGCAGGGACAGCAGCCGTCCCCTCATTCAGCCAATAAAAAGCTCTCTCCGATGAAATGAGTGAAAGCCCAAGCTGGCAAGAGTAGGTTTCTGCCCGTGGCTGGGTATGAAGGGAAAGGTATGAGGGCGTGAGGAGCACGCGTACGGGTGCGTATGGGTGGGGGCCGGCGCTCTGACCTCGTTTCCCAGCCTCGGTGTGGGAGGAGCGGGGAGATGGAAGATGTGACAAATAGCCAGGAGTAAACTGGGGGGCAGAGTGGCATCGCTATCCATCACCGCTGATCACAGCAGCCCCAGGCGCACATTACTCACAACACCTGTTCTCCTCTCACAATGCGTGCCTGCGTGTGTTCTGTATATGTTTGTGTGTGTGTGTGTGTGCACATATGTGTGCATGTGTGTGTGTGTGTGTGTGCGTCCGTGTGTTCTGTATATGTTTGTGTGTGTGTGTGTGTGTGTGTGTGTGTGTGTGTGTGTGTGTGCTCTGTATGCATGTATGTGTGTGTGTGCTCTGTATGTCTCTGTGTATACATTTGTGTTTGTGTCTGTGCATATGAATGTTTGCGCTGTCTGTGTGTGTGTACGTGTCTGTGTGTGTGTGTGTGTGTGTGTGTGCGCGCATGCGCGCGGGTGTATGTATGCGAAGGTATTGTTTCACGGTGTCTCTCTGAAAGCACAAATGGGCTTATCTCCATGTGTGCCTCAGCCCATTCAGTTACCGGCTCCCAGTCACATCCCTCACACTCAAGGTGTATTCTGGGCCTTTTAATCCTTTTCGTGCTGCAGCTGGACACGGCCGTGGGCTACGAGAGCTTCTGTGCAAAGACAAATTGGACTCCTCTTCCAGAGGCATTCACAGTGCGCACCTCCAAAGAGGAGCAGGAGACTGGAGCCGAGCCAGGACAGCAGCTGAATTAGCCTGCGTATTCCTGTCAGTAGCCCTGCCTTCCTGCCTCAGTGGCCGGCCTGCTGTTGATGGATCCGTTCCACCAGAGGCAGTCTGCGGGGTACTCACTCCTCCGCTTGCCACATGCAGATAATACCACGCGTGCTCCTGGACACTCTATAACCCCCCCCCCACCCCGCACAAATCAGACTCCATCATCATCAATCAAGTTTGACTGGACGTAGCGCTCTTATTCAAGAAATAAATAAATCTGTCACGTCGCAGTTCATAAATAATTTCAGTGCGATATTGTAGTCGCAGCCTAAAGGGATGAGAGATGCCCTGAAGGAACATCTCACAGCCGTGTGTCGTATAAATGATTTGATCAGCAGTGGATGAAAAACCACAGAACATCCCTCAAACGTTAATTAGTGCGGAAGAAAGGGTGGAAATTTCTGCCCTTGGGTCCCCTAGTGACAACCAAAAGTCCAACTCCAAAGAAAAATTAGCTTTTTTCTGTTTTAGTGGATAATTGTGTTGAACTAACTGTGGCAGAATGTAAGATGCAACAGACGAGCACAACACTGTAATGAGTTCAGTAGGAAAATAAAATATTCCTGATAAATGATGTACATTTGAAATACATTTTTTATACTGACACTTACAGCATGTAGCTTTCCTTCCATTCCAGGTTTGCCTCAGAGTTTGATGGAGGGATCTCAGCGAGCTGTTAGGGCAGTCAAGGGTGTGCTGGGTGTGGCTCATTTTGCTATGGACCTATGTGTGTGTACGTGTGTGTGTGTGTGTGTGTGTGTGTGTGTATACGTGTGTGTGTGTGTGTTCATCTGCACATCAGTCTGTGATGTGACTTCCTGTCGATGTCATCTGCACTCTTTGTCACTCTCGCCCTCACTGTGTCCTGTCTCCACATTTCTGCAGAATACCCCTGAATCATGTCCTGTTCATGGAACTGTGACTTGTCCTGGTGTTGAAATATGCATATCAGATAAACACATAGGGACAAGTCTTAATCATACAAATGGCTGTGCTGTCTTTAAGGAATGTTGTATGCTACCAGTACCATTGTACTTGCTTATGTATCCACAGTAGCTGTATGCTACAGGTTACATTGCTCATGCTTATTAGCTGTTTGTACCCACGGTAACTGTATGCTACAGGTTACATTGTAATTGCTTAGTAGCGACTTGTATCTACAGAAATTGTATTCTGCAGGTTGTAGCCTACTGCACTATCCTGTTTGAGTATTTCACATCTGCACTAGTTATGTTACATTTTCCATTACACTAGCCTGTTTGCTATTGGTATTCTGCACTGTGTTTTGTGGTGCTGGTGTATGTCTCCTCGGGTAAGGGCCAGTGCCAAATGACTGAATAATGTGAATAGTTGTGGTAATGACAGACTGTGTGTGGAAGCTGAGGTGGGCATGCGATGTCTGTGAGACTTTGCATTTTATCACGCGCCGGTGCGAGCCCTCCACTATCATGGAAGCGCGCTCTTCCTTAAGTACGCAGACCCAGGGATTACGGGAGTAATACTGGATAATCCTGCTGGAAGACCTCCCGCCATCGCCCACTTCCCGGCTCCTCCCGGAGCGCAGGACAAAGGGAGGGATGGAGGGAGGGAGGAGAGGAAGAAGGGAGGAAATAGAAAGAGAGAGCTGTTGTATGTAGAGTTTATCACGAGTTCAGTATGATGTGTTTGTCATTAGTGACCCCTGCTTTGGCAGTATTGTACATTGTGAAGTCAGAGCAATAAGGCATGTTTTGAATTTGGGAGATGGGATGAAAGACTGGCGGCGAAATTGCTGAAGAGCACAAATCAGTTGTTCTCTCCTCTCTCTGTCTCTGTCTTTGTCTCTCAACTGCAAATTAAACAAAAAATCTTAATTTGCATGATAAGTGACCGTGTTTCACAAAAGCTGTGGACACAAGGGAAAAAAATACAAAGAGGAATGCGAGAATACAACAGGAATTCCTGTGTGTCCCTACTTCTGATCCCAAAAGGCCCACAAATATTCTCTCTCTCTCCCCAGGGTCCCCAAGGCAAAATCAACAATATTCTCACTTTTATTTGCACTGTGTTAATTCAGATACTCTCTCTCTCTCTCTCTCTTTATCTCTCTGTCCTTCCTCTGTCCCTCCTCTGTCTCTCTCTTCCTCTGCCTCTGTCCCCCTCTCTGTTCCTCTGTCTCTCTCTCAGTCTCTATCTATCTCTCTCTCTCTGTCCCTCCTCTGTCTCTCTCTAGTGCTGTCTCTGTCCCTCTCTCTCTGTCCTCTCTCTGTCTCTCTCTCTGTCTCTCTCTCTCTCTCTCTCTCTCTCTCTGTCTCTTTCTCTCCCTATCTCTCTGTGAGCTCAGCTGGGTACGTTGGTACAGAACAGCTGCAGATGGCCAGCCGCTCTCTGTAGCGGCCATCGATCAGGAGCCAGCAGCGGACGAGAATGAATCACCTCCCCACTGTCTCATTCCTGCTCTCCTCTCAGGCGCTGTCATCTTATTATGGCCCTCTTTTCAGGGAGGGTACGTCGCTGCTGCTGCGGGGGCCACACACTCCGCACAGGGCGCGCACAGATGCGTGTGGGTTCGAGCAACACGGTGTCATCCCGGGCCTTTAGCGTCACGCACCGCAGAGCGGCGGGAATTTCTGAATACATCTGATTTCATGCGGTGTAATTATGAAGGGACAATAACAGCCATCAGAGCGCTGAATGCGCTGTAATGCTGATGTTGTTCCTGTTGTCGAAGGTAACACTGAGGCACAAACCGTCTTGATATTCACAACCAGTTCAAATATTAAAGCTTCCCCGGCATACTCGGTCTCTCCCCCCTCTCCCTCCTTTAATCTCCGTCTCTCCTTCTCCCCCCCCCATTCTCTCCTCCTTTCATTAATGTATGTGAGCTGTAAGTTGTGCTCTGCCTCTATTGTCTATAGCAGATACACTCAATCAGCATTACATGCTCCTCTGGTACAGCATGAGGTCTCGATCTGCTTGGGGCGAGACCCTGTAACAGCCTGTCCTCTGGCCAGAGTGGGCACTGCTGGACGTGTACCCAGGTGGACTGCGTGCGGGGACCTGTTGCTGGGTGGATGTGAGAGCAGCTCTGATGGGTGCTTCATTGACCCCTGCAGGCTGCTGACTCATGTCTGTGTCACCAGAGCAGGTGGCTTTTTTGGGGGTGGGGGTTCTCATCAGCCCCTCACCACTTGATGCTCTTTAGCTTTGATACGGTCTTATTTGGGGTGTGGGAATTGGGGGGGGAGGGTCAGTGTGTGCCTTTCCCCATTTCTCAGCTCCTGTTTCTCCCTTATTTTCATTACCCTATCTGTTAAAGGGCTGTGTCAGTGTGTGTGCTCTTGTGTGCGTGTGTGTGTGTGTGTGTGTGTGTGGGCATGCATTCATGTGCAGTGTGTGTGGGTTGGGCTTGCAGGAGCACAGTGCACTGGGCACAGAGCTGGCATGGGGTGGCTTAGAAGCATTAATCCTCTCAGCACGTAAAGATCCCACCCTGTACCCCCCCCCACCCCCTCGCCCCCCTACCCACCCCCATACACCCCTTCTGCGGGCACCCTGGTGCTGCCAACATACAGCCGATTCCACGCCCAGTTAAAGGAATCGGGGCACCCCTCCGTTCTCCTCTAATTTGGAGGAGCTCACCCCGCAGGGGGGGGCAGGCGTACACCTCTGCTATAATCTGCAGCAGCATGGGGGGGAGGGTTATTCGATCTGGCACGGACAGTAACCGTTTAGGACTAATCCAGGCTGAGAGAGGCCCTGTCGGCTGGGGGGCTCTTCACGCCTTTTTGAACACCAACTGTTTGTTCGCGACGTAGGCGTTCGCTTCTCTCTTTCTCTCTCTCCTTTACCTTGTTCAGCGAAAGATCGCTTTGTGCTCTGCGGTTTTGAAGGGACTTCGAGCCTCGGTGCCTGCGCATGTGGCCTCGGTTACCTGTGCAGGACCGTCTGGTGGCTGCGCAGACGGCCTCGGGCTGAATTGATTTGAGCTGAGTAAGTCTTTATTGTCCCCAAGGGGCAATTCAGTTCACACACAGCACTCGTCAGAACACATCACAAAGGACACATTCAGCAAACACTGTACACATTACAACAATGTCAATAGAAAATAGAACAATCACAGCAAAGAAGAAGCCAACCTTGCTAAAACTAAACAAACATATATATAACCACAATAAATGAATAACATTTTATGTACTAACTAGTGCAGTCAAGATCATAGTTCTCTAGTGGTAGATACATAATTTATTCATTTATTCTTGCAGTCAGGAGCTGCCGGAATGAAAGAATTCCTGAAACTCTCTGGGAGTTCATATCTGCACCCCAGATGGGAGCAGCTGGAGCTCAGCAGAGGAAAGGCGCTGAGAGTCCATAAGAATAGACTGTGCCTTGAGAGAAACCCTCACTTTGTAGAGGTGTGAAAGGTCATTAAGGTTAGCAACTATGATCTTACAGCACAGCTTTGTAATACTCACTATTTTGTTCCTATCCTATTTTGTCTATCATTTGCTCCATCTGTAAAATGTTATTACTGATTCTATGAAAGACATTTTTCATCAGAGAGTTATTCACGTAAGTTACTCACGTACCTTGCACAGCGCTGCCCTGGAATGGCATGGAAGGAGGTGCAGCTGGGAGAAGATGTGGCAAAGGATGTGTGTGTGTGTGTGTGTGTGTGTGTGTGTGTGTGTGTGTGTGTGTGTGTGTGTGTGCGTGTGTGTGTGTGTGCGTGCGTGCATGCATGTGAGCGCGCATGCGTGTGTGTCTGTGGGTGTCTGTGTGTGTGTGTGTGTGTGTGTGTGTGTGTGTGTCCATATGTACGTGCATGCTTGCATGTGCATGTCTGTGTGTGCTTTTGTGTGTATGTGTGTGTGCATGGGTGCGCGTGTGTGTATGTGTGTGCGTAATGCCTCTCCACACTTTCAGCACCCAGAGGCTTTTGTGTTTTGCACTGTATGCTTGGTCAACTCTTGTATAAGATGTTTTTAGACATTAAAAGCTTTTATGTAGTTAGTTTTTTTATTATTATTTCAAAGATAAAATAAGTAAGTTGTTCAGAGATGTTTTGCACATATATCATTCAGATCGCTCTTGAGCCGATGCCCTCTTTAGAGAGGAAAAAAAAAAGATAAATATGTTTTAAAAATGTTATTTTATTTAGATATTCATGCGCTTGTGTGACCTGTACTCACAGCGCTTTTCTCAGACTGCTTGTCGGAATGTTTAAGTTTTTTTTTATTTTTAATGAATAATTTAAGCGTAGTCTGCCATTGGCTGTGGCTTTCCGGCTCTTTCCGTCCGAGTTAATCGACCGCGCTGTGGAATAAACCCTCTCGGTCTCTCTCCGCAACCCGGCCCCCGACTCTCACCAACAAAGGCAGCCAAATTAAATAATATCATCTGGCAGCGTCGCCCCCCGTGAGTTAACTAGCTCATTGCAGAAGCTTCATTTCACAGCAGCTCGCTATACTGTTCAGAGTGTGAGGCTGAAGGACTGCAAAATGGATGTTTCTTGCCACGGAAACGTGAGTGCCTGAAAACCCGCCTCAGCAGTCCCACGTTACCATGAGCCAGCCAGTGTCACGATCAGCTTGGCCTCGTTGCATCAATTAGAAGGTAGCCAGTAGCAGTTGCCAGGGTTTAACAATTATGTTTGACTGGATCCGCTGAGAATATGCCACTGGGAAAGGAATTAAACCATACGCCCTGCATTTAGATATATCATTGCAATTCACGTGCATACATCATGTAAGCAATAAGGCGCGACAGCGTGTTCATTATACCAAGTAATCACACACCCAGGGGTTATACTGTAATAATGCATGCTTAGAAACCCTAATCAGCCAATCGGGAAAGAGAAATTTTCTCCACCTATTTTATAAGATATTTATAAGGTATAATGAGTATTATAATGAGTATGCTCTGCTCAGCCACACCTATGAGGAAGATGCATTGGGCTGGCTGAGGGCACTGACTGGTCTGGCTAGTAAAGAGCACGGGCTGCCTAAAGTTTCTTTAGGAAAGCTTCATCATGTGCTGGAGATCCATAACAGCAAGTCACATAAGCACCTGCATGTGAAGTTCTTGCTTTGTTTTTTCTTTCTGTGCAAGCATACAGCTGCTCCGAACGCGAGTTTGTTTTTTTTTTTTTTGACTCTGTATTTAATTTCAGTAAGAGCAATAGCACAAGCGTTGCCGGAGTGATATTGTATTGGAGTGAGTATTGGAGTGATATTTATACGTGGGTCTGGCAGCCGTAACGCCAGCATGAATAAATAAATCAATAAGCGCTTCCAGTAAGTGGAGTGGAGCCGTAGAGCAGCGCAGCGGACTGCCAGCGTTTCTGCCCTGCCGTCTGCGCACACTCTCTCAGAAAGCTGTTTGAAGTCAATGTCTCAGGGGGCAGACAGAAGTGTAACTACTCTCTGAAAGAGTGAACGAGGTGGGACGTGTGTGTTTCTGTGCAGACGTGGGGGGGGGGGGGATATTGGAGGGTACAGAGGGGTTTTGGAATGGAGTGATCCCCTCAAAGAACTTTCTCACATAATGCTGACAGTTTGCTTTTAGGGTTGTTTTATATTCTTTTCTTCTTCCTTTTTCTCTCTTTTTTTGGGGTGCACTTGCGTTGTGAGGAATTGCATTGTGGGACATTACTGGATTTGTGGCTTCCTTATTTCTGGAAGCAGAGCGTAGCTGGAAGACTCCATCTCCTCCTCCTGCAATCAGATTGCATATCTGCCAAGTTCTCACCCTTTCATCAGTTGAATCGAAGTTATAGAGAGAGAGTCTCTCAGAGTAGGAACATAGATGGCATCTGACTGCATCAGGGCCAGAGTGGTGGTGGGGCAGAGGAGGGGGCAGGGGGTGGGGAGGGGGGTCATGAGATTAAGAAGAGCTGGCTCACCTGCTTCTCCTCATTGTATTAGAGGAGCATTTGTTGTGGGAAATGGTAGTTTGGGCCCTTTCAAATGCTTGTTGTAGAGCTTCAAATTCTCTTCCTCTGGCTTTGTCAGGAAAGCGCAGACTCTGTGTCCTGCACTAAACCCACTACAGTCGTGCTGTGAACAAGACAGCAGTGTGGGCAGCAGTGTAGCATAGTGGTAAGGAGCAGGGCTCATAATCAAAAGGTTGCTGGTTGGATTCCCTGCTAGAGCACTGCTGCTTTTCCCCTAGGGCAAAGTATTTAACCCAAAATTGCCTCAGTAAATATCTGGCTGTATAAAAAGATAAAACTGTAACCTACTGTATGTAAGTTGCCCTGGATAAGAGCATCTGCTTAATGACAATAATGTAATATAAGATGGGTCTTTTAAAGAAGCAGCTCCCTTTACTCACACATCTCCCTCTAGCACCCCATTAATGATGCGGCGATGTCACGCCTCTCAAAGATTCATTCTGCATGGCCACTGCTGGCTTCCCAAGACAAATCTTACACCCCGCACTATGCTGTCTGACGTCGAGCCAAAGCAAAGATCAGGCTGAGGGAAACACCTCTGATTTGTGAGGTGTTTGAAAAGGTCTCTGTTCACCCACCTCTGCTCTTAGTGCTGATCGCACAGGTAGCAGAGCTTCTTTCAAAACCCTAACATGCTGTCACAGCTCATCTTAGAGGCTGTCATTGGACTGGTCTGGCAGGAGACACCGCACAGGGTCGTGAGGTAAATCTCCTTCCCTTCGCCACTTTTCGCCAAGTCGGGATGGTCGATTTCAGCGCTCAGCAGGGAGGCACGGGGCTTTGGCCGCGCCCGATTTGTTCACAGTTTGAACAAAGAAGGCCGTTTCCCATGATCTGCCGCCCACTCGATGGAAGGTGCACTCAGGAACCGTGGAAACACTGACGCATGGCGTGGAGACAGCGGAAGGAGAGACTCTGTGTGAAGGCCAAGCACCTGCCAGACGCTGATGCATTCAGGAGAGGTTGTGTGGCCTGGCCTGTCAGAGGGCACTGTTACATACGTCCTGCAGAGAGCTCCAGCATGCATGCTGCATAGAGCAGGAAGGGCTGGTTTTGATGTGGAGTGGTTACCATGGATACAGATGTTTCAGCATGGATGTACGTTGGTTAGCATTTATGCAGAAGTTTCCGCACGCATGTAGAATGGTTATCATGCATACAGAACTTTTAGCATAGATGAAGAATTGTTGCAATGGATACAGAACTTTTAGTGCAGATACAGAATGGTTAGCGTGGATACAAAACTTTCAGCGTGGATGTGCAATAGTTAGATTCAGAACTGTGTGGGTGTGTGTGTGTGAGTGTGATCGGGTGAGTCTTTGTGTTAATATGCAGGGGTGCATGTGTGTGCGCATGTGTGTGCACGGAAAGGTGTGTGAGTATGTGATCATGTTTTTTTTTTCTGAGATTTTTTTCTCCTCTCAAAGGAGAAGAGGTTGCTCTCAGTCATTATCTGGCTCCGAAGCAGGTGCAATCTGAATTCTCGCCAGAGACAGAGACAGAGGCAGGAAATGAGTGTGACAGGATCAGAGGGGGTCGTCTCTTCTTCAGGAATCTCAATTAGAGGCGATAGCTCCAGGAGAAAACTTTCAGCGTGGTTCTGAAATGCAAAACAAGGTGGCGGGCTAATGAATTCAACCCTGAAATGCGCTATCCTTTAAGAATTAGGCAGACATTTTTAAACCCAAATATTTTCAGCGCTGCTTTATTTACAGAGACTTTTGAAACGTATTCAAATGAAGCTAACCTCACAATTTTAAGGTTTCACAACCTTTTATTCCCAATGCGCGCACATGCAAAAAAATCAACTTAAATGGATGTTATCAAAGGCACTTTTTTTGCATAGATGAAACGTAGCTCATTTGAAAGTGTTAGATCTCTCAGCACCATCTGGGTCAACAAAGAACTAAGAGAAACAAACCGTGCTTCTGAGGGGGCATTCAAATTTGCTGCTGATCTGATGTGAGGCCTAAACTGTTTTGACAGCGTCTCCTCTGTTTGCTTTGCGGTGAGTCTGACACAAAGCCCTTCATTTGCGTGTGGGACGGCACTGTTGTTTTTGGAGAGATGATAATGCGCTGGTGTATTAGCTGAGGTGGTACGGCGTGAATGGCTGGGGACGCAGGTGAAACGCTGGCTGAGGGACCGCCTCATCACACGCCCGCTGGAGGCAGAGGTAATTGGCGGTTGCTTGTTTAGAGCGAAGCTAATGTGCCTCTCTGTCCACTTGTTGACCTCCTGGAATTTGCATGCAGAGATTTGCATTGTAACCTCTGAGAGGAGATACAGGTGGCCCACCTGTGCTCATGTGGTCAAAAATTCGATTCAGGCAAGTAGGTGGTTCACTGCAGTCTTTATTCACGACGCCGGGGACAAGTTACATACACAAACAGTGCCAAGCAACAAGTCCATCTTCTCTGAGACTGAGAACCCTTCTTATACCCAACACATCCTGTATACATAAGTCACATTTGGAAAAAACATGCCACCAATACCATTGTTCTGTTTTTTGCAGATGTTGGCATTCTAAAGGGTTTGTCAGCACTTTTGCTTGGTCTAGCTTATCTGGCCACCCATATGGTGTGTTTCCTTGGTCTGGAACAATGGGGTGCCTGGACAGACAGGAAACAGACTCCTATATCTCTGCTGGTCTCATCCTTTCAGGGAGGGTTGAGGAAATAGACACAGAGACAAGTTCACAACACCAATGCATGTTAAACCTACACCATTTCATTAAATGAGGAAAAATATTCTACTTTGTTAGGGTTGATACAAAATCTTTCCCACACTCAGCCTGACTTTCATGTCCTCCTCTCCTCTCCTCTCCTCCACAGCTATGGAATGGAAGAAACTGTCAAGACCTGACATGCTGAGTACAAGTGAAACAAGTGAACAATTTTTTTTTTTTTGGTAACACTCCTACATAAGGACTACATAACCCACATAAACTTTCACAAGCATTACATTACTTTCCATTATTGGTATTTAGCAGACGCTCTTATCCAGAGCGACTTACATCAATTACAGGTTTTTGTTTTTACAATGTTATCCATTTATACAGCTGGATACTTACTGAGGCAATTGTGGGTTAAGTACCTTGCCCAAGGGTACAGCAGCAGTGGTCCCCTGGTGAATCAAACCGGTTACCTTTTGGTTATGAGTCCTGCTCCTTAACCACTATGCTACAGTGCCACACTGCACAATTGCTCATAAATACCTTTTCCAACTGACACAGACTGTCATGATGTCTGATTTGTCTCCATAAGATTGACAATTTCACTCTGTGTCAGTTGGAGTAAATGTTTAGGAATGTCTACATCAGTGCCTATTAAACTGCTATTCCATACTTATGAAGGTTTCCTGTAGCTCCTCTGTGGAATCACTCAGGTGTTACCCGTTTTTCTCTACAACCTGCATTTGCTGTGTTTGTATTCTGTTTGTTTGCTGCTAATGGCGGAGGTGTTATTTTTTCCTCATTAACCTGAGGGTGAGTGTGTTGGACCAGAGTGATGAATGGGGGAGGGCAGAGGCTCTTGGTGGAGCGCCGTCCAGGGAGAGAGGAACGGTGCACCCCGGGGAGGGAGAGCGTTTAGCGGATGCTAATCCTCCCGCTGGGAATCCTACATGCACTCGTCCTGTTCGGTTCCCCAGCTGAATTCCCCGATCCTGGAATATTCAAAACTGTGGACATTCCAGAAAGGATGTTCCTGGAGAGGTCGATCTGCAATCAGAGCAAGCCCTGTGAGAGAGAGAGAGATAGATAGACAGATATAGAGAAAATACTGCCATTCATGCTTTCAGAAATATCCAGTGCAATCTCAGTGGAATTTTAGGCCTGAAATTCATGCTTTAATGAGCCGATGTATGGTTTCACTTTTCTTTGCTTAAACTAAGCAGATGGGTATTATTCATCTCTGCTTACACTGAAGATATTGATAGATTCACTCCTCTTTACAGATGGACAGTCTCACTCCTCTCTCCTTATACTCCTCTTTCTTTAAACTTACCAAATGGATGGTCTCCTTACGCTTCTCTTTCTTTATACTTACCAAATGGAAAGTCTCACTCCTCTCTTCTTATACTGAATAGATAGGTGATCTTATTTATATCTGCTTATACTAAATGTATGCATGGTCTCACTCCTCTCACCTTACACTCCCTTTTCCTTACACTTATCAAATGGATAGTCTCACTCCTCTCTCCCTATACTGAGTAAATGGGTGACCTTATTCATCTCTGCTTGCAGTGAGCATATGGATGGTCTCACTCCTCTCTCCTTACACCAAGCTGATGAATGGTTCTGCTCTCTGGATTTTTTATCCACTTAGCTTTTAGTGCTCTTTCCAACCACTCAAAAATAATGCTTATTTCCAGCAAATTCCCTCTTTCCTATTTTAGTGCAGTAGTGCTAATCACATGGCACTGCTGCCGGAGAGCATTTATGCGTGTGTGCATGTTTGTATGCATGCACGTGTGTGTGTGTGTTATTGTTTTATTGTGTGTACACGTCTGTGTGTGTGTTACTGTATGTGTGTGCAAGGGTCTGTGTGGGTGTGTTTGCGTGTGTTATTGTGTGTATGTGAGTGTCTGTAGGAGTGTGTGTGTGTGTGTGTGTGTGTGTGTGTGTGTGGGTGTGTGTGTAAGTGCGTGCTGGCATGTTTTGGCAAGTTTATTTTCCTGTGCTCTCCTGCTACTTGACTCAAAGTACAGAAACCAATGGAAATGCATTGCCCCCTTTTAAAAGCAAAGTATTTTAAAGACTGAACACAGAAGTTGCAAATGCCACTTGAATTTGAAATGAAATTTCAGCTGTTTACAAATACATTTTGTTGTAATACTTTTATAAATACTATTTATTTCACAAATTATAGCCAGTAATGGGATAAAATATGCCTGAATCAACATGCAAATGACCTTTTTGAATGCTTTCAAGCAGCCATCCATTTTGCTGTCAGCTCCCACTGCGTTAGTCATGGTCCCCACACTCCATAAGAGTTATGAATAACAAAAATAACTCCACCCAACCATTCATGTCAATGCAACACAATCCAGAAATCAATTCAGATTCCTGGGAATTCAGTGTGAGCAAACAGCAATGCCAATACTTCCAGGTCATTATGAGCAAATATCAATGGATCTGCTTTGGTCAGAATGAGCAAATATCTAAATTCAACAAAAAGGCATTCAGTTAAAAGAGGACAAATGTCAGTACGTTGGGCCCACAGCAACAGTTGAGTGACTGGGGCATGTGTGAGATTTGCAGCTTTGTAGATCTGTGTGTGTGTCACAATGTGTTTTTTATTATTGTTATTTGAGAACTCTTGCACAGAAGTGGCAATTGTGTATGATCTGTACAGTCTCTTCCTGAGAGGGTAAGAATTATGCAAGGACATACACGAGGTTGTGAATGCATCTTTGGTAGCCAGAGTTTTCTGCAAATAACCCCAATGCCCTCTGTGTTTGAGGCTACTGTCTGAATGCTGTTATGAAAGCCACATGCACATAGCACATCAGTGCACGGTTTCCGAAGAAAAAATATGTAACATTTGTGTTTAACTGTGAGTCAGAGTTAAGGACAAACACTCGTTGAATCCAGGGGCATCTCTCTAAAGCTGTTAACCTGTAAAATCAGGAGCAGTGCAGAGCACAGCCCCTGGCAGGTCTTCTCAGGTAACCTTGGCCAGGTGGAATGAATGTCACCTGTAAATCGCGTTAGCGCAGGTGCCTGGACGGATTTAATCAGCAGAGCGTGGTTGTGAAGCCGCCATGCTGGCAAGGCGATATGAGGATTGCTGGACGGATTTTTTTTTAGATCTGCTCATGATCACGCAGGTGTGGGCAGCAAAGCGGACACTCCCTGACCTGGCACAACCTCTACAGAATGCCCTGCCAATCACAGCTCGTCATGCATGCTCAGTAGAGCTGTCTCCAGAGATATAGAACTTTAACTATAGATACAAAATGGTTAGCATGGATGCAAAACTTTTGGCATAGATACAGAGTGGTTAGCATGGATACAGACCTGTGTTGGTATGTATGTGTGGGTATGTATGTGTGTGTGTGTGTGTGTGTGTGTGTGTGTGTGTGAGTATGTGTCCAGGTCTCAGGCAGGAATACAGATTAACATTTGGGAATGGATACAGCATGGTCACTGAGAGGAAGAGAGTGGAAGAAGACAGTTGTTTTCTCTGCGAGTTCAGCGTGTCATTTCCTGCCACAGGCTGACTGACAGGAAGTGGGAGAAGGACCTGCACACGTTCTTAAAAACATGGTTATGTCACAGACTTTGTCGATGTACCACTTTTAAAGAAAAGTTTCTCTCTGCCATGTTCCTCAGAAAAATACATTGTGTTTGTTTTTATTGGTTAGTTGTTTTAGGTGCTCTGGCTACAGACATTGATTTCTGTCATGTTAACTTATCAACTTGAATGGAATGGAAAGAGACAGGGAGAGAGAGGAGGGGAGGAAGGTTGAAAGAGATGTCGGGAAAATAAGATAGAGAGGGAAGGAGAGGGAGATGTTGGGAGAAGAAGAGAGAGAGAGGAAGGAATGGAGAGGGATGTTGCTGGAAGAAGAGATGGATGGAGGGAGATAGAGAGATAATAGGAGAGAAAGAGAGGGAGGACGAGAAAGAGAGAGGTATTAGGCTAGAACGAGAGCTGTCAGTAGAGAGATGGAGTGTGTTCTTTTCCCTGAACGACTGCAGTTTCGCTCTGGCTGGCCTCTCGTTGGTCCTTTGGGAATAACCTTTAAAAAAGAGCACCAGAATCAATACATTCAGCTTTCTGGACAGCCCTGTGGCTAGCGAGGAAAAAAAAAAAACTGACCTTTGTTGCCAGCCAAGTAGCAGGCGAGGCCTGCAGCGCAGAGCGGAGCGGGTTAAGTTGGCTGATCTTAACAAACAGCAGCCACAGAAGGGTGGCAGAGATGGCTGTGGGTGTGCAGCTCCGCGCAGCTCAGTCCTGCAGGTTTACGGCCTTCTGCTCAGCGAGATCATATTATCGCATTAAACAGCAAGCACCCACTCATGCATGCATGCTATCGCTCACACATTATCAATGAGTGTGAGTAGCTCTGCTAAAAATGCACTCAGTACTACAACAGAACAGTGACAGCAAATTGCCAAGGACTTGTTTTCTTCCTTTTTCTTTTTTTTTTTTTTTTGATTAAGACGGCATTTGAATGTATTCCGAAGTTTCTTCGTCAGAGCGCATTCCAAACGTGTTGGCATGGTTGTAATCAGAAGAAAAAATGGTTTGCAAGGAACATGAATCCTTGGACGTCACATATCAAACCACTCATTTAGCGATTAATTACAACCAGGACCAGGCACTCAAGCTCAGAAGCAAAAAGCTTCTGCTCTTCGTATGTTACATAATATCTTTAAAAATATACATATTGTGCTTTAAGGCATGATAAATATTAGTGAGGCATTTATTTCCTATATTCTCCCCCCCACCCCCGCCACTCCACTCCGGCCCTACCAAAAAAGCCTAAGCCCTCAGCTTCAGGTCTGTGTCCCCAGGAGAAAGTAATTAAGATAGATGGAGACCTCTGGTTCTAGCACATATCGATTCACTCAAGCAGGTCTGTGGTCATTGTAAATTCTTTGTGTGTGTGTGTGTGTGTGTGTGTGTGTGTGTTGGGGGGTCTTATTGGGTGTTAGAGAGCCACAGAGATAAGGAGGTGTGTGTGTGTGTGTGTGTGTGTGTGTGTGTGTGTGTGTGTGTGTGCATGTGTGTTGGGGGGTGGGAAGACGGGGTGTTAGAGAGTGACAGATAAGGAGAGCTGGGAGTGTGGGGATATAGGCTTAACAAAGCCTTTGGGAAGAGACTAACAGTTTCCCAAGATTCCCAACCAAGTGTGGCATTTCTCTTGAACATGTTCAGAGAAGGAGAGGGGGGAGAGGTGGGGGGAGAGGTGGGGAGGGGGGTAGCGGGGGTGGGGGCATTGGTGTGGCACAAAATGGCTGCCTTTGGGATTTTCTGCATTTGAAAGGTTCCAGGGGACTGGTGTTTGGAAGACAGAAGCTTCCCTCTCCCTGCCATGACTAAAGCCTCTGTTGCACTTATGCAGTGAACAACATGCAGAATAGAGCTACAGCTTTATTTTTATTTATTTATTTAGTCTGAGAGTCTTTTGAGAGGCAAATATGCTTCCCACAGCTGTTGCATTGACTGCCAAGAAATTAATAAAACATTTAAAAATAAAATGTTTGTGATAAAAATATTTCGCAGACATCTGTTTTTCAGTTCCTGTCCTTGGTTGAATAAAGGAGGCAAAATCCAAAGAAATGATTTCAGTGCAATGTTTTTATCTCTAAACAAGATCTTACTTTCTGTGGTTATACAAGACCTGTGTTTATCACACGATCGTGTGCATGCATGTGCATAAGTATGTATGTGCACGTGTGTGTTTGTATGTGTGTGTGCGTGTTCATGCATGTGTTAAGGTGTTGTTTCACGGTTGCTCTTTACCTTGACCCAGTAAGAGCAGCAAATAGATTTATGTCACAGAGACAGAACCACAGCAGGTCACACTATTCATAAACACACTCATAAAAACTACTCCTTTATGGCACTCAAATTAAACCGTGATTAACAGTAATCAAAACCTAGTTTCAGGAGCTCCGCCCCCACACCCCACACCCCCAAAAGTGAGCTCCACTGATTGGTTAATGGACTCCACATTGGAGTCTGTCTAGCACCAATCATGTGAGGTGTGGCAGCATTGCAGGAGTCAGCAGTAGGTGACAGCACTCTCCATCCCTTCTTTACAGTACTGTCCTAAATGGAAATTCTCTCGGTACAGACAGGCACACCTTTTCACATGTCTCTGTGACTTTGGGTCTTAGTATTCACTCTGTTGTTCCTGAAAGCTCAGATGTGAGACCACCCATGGTAATTTGGGAAAGAGTACACATATAGAGAAAGCTGCTGTTTGTTTCTTTCCATCCTAATAAGTGAGGGACTGCCTGTTATTCCTCAGGCACCTTCTTTGACTAAACAGACAAGCGTTGGATCACGGTCTCAGTATGTATTTTTAGTCAAAGTTAAGGACAAAGCAGCACAGAAGCTAGCCAACCCCCCTTTGCGCTGCCTGTCTGGCGTGACCTGCTGTGTATTTTAAATAAAAGATTCAGGGCATGAATCAGTAGAGCTGTGTTGCTTTTTTTTTCCCTCTCTCTCTCTCTCTCTCTCTCTCTCTCTCTCTCTCTCTCTCCCTTTCTCTGTCTTTGTCTCTTTGGACGTGTCTGAAGACTTGGATGCAAATGTCAGACCATTCCCTGGGTAATCCTAATTAATCACAATTAGCAAGGGCCCGTAGTAGCCCCCCAGACAGATAGCGGGTGTCAGGCAGTGTGTGCTTTCCTGGCTGTATACCGGAGATCATTCATCTCCTCAACATGTGGA